>JANBXA010000391.1:5625000-5712500 GCA_030556225.1 Cricetiscus sungorus | reverse complement strand
AAGTTTAAGTTTGATCCCTTGAATATGTCTGTAGTCCCAGCATTTGAAAGGCAGAGACAGGTGGATCCCTGAGGCTCACTGGCTACCCTGCCCAAGCTAAAAGGTAAGTCACAGGCCAGTGAGGGAACCTGTGGCAAAAGAGCCAAAGAGAGAGAGAGAGAGGACAGCACCCAAGGAATGTTGACATGGCAGGCTGTCCTCTGGCCTCCACGTCCTCCTCCTTTGCACACACAGAAACTGAATTGTGACGCTTACCTTGCTGAAAGCACTGGAGTGCATGTATGAAACACATAAATGCACGGATGTGTTTGAGACAAGTGAGTCTCAGTGTAAGTTATATCCCTTTAAAAAGTTTTTCCAGCAGCCAGGCAGAGGTAAGCAGATCTCTGTAAGTTCGAGGCCAGCCTGGTCTACAGAGTGAGTTCTAGGACAACCAGGGCTACACAGAGAAACCCTGTCTCAAAAAAAAAAAAAAAAAAAAGGAGAGAGAGAGCAGAAGTTTCTCCAGCCTCCAGCTAGCGTTGAGCCCCCTGGCTTTAGAACTTAAGCACCCTGGGGACCTGGGAACCCTTCAGCTCTGACCACTCAGCGCTGGCTTCCTTGCCCTCCTCTCTAGCACATAGTTTTCTGTGATCTGAGCTCTAGGCTCTGCTAGCTGTCACTGGATCTCCTCTTTTGGAGAAGTTTGGAGTTTTAATATGCAGACTCAGCCCCTCTGGGTGTAAACACGTTGGCTTTTGACCAAAGAAGAGAAATGGATTGTAAGGGATATATAATGGAGGGTGGAGGTTTGTCACTGGTGTCCTCCAAGTATGGTGAGGTGCTAGCTGCCACAGCTTTTCAAATCCAGGCCCTGGTAAGGCCTGTACCTCTCCTCTTCTGTACTAAGACTGGCCTGTTCTCCTGCTCACCATGCCCTGCCATACCTCCCAGCCCCGGTACAGGCTGTCCCCTTTCCTTGGGTACCTGGAAAGTTCTCCATTGTCACCTCCTTTTAAGGCTCCTTGGCACACTCACTGGCCTGGTGTCCCCTTGCTGCCTTATCTCCGTGCACAGAGGGATTGCTTATGTTTCCCCCACGGCTCTGTGGGGCTCCCTGGACACAAAGCCTGCCTTATTTATTGCTTGTTCCCAAGGTCCTAGTACAAGCCCCAACACATATCCTGCCTAGCCAAATGAAGAAATGAAGGGACCCTCCCACCACATTACACAGGGCCAGGAAGACCCAAGGAGACACCCTGGTCTATTCCTGGCTGAAGGGCTTCTCTTATGAGATCCCAGAATGGCCAGAGAGCCACTCCCTTTAGTAACCTCACTCCAGGGCAAAAGCCTGCCCTCCACTCGCTTTGCAAACTGCCTCAGTGTAATTGAAACCTCAGAGCAGGGTCCCAGAGCAGCGGCAGTCAGCCCAGAGTAGAAGCTTGCTGGAGCCTCCCTCCCACCATTGCTAGGACCTGGGAGGCAGGAAGAAATCTTGTTCCCTTGGCGGTTCTTGTTGCAGTGACAGAGAACAAGATTAAAATGCATGGGACCTGAGCAAGTATGACTTTTTTTCCATCCACGCTGTTTATTTTTTTAATTTATTTTCTTGGGTGATGTATGTGTGGGCCCTCGTACAGAGGTCACTGGCAACTTTGTCAAGTCAGCTCTCTCCTTCCACCTTTTCCAGGGGTTCTGGGAATTGAACTCAGATCCTCAGACTTCAGTAACAAGCACTCTTTTACCCATTGAGCCACTCACCTACCGTGTGTGTGTGTGTGTGTGTGTGTGTGTGTGTGTGTGTGTGTGTGTGTGTGTGTGTGTGTGTATGTATGTGGTTGTTTTTTGTTTTTTGAGACAGGCTCTGTGCAACTTTGGAGCCTGTCTGGACACTCAGTCTGTATAGACCAGGTTGGCCTTGAACTCAAAGAGATCCTCTTGCCTCTGCCTCCCAGGCGCTGGGACTAAAGGCATGTGCAGCCACCGCCCAGCGTGTGTTCAAGGCCAACCTGGTTTTCATAGTGAGTTCTATCTAGGACAGCAGGGGCTATGTAAAGAGACCCTGTCTCATAAAACCAAAGAAGAATGAAAACCTCTATGGAAGGGCCTAGTTCCCCAGTTAAAATCACTGGTTGCTCTTCCAGAGGGCCCAGGTTCGTGTTCCAGTACTCCAGTTCCACTTCTGGTCACCTCCTGGGATTACAGGTGTCATTTTTTATTTTCGTGTCTCACTGTGTAGCCCTGGCCAACCTAGAACTTACAATGTTCTGCCTGCCTTTGCCTCCAAATGCTGGGATTAAAGGTATCACCTCACAGGGCAACCAGCTCCTAAATCATGTCACAGAGACTTATTATGAGTGCTCAGCCTTAATTTAGGCTTGTCCCACCAGCTCTTAAAACTTATTTTAGCCCATTTCCCTTCATCCGCATTTTGCTTCTAGGCCTTTCACCTTTCTTTCATTCTATATTTCCATTTTCCTGTTTCCTCTGTGTCTGGTTGGCTGGTGGCTACCTGGCTGGCTGTGCCTGGCATTTCACTCTCTCCCTTGTTCTCTCCTCTCTAGCTTAGATTTCTCTTCCTACTTATTTTCTCTGTCCACCAGCCCCACCTATCCCTCCTCTGCCTCGATACTGGCCATTCAGCTTTTTATTAGACCAATTGGGTGCCTTAGGCAGACAAGATGAAACAGCAACACATCTTTACATAGTTGAACAAATGCATCATAAATAATGCAACATACTTTTACATCGTTAAATATTCCACAACACTGGGCCGTGTGTGTGTGTGTGTGTGTGTGTGTGTGTGTGTGTGTGTGTGTGTGTGTGTATGGTGTGTATGGTCTGTGTGAGGTATTGGATCTCCTGGGATAGGAATTACAGTTGTGAGCTGCCATATGTATGCTAGCAATTGAACCCTAAAGTAACCACTGCTCATAATTCTCATAATTGATGAGCCATCTCTCCAGCCACAGTTTTTTTTTTTTTTTTTTTTTTTTTTTGAGACAGGGTTTCTCTGTGTAGCTTTGGAGCTTGTCCTGGAACTAGCTCTTGGAGACCATGCTGGTCTCAAACTCACAGAGATCTGCTTGCCTCTCTACCTGCTGAGTGCTGGGATTAAAGGCATACACTGCCACCACCTGGCTAGCCTGTTTTAAATCTTTGTGTGGGTGTTTTGCTTGCATGTGTCTGTATACCTCAAGCACGTCTAATGCCTATGGCGGCCAGAAGCAGTGATTAAGCTCCCTGGACCCAGAGTTACAAGTGGCTGTGAGCTGTTGTGTTGGTCCTGGGAACCCAACCTGGATTCTCTGGAAGAGCAGCAAGTGATTTTAGCTGCTGGACCAGGCCCTTTCATACAGGGTTTTATTCTTGTTTTTACTTCTTTGGTTTTGTGAAACAGGATCTTTCTACACAGCCTCTGTCATAGAACTAAGTAAAAGGGGTTGGTCTCAAACTCATATCCATTGCTTCCCGAGACAACATTAAAGGCATGTGCCACAACACCGGCCGTATAAGGCTTTAAAAACTTGTTTTAAGGGTTGATCCATCTCACTGGTTGTTTTGTTTTTCAAGATAGTTTCTGTTTAGTTCTTGCTGTCCTAGAATTTGCTTTGTAGACCAGGTTGGCCTTGAACTCAGAGATCTGCCTACCTCTGCCTCCCAAACACAGGTCTTTTGTTGAGGCAAGGTTTTGTAGCCCAGGCTGGTCTTATGGGGCCTAGATTGACCTTGAACTGATTCTTCTGCCTCTACTTTCTGAGTGCTGGGTTCTCAGGTTTGATATTGGCCAGGCTTTTGAAAATCTGTATCAGCAAATTTGACTTTTTGAAAGATCTAATTTGTGTGTGTGTGTGGACTGCAGAAGCCAGGAGAGGGCATCTGACCCTGGGAGCCGGAGGTACAGGGTGCTGGGAAACAAACTCAGATCCTCTAGAAAAGCAGCCATTTCTTCTGCCCCCAAATTGTCTAAGTAACTGAGGGTATAGTTCAGTGTTTCTCCCAGGAGTATGGGGGCCCTAGGTTTGACGCCCAGTATCTTGTGGGGGTGGGTGTGGTTCTAAGTGACAGAACATTAAAACAATCACGGGGCCTTAGCACATAGCTCGTGCTCTGCTTGGGTTTCCCAGTGGAACCATTTCCATGCTTCCTTTGCTGAAACCAGAATAGAAACAGGGACACCTCAAAGTCACTCAGCTTTTCCACACCATGTGGCCTGCCTACGGTCAGTCAGTGCTGGGCATGGAGGCAGATCAGGAGTAAGGGCCACCCTCCTTAAGCAGTCTAATGGGCTGTTGCTGAGTTCTTCTCGAGAAAGATTTGTACAATGGTCACCTCTACTCCTAATGTTCCAACAGCACCCCAAGGTAGAACTCCACTAAAGATCGTCCCTGCTCAAGGAGAGTGGAAGCGATTCCTTTATTAGGCATACATTATACTTACAGAAGAATGGGTAGAGTGTTACAGGCAAGAGCACAGGTGGCCTTGAAGTGGAAACTCTGCACCAGGAAATGCTGGCTCCCCAATGGCTGCCTAGGCGAACTCCTTCCTTACCCTCCTCCACCCACATCCTCCAGCCCCTCCTGTAACACTGCGTGCAATCAGGGCGGATTGCATGGCTGGACCTTTCCCACCACCTGTTTCCATGGGGAAGTAGTTAGATCACAGGCCCAGCTGTGATCACTCACAAACTGGTGGAGCAGAACTCCTGCAGATGGTAGCAGATGGGCTAGGAAGATAGTACTATGTAACAAGGCAAGACAATAAGAGGGAGGTCAAGTGGAGGAGGGGGGAAGAACTCCGGGAGGGTACCTGGTGCTAAGCCACAGTGGGAGAAGAAATTAGTGACAACACTCAGGACACATGGGGGAGCGGGGGAGTGGGGTGGGGTGAGACAGACACAAGGTTGTTATATACCTCAAGCTCGCCACAAAATGGCTAGACGTTCAGGCAACACAGCTGTAAAAGCAAGGAGACGCTGGAGCGTCTACTCGGTGAGGTGGGAATTGGCGAGTGCCACCAGCCCACTGTCCACTTGCTACCCTGGTTTTGCTTGAGTGATTTAGAATCCCCCTGCTTCAGCTTTTCCAGTGCTAGAGTTGACTCCATTTGCTTTTTGCTTAAGTCAGGGTCTCACTATGCACCTCTAGCTGTACTTGAACTCCCTAGGTAGATCAGAGTGCTGGGATTAAAGGAGACCACTACCAGCACAGCTGACTTTTTTGTTTTTTAAGTACTGGTTCCGAGTCAGGGACTAGGAAGACACTATTACTGAGCTACACACTCCTAACCAATCTTTTTGTTTTGTTTATTCAGACAGTTTCTCTGTAGCTTTGGAGTCTGTCCTGGAACTCGCTCTGTAGACCAGGCTGGTCTCAAGATCCGCCAGCCTCTGTCCCAAGTGCTGGGATTAAAGGTGTGCGCCACCACCACCCAGCTCCAACCAATCCCCTTTTAAAACTTTCCTTTTTGAAGCAGAATTTCACTGCAAACTAGTGGTGATCCCTTCTCAGCCTCCTAAATGCTGGGGATACAGGTGTGAGCCAGAAGGCTCAGCTGCCACCACTTTTGCTTAGCTAAAGTCTCATGTAGCACAAACAGCTTTGAATGTGCAATGTAGCCAAAGATGACTCCTGACCCTCCTGCCTCCGCCCCCAAGTGTCAGTAAGGCGCCCCGCCGCTGCTGCAAAGGTGATTGACAAAGCACAGCGAGGCGCGCATTAATCCCAGCACTCAGGATGCAGACGGATTTCAAGGCTCTCCTGGTCTATATAAACCTTGCCTCAAAAAACTAAAACAATGGCTGGACACGACAGTGCATTCCTTTAATCCCGGCACTTAGGAGGCAGATCTCTAGCTAGCCCGATTTGCATCTCGAGCTCTGGCAACTAGAGTTCACAACGTAAGCCTTAGAAAAACAAAACAAAAAAACCCAAAAACCACTACAAGAGCCGGGCATTGGTGGCGCATGCCTTTAATCCCAGTAGTCTAGAGGAAGAAGCAGGCGGTTCTGAGTTCGAAGCCAGCCTGGTCTACAGAGCGAGTTCCAGGACAGGTCTCGAAAAACCAAAAAACAAACAAACAAAAAACCACCACAGGCAAACAGAATCATCAGTGGCTGACCAGGACCAGCTGGGGACCAGGACCGCTCCAGCAGCAGGTAGCAAATGCGCGTCCTCCTTTCAAGCCACCTTAAATGGGCGACAGGTTCCTTAGAAGGCCACAAGTGGGTGGAGCTAGTAGCCTAAGTCTGGCAGGGAGTCAGGATACAGGTCCCTAGCACAATCGCGTCTCTTGCGAAACTAAACTGTGTAATCTTCACAACTTTCCAACTGCCCAAAGCCAGCTTTACCCTACCAACACTGTCTGGACTGCTAGATTATTCAAGAGCAACTTGTGAACAGGTTGCTAACTGGAAAAGGTTCGTTTTGCACGCCATCTGGCCTCTGGGCAAAGAGAGAAAACACTCCAGGTCCCTTAGGGGGACAGAGGCCATAAGATGGAGGACAGGACCAATTGGGAGCAGCGAGCCCTGAGGAGGCTAGGACCCAGGTGCCCACAGTGCCTACGTCATTACTCTTGCCTCTTCGTCCGCAACTGAGCCAGAGCCCCAACAAGATTCCAAACCAGTTCCGTGTCCCCTAAAGTGTCCAAGTAAATCCTCGGCCACTGATAGTGTGTTCGGCAGGGAAACTGAGGCAGGGCGTTGGTATAGACTCATTCCTTCCCGCTACATCTCAAGAAAAGCAAAGCTGTTTTCCCTACTCCTTAGGACCACACGGGACAACAGGGAAGGACGGGAAGATGGGGAGGGGGTCGAAAGCAATCAAGGTCTGGGGAGCCAGCCAACATCGCCACACTCAAGATGGCGGCGCGGCCGTGGCGAGGTCCCTCAGAGGCGGTACCAACGCATGCGCAGCGCGGAGTCCCGGCCCGGGACACAAGATGGCGGCAGCGGCGCTGGGGAGGGCGAGGCGGAGGCGGCAAAACGGGCGGTCGAGCAGAACGTGTGGCCGCATCTCCTCGAGTCCGCTTCGGGCAGGTAAGAGCCCCAGGAAGCCATGGTCCCGCCGCGAGCCGCGCCGGGGTCCGTGAGTCCGAAGCAGGACGGCGAGGCCCTTCCGGCGCTTCCCGCTCGGGGCTGCCGCTCGCCCGGTCTCTTTCGCCGCCGCCATCTTAGAGCCGCGGATGGGCAGCAGGGCCCCTGGCCGGGGTGAGTGCAGAGGGCCCGGAGAGCGCGGACGGAGCGGCCTCTAGGGTCCCTCCGCTGCTGCCGCTGCCGCCGTCACCACCGCCTTTGTGTCGGGCTCCGACTCTGAGTCGCCTCAGCCCGGGGGCGGGAGCGCGCGGCAGGGCGGGGGGCGGAGCCCGGAGATGGGCCGGCGCGCGCGCGCCAAACACCCCGCCCCCGCCGGGCCCCGGGGGAGGGGCGCGCGGGAGCGCGCGGGGGTGGGCCCGCCGCCTCTGCGCCTGCGCACTTGCCAGGCCCCGTGGCTCCGCCCGCTAGAGGCGGAGCACTATGATTGGTACACTGGGAAGTGCCGCCCCACGTCCCTCCAATCCCGGAATCGGGTACTTTTCCTCTCCCGGGTTCCGCTGGTTGCGCAGACACAGTTGTTTGTAGACTACGCTGCGCTCCTCCGACTTTGGTATGCGTGGGGGTCCGGAAGGCAGAGGCTTAGCGAAAGCAGGAACCCAATGGGAGCGGCAGTGAGGGTGCACAGTACTCTCACTACAGTGCAGGGGGTCGGGATGGCAGCACGGCTTGGAGCTTGGTGGGTCTGGCCAATTTCCGAGCTGGGGTTTTTGGCCGGAGACCTGCTGCACCCATCTAAGCGGATTTGTTTCGTTTCTTATTTTAAGAGACAGGCTCTCTCTCGTGTAGTCCTGCCCGTCCTGAAGACCAAGCTGGCTTCGAATTCACAGAAATCCGCCTGCCTCTGCCTCTCGAGTGCTAGGATTAAAGGCGTTTGCCACCACGCCCGGCTCCTTTAATTTTTAAATTATTAGTGAGTGAATGCGCGCGCGTGCCCGGGCAATCACTGCACTACGTAGCTTTACCACTAGCCTTAACTTCTAAGTTGATAACATTTTCACGCCCTGTAATGTGAAAAAAATTAGTAATCTTGTTTCTCACTCCTACTTGTGGTGTTCGAAAATTACAGGGCAAGACCTGGAATTCTAGCACTTAAGAGATAAAGGTGGGATAGGAAGACCAAAGGCAGTCTCAACAGTTGGAGATGTTGGCAGGATGATAGGCATTTAAGGCCAGTGCTAGCAATGTGAGACCCTGTCCTAAAGTTACCAGTTCTTTTGTAGCCCCCTTCCCTGTTTCTGACTCCTAATTGGTGTAATGGAGTACAGCAATCTGCCCTAGATGAACTGGTTTGGGAAGTGTTGCGGTGGTCCCATTTGGGTGGCGCTGGGCTGGGCTGCTGCTTTTCTCTAACAAATTCATCTACCAGGTGCATCCTGTCATTTTTCAATAAAGGTGAATGAGATGTGCTATGTGTGTTTGCATGTTTTTATTTTTACTTAAAATGTGTTTTGAATAAGACATTATTCATAGAAGCGTGTCTTTACTAGTTGTGGGTGACTTGAGAGAGTGCCCTAAATCTTCCATATGTATGCTTTGTTCCTTTTCTTTGGTCTACAGACACTTGCATGGGGCTTTAGTGTTGGAAATGAAAACATGGTTGCCATTGGCATATGTCTGTATCCCACCTAATGGGAAGGCTGAAGTGAAAGGATCTTTTGAGCCCAGTGGTTGAAGATCAATTTGGGCAACACAGACAAATCCAATTCAGAAAGGAAAGCTGATCATGGTGGCCCTCACCTGTAATCCTAGCACATGGGAAGTCAAAGAAGACAGATTGGGAGTTCAAGGTCATACTCAGCTACAAAGTTGAGTTTGAGGCCAACCTGGAATACTTGAGTCCCCATCTCAACCCAAGAACAAAGAAAGAAAAAAAAATGTCAATTCCAGGATTGCAGGTGGGACTGCTTATTGGGAGTGCTCACTTAGCACCATGAGATCTGGCTTTGCTCTCTAGGAAAGCACGTTTTTTCTTCTAGTTCTGGCTATACAGGTTCCAATCTCAGCTAACCCAGGATGATTATACATTCGATGCCTTCTAGAACTACAGATCAAATTTAAGGACATTCTTGTCCACTTTTGAGACCCAGTCTCAAGTTTTTTATGCATGAGTGCTGTATCTGCATGTACACCTCTATGCCAGAAGAGGGCACCAGATCTCATTATAGATGGTTATGAGCCACCATGTGGTTGCTGGGAATTGAATTTAGAACCTCTGCAAGAGGAGTCAATGCTCTTAACTGCTGAGCCATCTCACCAGCCCTGTCTCAAAAACTAAAGAGGCCTGGCTCAGTGGCACAACAATTATGTAGCATGAGCGAGGATCTAGGCTCTGTCCCTAGTACCTCATATATTTGTCATGCTATGCATGGTCTCAACCAAGGGCTGGTGTTGTAGCACATGAAAGAGTGCTGTCATGTACAAAACTCTGGGCTTCATCCCTCACACTTGAGAACACACAGCCCACTTCAGGGCAATGTGAAAGCAAACCCTAGTTTAGAGCCCCACTGATAAACTGAGCTCAGAGTCGGGAAGGCAGCTGTTGTTGGTTGGAAGCTTGAGAAGTACATTGATTTTTGTTTAAAAAAAAAAAAAAAAAAAGGACACAACAAAAAGGATGCTTTGGCATATTTATTTAGATAGGGTCATACTATATCCACCAGGCTCGTCTTGATCTCTTGAGAAGTACAACTTTGATGCCTTGAGCTTCCAGACCCTTGTGTCTGTCTCTCTTCTGTTGTCCCTCCTAGTAAGGTTTCACAGACCAATGACTCTTCTTCTGTTTGCTTTCCAGCTGTTGATGCACAGAGTCCCCTGGGCCCCTGTCAACTACACTGCTGACCAGCCTACCTTCCTGTGTTGCACCTTCCTGTGGGCCTCCCCCCTGCTTCTGTGGGACCCGTGACGTGGGTTCAACCCAGCCAGAGAAGAAAACCCTCTCATGCTAGTGTTGCAGACCCCAGAGGGTGAGAGAAAAGGGGACCTTATTCAGCCTTGAAAGCCATGGGCTCAGCCCCTAAAGGAGTCATTCCAAACTTTCTGTAATCAAGGCCCTGTTGTTACACGTGTCCTGTTGCCAATGCAATTCTTATCTGCCAAACTGTACAGATAAAGTAACTATTGATTTTCCATTTCCAAATTAACAGACGTTTCTGAGTGTACAATAAAATAAATATTCAATGATTCCTATGATGTGTCAACGAGTCAGGGATCCTGATCAGCATGCAAAGAAAACCTTTCAATCAGCCTTTGTGGTCTTACTGTGGGTGAGGGTTTCTTGTGGGTTCTGTAATCTACTAAAAACAACATGAGTATCATCAGCCCCATCTCAGGCGGCCCCTAGGTGTGTAGTAGTACCATCCTGGAAAGCACCTGCCTTTGAGGCTTGTGATAGGTGTGCTCTGGGAGGGAGTAGTAGGGAATACAGATCTGAATAAGCAGTCTTCTTCAGGATTTAACCTGGGGCTTCTACAGGACTGAACCCTCTTCAGTTATACTGGTTTCCTTAGCAACAAACTACAACCAGAGTCTATGCTTCTTCCCTAGCTGGTCCACTGACTTTACCTACTGGGAGCACTAAAACTGTCTTCCCAAGAAAAGGCACTGGTTCTTGTAGGGTTAACTTCTCAGAGGCAGACCCTGTTCTTGTTGGCCACTTTGGTGCTTTGTAAATGTTTGTAGGATTAGTAGAGCTTTTGGGTCCAGGTAGCATTCCTAGCTCTGGAGAGAAATGCACTGGACCCAGTCTTAAGGAGACAGTCTTACTGTAGGTCTAACCATCTAAGTACTAAGATGCATTTTCAGTGACACTATAGAAGAGTTTTGTTCACCAAACCTGGACAGGGAGGCAGGAAAGAGCCTTCCTGGAGGATGTGAGCACAAGGGCAAGCCAGGCCATTAAGGGGAAGGATTTTGCTAGGTGGGTACCCATCTTACAGTTGAGGGACAGAAACTTCAATCTCACAGCCCCTGTAGCACTAGTTGGTTAGCTGTCCAGGACAAGACTGTGTTGGATTTCTCAAATCTGTAGATAAGTTATCAGAGCCCTAGGTTGTAATTGGTGAGTAGGATGGAGTTGACACTCTTGGTCCTCTGTGTGGCAGGTCCCGTGTGGCTGCTGAGATGGCCAATGAGAATCATGGCAGCCCCCGGGAGGAAGCATCCCTTCTAAGTCACTCTCCAGGCACCTCCAATCAGAGCCAGCCCTGTTCTCCAAAGCCAGTCCGCCTGGTACAGGACCTCCCAGGTACTAGAGGGAGTGGTGTGGGCTGGCAGGAGAGCAGTGCTGTACACAGCCCTGACTGTCTGGGTTGTACTCTTGTTGCAGAGGAACTGGTACACGCAGGCTGGGAGAAGTGCTGGAGCCGGAGGGAGAGCCGTCCCTACTACTTCAACCGATTCACCAACCAGTCCCTGTGGGAGATGCCCGTGCTGGGCCAGCACGATGTGCTTGTGAGTGCCAACTTGGGGCAGGGGTCTCAGCAGGCCTCAGGCCTTCCACAAATGTATCTCACACAGCTAAGCGTCTAGCCCTGTGCAGATACCTGCAGATTAAATGTCAAGCAAGACAATCCCTGTCTTCAGAGACCCTACAATCAAACAGGAGAGGCAGGGGAGCAGATTATTAGTGTAGCATGCTGAACACTGGGTACCACGCAAAAAGGTAGGCGTCAGCAAGACAGATAGCTCCCTTCTTTGCAGTATAATTCTGTGGCAGACAGTAGCATTCTAGTTGTGGACTTACTTAAAGAATTTACTGAAGTCCATTGGGGACCCTGGTCTGGGGAAGAGGAGGAAGTGCTCCTGACAATCAGGGTTTAATGTGAGGCTGGCTAAGTGGGAGGACAAGAATGTTCTAGGAGTATAACTACAAGCTGTCTGAAGGAACCTCAGCTCTTGGGTCCCTCAGCTGGAGCAGTCCTTCCTATACACAGTCAGGCAGGGACATCTGCATTTTGCAGGTGAAGACACTGAGGTTGAAAGGGAAGTAACTGGCCCAAGGCCATATGGCCCCTTGTAGTAGAGGGGTGTTTGCAGTGATTCTTGGTATCATCAGAGGAGGACTATGCACGGCCTTGCTCATCTGAAAAATAATGTTCCCTGACTTCTCTTGATTCCTGATTTCTATTTTGTTCTTAAGGCACTGATCTAGTGCCAGACATCATAGCAAGTCACTCACTGACTTGTGTCACAATGTCAGTGGTGAGGTGGGGTTAACATGGCCTTTCTGAAGGTGAGGGCATCAGGAAGCAGGCAGCTCAGCCCTGGCCACAGCTGCAGGTCATAGGGAAGAGTGGAGTTCAAGGTTCTTCATCTGTATCCCAGGCCACTGGCTTCCTTAAGGAGCCAAAGCAGGGAGGGAAGGCAAGAGTTTGAACTGTTGGGGCTCCTAAGCCACTGGCCCTGTTTGCCATTCTGCTGTTTTCCCTCCACTAGTCTGACCCTTTGGGGCTGAATGCAACCCCACTGCCCCAAGACTCAAGCTTGGTGGAATCTCCTCCAGTGGAGAATAAGCCCAGAAAGCGGCAGCTCTCAGAAGAGCAGCCAAGTGGCAACGGTGTAAAGAAGCCGAAGGTGAGTATCTGGGGCTCCCAGACATGGCTGGCAAGTGGTTACCTTGGGCATGTGGTCAGCAGCTCCCTGCAAGGGCTGTCAGGAGGGGTCCCAAGTGCCGCTGCTGGGTACGGTGCTGGGCCTGGCTGCGGTCTTCTGACTTGATGTCTTTTGGATTCTTTTCCTTCAGATTGAAATACCCGTGACACCCACAAGCCAGTCAGTACCCAGCTCCCCCAGCATCCCAGGAACCCCAACACTAAAGATTTGGGGTGCATCTGCTGAAGATAAACAGCAAGCAGCTCTCCTCCGACCCACGGAGTGAGTCTCTGCTGATTGCCTTGGATATATCCATGCTGATGGGCAGCCTGCCCAGGACTGTGTGTTGTGGTAGTGGTGGGCAGGCCATTTTCACAACTCCTGTCTGTACCCCTAGGGTGTACTGGGACCTGGACATCCAGACCAATGCTGTCATCAAGCACAGGGGTCCTTCAGAGGTCCTGCCCCCACACCCTGAGGTCGAGCTGCTCCGCTCCCAGCTCATCCTGAAGCTACGCCAGCACTACCGGGAGCTGTGCCAGCAGCGGGAGGGTGAGGGCTCTGCAGCCTCCCCTTGGCTTCACCACTTGGCTTGGGTGGGAAGGGGGCCTGGTGGTTCTCAGTGTTTGCTGTAGGGAAACAGGCTTGTGGTTGTCCAGCTCTGATGCTGAGTGTGTTTCTCAACTTGCCTGCAGTTCCCACACCTGTAAGCTGGGGACCAAAATTCTTAGAGAAAGCATGCTTGGCGCTCACAACTGCCAGCTCTCAGGAGGCTCAGGCAGGATTTCAAATTCCAGGCCAGCTTGGGCTGCATTACCAGACAGTCTTTAAAGAACAAATCACTCATGAGTCTCAGAATATAGTTTGGGAAAATGAACCCTAGGCAATAAGCACATGAAGAAATACCTACGGCTGTGCCTTTTTCTGTCTCAGTGGACCCCGTCAACTACTCCAGGTCCTTACCTTAGCAACTCTCTTGTCCTACAGGCATTGAGCCACCCCGAGAATCTTTCAACCGATGGATGCTGGAGCGCAAAGTAGTAGACAAAGGATCTGACCCCCTGCTGCCAAGCAACTGTGACCCAGTTGTGTCACCTTCTATGTTTCGTGAAATTATGAATGACATTCCCATCAGGTATAGGTCTACAGCTCAGCTGCCTGGTCCTTGTGCCAGGTCACATGTAGGAGGGTTCTAACTCTTGCCTATTTTCTAACTCAGGTTATCCAGAATCAAGTTCCGGGAGGAAGCCAAACGCCTGCTCTTTAAATATGCAGAGGCTGCCAGGCGGCTCATTGAGTCCAGGTTTGACTTTTTCTGCCCCACACTATCAAAATGGGGCGGGGGCAGGGCATACATCTGGCTAATGCTCAGGCTTGTCAGCCATGCCAAAGACAAATGGGCTGTAAGCCTAGGGCTAGTGCCTGAGATGGTAGCACGGAAGGAGGTGGGGAGGAACAGACACCTAGCAGGGGCCCTGCACAAAGCATAGCTTTCCCTTGCTATCAACCTGCAGGAGTGCATCCCCTGACAGCAGGAAAGTGGTCAAGTGGAATGTGGAAGACACCTTCAGCTGGCTTCGGAAGGACCACTCAGCCTCCAAGGAGGACTACATGGTGAGAGGGCCCCACATACACACAAACAGCTGCCTTTTCAACCTGATGAGTGCACAGCGTGTCGCCTCAGTAGGTCTGTGAGAACAGTCTGCCTTTTCCTGTGTGTATCCATATTACACTTAAAAGCCACCTTAGGGGCTTGAAGAGATGGCTTAGCAGTTAAGAGCACTGGCTGCTCTTCCAGTGGATTGGGGTTCAATTCCAGCACCTGCCTGGGGCTTACAGCTGTCTGTAACTCCCATTATAAGGGATCTGATGCCCTCCAGGCATACATTTGGTAAACAGACCTAAGTGATGGTACACACACACACACACACACACACACACACACACACACACACACACACACACAAGAATAGTTAGCCACCATTGGATTCAGTCCCTACTTTTAGCATACCTGCAGCCCTTATGTTCTCTAGCCTGTGCCTGTCACTTACCCATCTCTATCAGCACTTACAATGGGCTTCCCTTTCAGTACTGTTTTTCAGACACATTTTACACATTACAATAGTAAGTGAATTTGTCATGTGGTGACAGGTACACTCCCTGGCCAGAATAACTTATCTCATGGTGCAGTTTCTCTTTATAAGGACTTAAAAGCAAAACCTTTGAGTCTGCACCAACTCAGTTCCCTGGAAGGCAAATGCTGCAAGGTGGGGGCCTGCCTGGGGTGCCTCTTTCTCTACCAATTATCTTGGGTTCTGCCAATGTAACTGCAACAAAAACTGTAGCCATTCATTAGTCGCTTACATGACGGGCTTGGTGGATCAAGGGAATGACACAGATCATTCACGATGTCCTATTTGCTAGCTTCATTTCCCCTGAAGATTCAGAGAAGTCCAAGCAACATAGCTAGTAAGCAGTAGTGCCTTTACAAAATTGGGACATCTGGGACCCAATAGCCCCACAGAAGTTCTGCCTGCCAGTCCTTTTGCCACCAGTGTCCTGACCAGGGCTTTTCTCCAGGACCGCCTGGAGCACCTGCGGAGGCAGTGTGGGCCCCATGTCTCCGCTGCAGCCAAGGACTCTGTGGAAGGCATCTGCAGCAAGATCTACCATATCTCCCTGGAGTATGTTAAACGGATCCGAGAGAAGCACCTCGCCATCCTCAAGGAAAACAACATCCCTGGTAGGTCCCAAATAGCGAGCCAGCTACATTGCCATCTGTGTCCTAGGCCCTGGCTGAAGGAACACGTGAGGCTATGCCTCAGAGCCAGGGACTGGACTGATTTGGAAGAAGCTATTTCTTGGGAGTAATGTTGGGTAGAATCTGCTATGTTCTTTGGCTCTGGGGTGTTGGTGCTCCCCTGGGAAATGAATTGAAGAGACTAGATGAGCCAGAAGTTGATGAAAGATGGGCCAGTTAGTAAAGCAGACCTGGGTCATATCCGTTCCCTAAACTTTGCTTTCCCCAGACCCTAGTGTAATAGTACCTGCTCTGACAATGTGAACATTCATAGCAAAAAAAAAAAAAAAAAAAAATACTACACAGGCCCCAAAGATCCCTGTATAAGCAAACTTAACCAGACAAAGGCCACTGTTTTCATATTCCAATTTGTCTGGCAGGCATCAGTTAATGCCAGTTGCCTGATGGCTTTGTTCCCTTTGTGAAATATTGAAATAATGAAACTATTTTCATTACCTGATCCATGTAAGCACTGGCACAATGGGTGCAGGGGCTGTCTGGAGTTAGACAGCCTCTTACCGTCCTTCCCTGCCCACAGAGGAGGCGGAGGCCTCAGAGTTGGAGCCCCGCCTGGTGTACTGCTACCCAGTCCGTCTAGCTGTGTCTGCACCCCCCATGCCTAATGTGGAGATGCACATGGAGAATAGTGTGGTCTGCATCCGGTATAAGGGAGAGATGGTCAAGGTCAGCCGCAGCTACTTCAGCAAACTGGTGAGAGCTGGGGAGGCCCATGCTATGGTGTGTGTGGAGGCTTGGGGTCTTCCTTGACCACAGTTCTCAGCAGCTGGCCAGTGGTGAGGTCATGAGATCACTGCTGATCCCTTTCTTTCTTTCTTTCAGTGGCTCCTTTATCGCTATAGCTGTATTGATGACTCTGCCTTTGAGAGGTTCCTGCCTCGAGTCTGGTGTCTTCTCCGTCGGTACCAGGTACAGATCTGGGGCCGGGAGGACTCCCTTGGAAGGGAGCATGGAGATGGAGCCTTACACTGACTACAGCTAATCTGCAGATGATGTTTGGCGTGGGCCTCTATGAGGGGACTGGTCTGCAGGGATCCCTGCCTGTGCACGTCTTTGAGGTCCTCCATCAACTCTTCGGCGTCACTTTCGAGTGCTTCGCCTCACCCCTCAACTGCTACTTCCGCCAGTACTGTTCTGCCTTCCCTGACACAGATGGCTACTTTGGCTCCCGCGGGTGAGATCCAGGGGTTGCTGGGCCCCTTCTGCCCATAAAGATGTCCTCTAGGGCATAGGTCTCACCTGAGCCAGTTGCTTCTTAATGCTTAGGGCTTTGGAATCAGGCAATCTTGAAGGTAACTGTCTTCACTATTTACCATGTGTACACACTATTCACCGTGTGACCTTTGACATGCTGAGTGAGGAAGCAATGGGAACCCACACTTTTCTGGCTTCATGGGCAGACGCATAACAGATACTACCTAAGCTGTCAAGTAGACTTCTCTGTGACTTGGCTTAGGTTTGGATTAGGAACCCTTGGCCAGCCAATGGGGGATGAGAAGGGTGAGGAGCACAAATGACCAGGCAAACAGTAGGAAGACAGTGCTCACTAGAAGGAGAGAGGCTGTGCTCATCAGCTGGGGAAGCCCTGGGTATGGCTTTTGCTGTGGTGGCTTTGGACTCTAGTTCTTCAACTTAGTGAACAAGGCACATACCTAGCCTCTATCCTCAGGTTACCTATTCAAGAGACATAGTCATTCTCTTGTCCTAGCACAATTAAGGGTGAATGTTGGCCTCTGTCCTGACTGTGGTCATCTCTTCCTGGTGGCTGTCTAGAGATGGGGGCAGTGTGTGTGAGGGACTGGGTGTTGGTGGGACTACCATGCTCACCTTTCTGTAGGCCCTGCCTGGACTTCGCCCCACTGAGTGGTTCCTTTGAGGCCAACCCTCCATTCTGCGAGGAGCTTATGGATGCTATGGTCTCTCACTTTGAGGTGGGTGCACTGCCAGCTGACGGGGGCAGGCAAAATTGCAAACTGCCCTCCAGGGCTGTACCTCATCTCCACCCCATCCTTTCCCTCCCACAGAAACTGCTGGAGAGCTCAGCAGAGCCCCTATCCTTCATTGTGTTCATCCCCGAGTGGCGGGAGCCCCCCACGCCAGCGCTCACCCGAATGGAGCAGAGCCGCTTCAAACGCCACCAGCTGGTCTTGCCCGCCTTTGAGCACGAGTACCGCAGTGGCTCCCAGCACATCTGCAAGAAGTAGGTGCCCGGACAGCAGGGGAAGGAGGCCAGGTCAGGCTGGCAGCCTGGGTGAGCAGGCCAGTCTGTGCCCCATCTTCAGCAGCTGCCTTTGCCCACAGGGAGGAAATGCACTACAAGGCCGTCCACAACACAGCCGTGCTCTTCTTGCAGAACGACCCCGGCTTTGCCAAGTGGGGGCCAACGCCGGAGCGGCTGCAGGAGCTCAGCACTGCCTACAAGCAGTCGGGTCGCAGCCACAGCTTCTCCTCATCCTCTTCTTCAGAGGCCAAGGACCGGGACTCCAGCAGGGAGCAGGGCCCTAGTCGAGAGCCTCACCCCACTTAACATACCCTGCGGGGAGGAGGAGCCCCAGGGGTGCTGTTACAGACTGCTGGGACTCAGTCCTCAGGGATGAGCAGGCCCCAGGGCCTTCCCCTGGGGTGGCAGCAGGACTTGAGCTGCCAAGGACATAGGAATATTATGGCTCTGCCAGGGCTCCCCCTCCCTGCTCTCATTCCCTCAGATTCAACAAGTCCCTTGTAAATAGGCCCATGCCTTCCCAGCCCCACACTGACCCTGTTGCTGCCCTGTTTCATTTGTAAAAGGAAATACAGAAACTCCCTAAGAGTGTGTGAGGGTCTTGGGGCAGGTGCCTCTCTGACCACTCCCTTCCACATGTAGGTGCCCTTATCAAGATCCCTAGGCTTTCATCCCCATCCCTGGGTCCTTGCAGGTCTGAGTCCTTAGAGGCGTCTGAGCTCAGCAGGTTGGAGGGGAGTCCAGAGCTCTGCAGCTGAGCCTGTCTGGAGAAGTCTGGGTCCTGCCTAAACCAGACTCAGGCTGCTAAATGCTTTACAGTCGAGGCTCTGGCACAAGTATTAGCCTCAGAGGTTTAGTACTTGCCCTTTGGACACAGGGAGCCAATTGGAGAAAGCAGGGTTTTCTAGCTCAGTCCTCTGCTGAGGTCAGACTGGTCTGGCCTGTACTGGGACCATGGGAACAGGTGGGCCAGCTGACTATGGAGCCGGGAAGCCTCCACTTGTTGAAACTTCTGCCTGCTTTCCTGGCCCTTACTTGGTCAGGTTATTAGCATGTGTACAAAGAGAGCTACAAGGGCTGGACTCTGGTCCCTTTATTGAGACTGAGGAGCCAGTGGGTCCATCCAAACAAAAATAAACTTCTCTCCCAAAGCCTGCCAGCAGGCTGAAGTGCCCAGCATGTCCTGGCTGGGGCCCATGGCTGCCCCATAAGAGCACAGGTTTGGCTCCTTTGGAGTCAAGGGATACTGACTGTCCAGAATCTGGAGGCCCTAATTAGGACAGAGAAGTCCCTAGTCTCCAGGAGAGCTGGCCCCGATATCCAAGATCAGCGTTGGGCCCTTGCGGCTCAGTCATCCGTGATGGTGATGACGTCGTACTCGATGCCCTGGTGTTGCAGCTGTTGGATGTGTTCAGGCACTGCCTCCTCAGTGCCAAACAGGCCCTGGGCTTGGGCCATGGCAGCATCAGCCACCGCTGCCAGGGGAGGGAAAAGCACAGTAAGCCCAAGGCTTCAGGAGCTAGACCTGGCCTAGTTTTCTGGCTGTCAGTGTCCAGCCCCATCCATACCTGTAACAGCAGAATGTGCTGCAGCCTCAAGCTGAGCCTGGGTGACAAGCTGCTGGCCTGGGGATACAGGTACATACTGGATCTAGAGAAAGAAGCCAGTAAGAGTATAGTTTCACAGGAGCCTCAATACCCCAACTCTACCTTTCCCCTAAGTACCATACCTGGGACTCCTGCAGGAATGGGGTACCTTGCTCATACTGGATGTGTGTGATCTGGCCTTCCTGGACCTGGAGATAGGAAGCTAGCCAGTGACACCAGAAAGAGGCTGTGGAGCCTTCCTCCAAACCCTTCCTTGCCCCAGGCCTGGCCTACCTGGATATGATGGCCATCAGGGACCACAACATACTCCTGAGGCAGTAGGTGCTGTACGCCGTCCTGAGAGATGATATACTGGACCTAAAAAAGAGGACAAGGCAGGTGCTAGGGATCCACTCAGTGAGGGCTGAGGTAAGTGGGCAGAGTTGAAGACGGCTATGGACACTGGCCCAGGTAGTCTGGAAACTTGTAAGGTGGGCCTTGGGAAAGGAGACCGGAGTTTACCTGGTTGTCAGAAGTCACCAGGTGCTGTACTGTCTGCCCATCTGCCGTGGTGATTTCCTGGATATAGGCAGCTTCCTCCTGTCAAGACCAAGCCCAACTTAGCCAGTTCTTATTTTACTCCTGTGTTGTGTTGTTTTTTGGTGTGTGTATGTGTGTGTGTGTGTGTGTGGCCCCTTCTCCTGTATGGAGGCCAGAAGGTAAGAACAGGGCATCAAGCATTGTTCTTCACCGTTTTTTTCTTTTGCCTGTTCTGTTGAGAAAATATCTCCCCATGAACCTGGAGTTCTGGCTTGGCTGGAAGCCACACAAACCCCAGGGAACCTCTTGTCTCCACCCTACTTGGAGCTAACTGGGCTTGTAGGAGTGTAAGACATGCCAGACACCTGGCTTGTAACATGATGGGAGCTGGGATCCAAATTCTGAGCCTCGTGACAGTGCAAGGCTTCTACCCATCTGAAGCACCTCTCAGTTCCCCTAGCCTCAGTTCTGTCTATCCCATCCTCTCTGCAGAGACTCCAGACCTTGTTCTTACCTGATTGGTCACTGTCTGTTCCTGGGCCACAAAGATGTGTTCTTGGCTCAGTGCCTGCTGTAGCCGTTCTGGACCCAGGACCCCATGACTGGATTGGAGGGCAGCTGACAGAGAGGAGGGGAGCTCATTAGGGGGCTGAGGGAAGACATAAATGCCTCATCCCTGGGGTTCCCTTGGGCTGTGGTTCTAGCCTTTGGACCTGCCCCGTGCCCTGGGGTAGCTCACTGTGCAGTGTGGCCAGTGTTTCCTCTTCACTGTTGAGGATGATGGTCTGGGCTGGGGCTCGGGCTGTAGAAGCTCCAGTCTTTCTCCCATCACTGTTATGTAGCCGCTGGATGTGGAATTTGAGGTGCCCATTCCGGTTGAAACTAAGGAGAGGGAAAAGTAGGTGTGAAGTGTCTCTACCACGTGTGTATGGAAGTCCCCCTACTCCTGGCCATCCCCAGCCTCACCGCTGCCCACAGAGGTGGCATGAGAAAGGCTTCTCATTGGTGTGTGTTAGCATGTGCCGCCTCAGATCCTTCTTGTTCTTGGAGGCGAAGCTACATTGGTTGCACTGGTGAGGCCTTAGGCTTGAGTGTTGCGCCATGTGAGCCTACACAAGGTAGAGACCAGACGTCAATGGGTCAGGATGGAGGGCAACAAGTCTCCACAAAAACTGAGTGCATTTGTCAGTGAGGAGCCAGACCAAAAGGCCGGACCTGACTGAGACTGGTATGCCACAGACAGAAGCCAGAGGCTGCGCCATGACACCACTTGGGTAATTCTGTCTCAGTTTGTGGCTTTGTGTTGTAACTTACTGGAGAGGGACCTCCTGCATGCTAGGGCTCAGTCCTGTGAAACGGGGCCTTAGCCTTCCCATTGGAGGGTGGGGTTCTAGGCCCTGGCCCCTCAGAGCTCAAGAAATGTATCAGAGGCTCTTCTGCTGTCTGTTTTCACACCATCCCACCCTGGCTGTCAATGTCTGCCCTGCCGCCATCCTCTAGCATCTTCAGTCTTCCATCTTTCTGTGCTGTGCCTGTGCCCCTCAGCCTGGCTGCACGGCTCCTTCTGTGGTCTTCCTAGAGCCCTATCTGATGCCTGCTGCCCTGATCTATACCCTATCTGATGCCTGCTGCCCTGATCTAACCCTATCTGATGCCTGCTGCCCTGATCTATACCCCCACCCTTCAGGCTGGGGACACAGTCCGGCATTAGTCACTTGTTATCTGGTGGTTTTCTGACCTGGCAGCTCCCAAAGAGCTGGGATCTTGCTGAGTCAACTATGACCCTAGAGGGGAACAGAGGGCTAGTGTTGAGATGCTCAGTAAAGTTGAGATGCACAGTAAGTGGAGGCAGAGGCACTGGGGTGGGGGTGGGGGTGGGGTAGCACCTACCCGGACCTCAGGCCACTGTCGAGCACGGAAGGGGCAGTCAGGGCACTTGAAGGCAGCAGGCCCAGCGTGGGCCCGCTTGTGGCTCTCCATCTCTGCTCGGCCAGCAAAAGCCTCTGAGCACACCTTGCAGGAGAACTTCTTTGCTGACAAAGCTGCTGCAGATGGTGGGGAGGTAGGTACTACCAGGCCTACGGTGTCGCTAGTTGCAGGGGGTGGGGTGGAAGAGCCCTGGGGGCCTCCCACATGGTGGCTCTTCACTGGAGACACAACCTCAGGGCCATCTCTGGGTGGCCCTCCACACCGCAGCAAGGGCCACTTTGCTCCAGAGGCCAGAGCGTCTGGACTTGGGAAGGAGATGGAGCCATCTGCAGTCAACTGTTGAAAAACCCACAGCATGAGGTGCTGAGGAGGGGCAGAGGCAGCACTGGGTGGGGTAGCCACTCCCAATACTCACCTCGATGTGGTGCAACTGGGTCCCATCAGCTGCCATGATGTAGTGGGTGCCAGCCTGGGCAGCCTCCCCAGGAGCTTCTTCACTAAAGGCACAGAGTGAAGGTATGAGGTGGGGTTCCAGAAAAGGATGAGAGGCTACAAGAATCCCTTCACTAAGCAACAGTCAGGCTGAAGAAGCTGGAGTTAATGTAGGTCTCGCTCAACCATTTCTACCTGGGCCTCCCTGTTGCTCTCTCTCCCATAAATGATTACCAAGAGCTCAGTGTTTCACCCGACTCAAGGGGTAATCCCCATTTCCCTTGGTATGGAGAAGACAGCACTCCAGGTGTCCAGCTCAGGTCTGGCCAAAAGGGACAGGAGGAGAGGCCAGCCAACAGTAGGGAACAGAATGGAGCTGCTACCCAAGCAGAGAGGGCAGAAGCTGAGAGGCAGCGTGCTCAGACGCTGGCTCAGAGCTCCTGGCCCTCATTACAGCACAGGTCAGAGCTGCTCAGGTGGCCCAAGAGTTCAGTGGGCAGAGAAGCACCTGTCAGTCACACATTTGCACCAGAGGGAAGCTAAGCAGTTTCGGGCAGTCCATCAACAAAGGAGTCCACACTTGTTCAAGAACTCAGGACAGGGAGTTCATGGGGGCGGAGTGCTGGAGAGATGGTACAGCACCTGAGAACACTGGCTGCTCTTGCCAAGGACCCAGGATTGTTTCCCAGCACCCACAGTCATGGGGGGATCCTATGCCCTCTCATAGGGGGGAAAGGCACATAGCCTTGGGAACCAGGGTTCCAAGCCTCACCTAAGCATCTGTCTAAGCATCTGACCAAACCTCACTAGCTTGCCTCCACATCTGCAAAAGCAGCGAAACCTGGATCTTGTGGACACTAGCTAGGCAAGACCTTAGTGCAAAGTTCCCTGAACAGCCAATGACAAAAGAATGGCAGTTTCCCACCCTGCACAGGACAGTCTCCTGCTACCCTGTCACTGTACAGATCAGGACTCTTGCCTCCTGCTAACTAGGCTGGATGGGGAACCCTCTTAAAGACTGAAAGGAGTCCAGTTACCTGTAAGGTGTGCCAGGAGCTGATGTCCTCTCTTCCAGAGGGGGTGCTGTGATGACACTGTAGCTGGCAATCTGCTGTAGGTCAGGGGGGCCTAGCTGGCTCTCGGCGGCCACACCGCTCCCTGGCTCTTCCACATGAAGTGTCACCACCTGCTGAGTGCTCTCCTCAGGGGAAGGCTGCCTACCAGTAGATGCCAACCCCGCCTCCACGCCCTCTGACTTCACCACAGCCACCTGCAATCACACCAACGGGACAGAGCTGCTGTTCAAGAGTGTCCTCATCACGCTAAAGCTCACCGTCCTACTGGAGCCTTCGCCGCCACCACTCATTTACACATCCCAAGTACTTCTTAAACACACTCAGCTGGGCAGGGTGGGGCATGCAAGCCTTTACTCCCAGCACTCGGGAGGCAGAACCAGGAGGAGCTCTGAGTTTGAGACCAGCCTGGTCTACAAAGTAAGTTCCAGGAGAGTTAGAGCTGTTATATGAAGAAACCCTGTTCTCCAAAAACCAAACCAAACCAAACAAACTCCCAGACATCCCAAGAGTTCTTGCAAAGCAATAACGGTGTGTGTGTGTGTGTGTGTGTGGGGGTGGTATCAGCAGCTGGAGAGATGGCTCAGAGTGGAGAGATGGCTCAGAGGTTAAGAGCACTGTCTGCTTTTCCAGAGGTCCTGAGTTCAATCCCCAGCAACCACATGATGGCTCACAATCACCTGTAATGAGATCTGGTGCCCTCTTCTGACCTTCAGGGACACATGCAGACAGAACATATAATATATATATATATATATAATATTTATATATTAAATATAAAATAGATAAATCTAAAAAAAAAGGAGGGGGGGGAACAGGACACAACAAGTAATTCAGACTGAACCTTCAGAAAGAAGACTAGCCTCTATGTGATTTAATGGAATTATAAAGTAGGATCATAAACTATACCTCTATCAGAGTATATACCTTTTTTGGTTTATACCAAACAAAAAAAAGTTTCTCTGTGTAGCCTTGGCTGTCCTGGAACTACAGGGATCTGCCTACCTCTGCCTCCCAAGTGCTGGGATTAAAGGAGTGCACCACTACCACCACCGGGCCAGATTATATTTCTTGAGAGATACAACATGGTATCATGAAGAATGGCTTGTTCACACAGCAGCCAAGCTGTATATCACACCTGAACAACAGATCACTGAGTCTGTGTTGGTCTGCAGCTAAGCAACATCCTGGCCATCTCTCCTTAGCCCACTCCCTGGCTGTCTGAAGATGGTTTGCCTATTCGTATGTCTGTGTACCACACATGTCTAGTGACTTCACAAGCCAGAAGAGAACACTGGGTCCCCTGTAGCTGGAGTCAGACAATTGTGAGCTGCCACGTGAATACTATGTATGAACTGGGTACCCTATGCTTTTATCCGCTGAGCTGACTTTCCAGCTGTTTTCTCTTGAGACAGTCTCATGTATCCCAGTCTGGCCTCCAACTCCTTATGCTCCTGCTTCCTCTGCTCAGGCACTGACATTACAGGTACACACTCTACCTGGTGCACACTTCACCTTTCCAAGAGGCTAGGACAGAGAGGTGCATTGAGCTTCCTAGTGCTTCAGAGATGGAGGGATGAGGATGAACCAGGGGGGATGTGTGGGATGTGACATGGCATCAAGGCTGCTGAGAGGCAAGACAGAGCTCTGAGCTAGGCAAAGCCTTGGGTGATCTGGCTGCAGGTGGTGTTTACACGGGAAGCTGCTTTAGACCCCGGAGGAGCCCCCATAGGGGCAGCAGACATGGAGAGAAAAAAGCCAAACAGGAACACGAGAACTGCATGGAGCGACACAGCCTCAGCACGGAAACGAGTGGGGTTTGAATGAGAATGGCCCCACAGGCTCATCTATTTCAATGCTTAGTCATCAGGGAGAATTCTGAAAAGATCAGGAGCTGTGGCCTTATTGGAGTAGGTGTGGCCTTGCTGGAGGAGAGGTGTCATTGGGGATGGGCTTTAAGGTTTCAAAAGTCCATGCCAGGGCCAGACCCTCTCTATTTCAGGCTGTAGATCAAGATACAGCTACTGTTCAGCATCATGTTCCCTGCCATAATGACAAGCCTCTGAAATTGTAAGCATGCCCTTGATTAAATGCTTTCTTTTTATAAAAGAGTTGCCTTGGTCTTTCTTGGTGTCTCTTCACAGCAACAGAACAGTGACTAAGACAAATGGTCACTGATGACTAGAAAGTGCACTGGGAAAGACTGTCCTTGGCTCCACAGAGCCAGTTCCTTCAAGTTTGCCCACTAGGTTTAGGCTGATCTGTCCCCACCAGGGCAGGCTGGAGTCACTACTCTCTTGTATGGTACATTCAGCATTGCGGGCATCTCTAATAGTTGGGCAGGGGAAGTCCTGGGTGCTCACCTGTAGGGCTGTGGCCCCCAGCTCCCGCTGGGAGCTCATGTTCAACAGCAGATCCAAGGCTGTCTGAGTGGCCATCGCAGTGGACTCCTCAGCTCCTGGGTTGGGGGGAACATGGGCTTGAGAACAAGCTGGACACCTGCTACCCAATGCCACCCTTGTCATCTTCCTACACCCTCCCCAACCCCAATCCAGGGCCTAAAAGGCTCACCTTGCTGGTAGATGATTGTGGCACCACTTAGGGCATCAGGACAGAGTAGTGGGGGAGTCTCAGGTGACTGGAAAGGTGCTGGCTCTTGGGGGACCTGGAGAGGGGAATAAGTCAAACCCGAGGGTGGCCAGACCCAAGTACATTTCCTAAGCACATGTGATATCATCATTTCCCACAAGGCCCTTGTTCAGTTTTTCTTAATTATTTATTTTTATTTCATGTGTATTCATGTTTTGCCTGCATGCATGTCTGTGTGAAGTTGCTGGGTCTCCTGAAACTAGAACTACAGGCAGTTATAAGCTGCCATGTACATGCTGGGAATTGAACCTGGGTCCTCTGGTCCTCTGGAAGAGCAGCCAGTGCTCTTCACCGCTAAGTTTCTCCAGCCCCTCACTTACTGTTTTTAAAGTTATTTAGCAGCTCTGAGGAATGGGATGGTGAGGCTCAGATATGTGAAGGGCTGGGACATGTACCCAAGAGCACCAACTCCAGTACTATCAGCGTGGGCCACCTTCCTAGGAAGCTCCCATGACACAATGCTTGCTGCCTTCCCCAAATCCAAGCCATCCTCTGCTTTAATAAAATTACATTTATTTTGTGTGTTTGTGTACAGGCACGAGTGCCACCGTGCACTTATGGACACCAGAGGACCACTTTGTGAAGTCACTTTTCCATTTCTACCACACATGACCTGGGAATCCAAATCTGATCAAAAGGCTTGGCAACAAGCACCTGACCTGGCTACACCATCTGACAAATACCTTCACCTTTCTTGTTGTCAACAGTACTCTGAGTTTCATTAGGGAAGGCAGTGTGCCCATCTACAAGATGATACGTTCTAGTATCTCGTGGCTCTAAAACTGTGGCCATGTAACTAAGCAGTGACTTCCAGTAAGGTTCATGAGGACGACGTGGATAGATGGCAGCAAGCATCATTTTTTACCATCTCCCAGCCCTTCCTTTTGCTTCTGGCCTGGAATGTGGCTGGGAAGGTGTTCCTAAAGTCATGCTGGACCATGAGGGCAACCATGAAGACCAAAGATCCTAGGATGTTATTTGAAAATACTCAGCTTGCTCCCTGACCACCAGGGTTGGGGCCAGAGCAGCTCGGGACTGCTGAGCTTTGCAATTATTTCACATCTCAGAAAAACAAGCTACTGTAGTAATTAAGCTACTGGTTTTGCTGTCCAGACCAGCACTGGAAAGCTATGCTCCTCTGAGCTTAGAACTGGATCGTAACTTGGCTGGTGTCTACCACAGTGATGGAGGCAGGGATCACCCTGTTGGATCACAATGTGCAAAGGAGACAGTTTGTCCCCACTGTGTGTGCTGCCTCCCAGCAGGACCTACCTGGGGTCCTGGCGAGCTGGGGGGTAGGCCAGGGGCCCCAGTGTGCTGCTGCTTCAGCTCTTCTATCTGCTGCAGAGAGAAGAAGGGGCGGCGGCGGGAGGGGGGATCCTCAGGGTGGCGCCGTCCCCATTCCTCAAAGCTGTTCGCATGTCGGCATCGTACGTGCAGGCGCAGGTTCTTCTTGTGGCGAGTGCTGAAGTGGCAGTACTCACAGGCAAAGGGCTTGGCCCCTATGGGCATAGGGGAACGCTTGTACCCATGCAGCCCTCCAAGAGGCTGTCTTCTGGCCCCAGGGAACACTAAACTCATTTTAGCAAGTCATCACCATGTTTGGACAAACACTGCTGTCCACTCTGGTGGATTAGAGCAGAAAAGATCAAGGACACCTCCACATTTAGCTTTTCTGATAGGGTTAACTCTCCTTCCTAACCATGACACAGTAGATACCTCCCGTTTCCCTCTTTCATAACTAGGGCAGAGAAAGCAAGCCACTGACACTGGGCTCAGAAGCAAGGCAGTGCCACAGGAACCCCTTTATAGCACAAGGATAAGTCTATCTGTGGCTTGGGCTGCTGAGAGGGACAAAGAGAGCTGGGGTCTGACTGGGGTGTTGGGACTGGAGAGCTGGCCTGACCTGTGTGCTTGACAGCCACATGGGATAGCAGGAAATCCTCACGGAAGGTTCGGTATGGACAAAAGCTGCATCTGAAGGGCTTGTCGCTAACATGGGACAACTGGTGGTTCAACAGTGCCTTCTTGTCATCACAAACAAATTCGCAGAACTCACATTTGAACCTGGAGGCAGTTTACAGGGTGATTAGAAACAGAAGGGGTTCCTTCCCAACCCAGGGACCTCGAGTGGGGACATACCTGCGGTTGGCGACAGCTTGAATGTGTGTGAGAAGGTGCATTTTGAAGGTGTAGCGCTTCTTAAAGGACTTTCCACACTGAGGGTGAGGAAGGTGGAATTAGATGGGGATGGCCCAGAGAAGGCCCAGCCTGCAGCCACCCCTCTGCCCTGGCCCACCCACCTTATCACACATGTGTGGCTTCTCAGTGCTGTGAGTCTTCATGTGCTGTGTTAATCGCTTTTGCATGGGGTACACACGGCCACACACTGGGCAGGGGAAAGAGCTCAGCTTTGGGGTCTGGGAAGGTATAATAGAGGTCAGAGGGAGAGAGAGACGGAGCAGGGAGCTCTCACCTCCTGGTCTATCGTCCAGGGCCCTTCCCAGGCCAAGGCCCCATACTCACCGGATCTGGTCTCTTCTTTCTGGAAAAGGAGAAACCAAGTGTCACACCACAGCTTCCCATGGCCATCCTGTCTCAGTCCTGGCCACCTTTCCTTGTTACCCATGCCCTCTTCCGAACCCATGGAAACCATGAGGTCACTGGGGAGAATGCTAAGGCTCCGCTAGTGACACACTCTGTGCCGGTTAAGCAGGGTCATGGCCTTCTCCCTCCATTCACAGAACACGTTTTTGCACTAGGAGTGCCAAGAAGCCCTGGAGAACAGATCTAACCTGGCGACTAGAATCCTAGAGGCCACACAATCCCTTCTTTCGAACCTGCAGCATCGTCGGAAACTGTCACACACCCTGGTTCCAGGACCCCACAGGTCTACCCTCTGCTCACAGAAGCCACAGGCCTAGCTGGAACTCACTGAGCAGCTACCAGGCCAGAAAATATGACTTGCTCTGTCCTAATGTGCTCTTAGCACATTAGGGGGAGAGGGGGAGGGAGGGGCTGCACCAGACCAGCATAAGACCTTCTAATCACCTGTGAGCCTCTGAAGTCTCACACTTCCTTCAGACCCCTCAACAACTGTCTCTACTTTCCAGATGAGAAACCAAATCTCCCTGGAAGGAAGAGCCGGGCCCTGGCCCTGAGGATTCTGGGACCAATAATCACGTAGGATTCATCTTGCCTCTCTGAATGTTTGCAACACCATGTGAATGAGATATGACCAGAGCAGGTGTGCTACAGAGGACTATGGTACTTCTGCCCACATGTTCTCCCTGTGTAACTCACTGACCGGTCCCGGCTGTGCACGGCCGCGTGTCGGATGACATCCTTCCGGTAGACGCTGGTGTAGCTGCACTCCTCACACTTGTAGGGCTTGCTACCCACGTGGTTGAACATGTGCTCCTGGGAGAGACAGACGGGGCTGGAGGCTCTGCGTCCCCTCCTTCTTCCTCACCCCAGCCCCACCCACTTGGGGTGAGTGCGGACAGCAGAGCCTGCTGCCTGGCAGGGGACTCTTCCCAGAGACCCTTGCTGTGCCAGTCTTGGTGCTGGCTTATCAACTGATCAAAAAAGGAAAGGAGGGCTCAGAGGGAAGGGACCTTGTGACAGACAGCAGGACTTGGGGCTGGGATACGGCTCTATAGCATTGCCTTGTGCACTGCTCTACGGGACAGTCCCTTGAGGAGCCTAGAAAAGTACTCCAGCTCTGTGTGTTCTGTGTGGGAGGAAGCTGCAGCACATAGAGAAAGCACAGGACTGTCCACCAGGGCCTGAAGGACACGTCTACACTGCACCTTGCCACAGCATGGGTGTAGCCAAGTTGCAATTCTGTAGTAAACTGGTGCAGTCGACACCTGGAACACTGGGGCACAAAATGACCACCAAAAAAAAAAAAAAAAAAAAGGCGTGGCTGCTGTTGGCTCACATCTCTGGAGTGAGGCGAAAGGAGCATTTCCCTGAGACATACCACTGCCACCTGCTGGAAGGACTCAAATACTGCGACAGAACCACCTTCCTGGCCAGCTGGCAGTGAGAACGAGCATGTCTGCACTATCTCTAATGGAACTGTACCTTTCAAAGTAAGACTGGACACCCTGTCAACTGTCTGTGGCAGCCCTCCACAGGCCACCATGTCCCAGTATCCTTTACAAGCTGGATGGCCAAAGCACACAGGCAGCTCCACACCTTCCTGCTCTGTGACCCCCTGGACAACACACCTTGAGCGAGGACCAGCGGCGGGAGCGGTAGCTACATTGCAGGCACTTGAAGAGCTGTGGGTCACCAGCTTCATGGGAATTAACATGGAAGCGCAGGTCCTCAAGGGACAGGAAGCGGGAGCCACATATGCGGCACAGGTAAGGCCTGAGCAGTGGCTTGGGCGACTTGTAGTAGTACCTACAGGAAGAGGTGAGAGGCCACTGGCTGGGCTGCAGGCCCAGGAAACTCCCCCACAGGAAGCTCACCTGTGCAACACTCTACCTACTTTCGGTATTTTTTCCCTAGGAATCTCCTGGAGGGCCGCCCTCGGCGGCGGGGTGGGGCATCGGGTTCATCTTTGCAAGAGTGGGCTGCATTGTCAGCATCTGACTGACTCACACCAGATTCCACTGGGCCCCTCCCCATCTTGCCCCAGAGGTATCCTGGGCCCGAGGAGCTGGGAGCTTCGAGATCTTGCAGTTCTGGAGAGCTCTGTGTGCTCTGGGAACTCACCAGAGGCTCTCCTACACCTGTCACGACACAAAGATCACAGTCAGTCACATACTCCAGGACCAGAGGCCAGCCAACTCCCAAAGCTGACCAGTGATGGGCACATCCAGTCACAGAATGGACTCAGGTAGCCCATGGTCAAAGGACAGTGCAGATGTCACCCTGCTCCTGACCTACTTAGCATAGCACAAAAGAAATGGAACAGTATCTCAGCGACAGCCCAGACAGCCAGGTTCTAGACTCAGCAACCTCACTGGTTGGCTGTGTACCCACAAAGGCCCTCCCTTCCTGAGTCTCATCTGTCCCATCTCACGACTGGTCTAATGACCCACAGGGACACTGTGGATTTGGGAGACAACAGTGACTTGGACCCTGGAATACCCTTGTGAGGCTGGTGACCCAAGGGAGGATCTATGGCGAGAGGACTTCAGAGAGTCCTGTGAGAGTCCTCAGAGAGTCCTTCTGAGAGTTTATAAACTTTCTGAAGTCTAATCCAAATGTGAAACTTTTTTTCAAGACAAGGTTTCTCTGTGTAGCTTTGGAGCCTGTCCTGGAACTAGGTCTCACAGACCAGGCTGGTCTTGAACTCACAGAGACCTGTGTGCCTCTGCCTCCTGAGTGTTGGGATTAAAGGCGTGTGCCATCACTGCTTGACATGAAACATTTTCAAGTTGTTTAAAAATACTATTCCAAGGAAGGGCTGGGACAATGGCTCAGTGGTTAAGAGCACTGGCTGCTCTTCCAGAGAACCCACGTTCAATTCCCTGCACTCATGGCAACTTAACTGTCTAACTCTAGTCCCAGGGGATTTGATGCTTCCAGACACTGCATGCACATGGTAAATAGACATACATACAGATAAAACACCCAAACAAGTAAAAATAAGTAGAACAAACAAACAAACAACAAACAAAAAACCTACTTCAAGGCTAGAGGTGTCTGACTCAGGGTTGGAGCACTTGCCTGGCATGGGTTACATCCCAGGATCCATCAATGAGTTTTAGTACTTTAACTATAAGGATGGGGGCCAACTAGTGTGGCTCCCCATTAGTCTCAGAACTTAGAAGGCAGGCAGGTGGATCTTTGACTTCGAGGCCTCACCACTCACAGACCCCGGGCCCTGAAAAGTCTTTAGCCCCCTTTCCAGACCTGAGCGTTCACTCAGTGTCCATGCCATTAGGTGGAGAAAGTTAATGCCAATCCCAGCTGCAGTGAGAACACCAGGCTTCTTGGGATTTGAGTGAGGACACCTGAGAGCTGGTCCTGGTCAGTCTCAGCCAGGGTTAAACATGTGAGTTGTTAGTTTATGGTGACTGCAGCATGAGCATGAACAATCTAGAACCTCATCTCCTGGATGTGGGAGCTGAGAGTCGATCCAGGGTCCTGTCAGACTGAACCACCTCCCCCAGTCCCCAGGGCCAACTTTTATTCCTTAGGGTCATTTTTAATCCTGATGTTTAGTTAACAATTTTGGTTTTACACATTAAATATCAATAAAGTCTTGTTCTTTTGGCAAAAACAAACAAAAAACAACAACCAAATAAACAGAATGAAGGGGTATAAGGGCTTAGTGAATAAACAAAGTCCCTTGCACCCAGCCTGACAGCTGAAATCTATCACCAGGCCGCACAGGGTGAAAAAGAGCCAACTCCCATCAACTGTCTTCTGATCGCACGCGCTCTGTGTGGCATGCTTGTGCACACACACAAATATACACTAATTTTTCTTTCTTTTTTTTTTTTAAAAGCATTTTATGTAGGAGTACTCTGCATGTACACCTGCAAGCCAGAAGCTGGCATCAGACTGCACTAAGGATGTTTGTGAGCCACCATGTGGTTGCTGGGAACTGAACTCAGGTCCTCTGGAAGAAAGGACCTCTGGCAGCTTAGTCACTGAGCCATCTCTCCAGCCCTTGTTTTTGTTTTTAATTAAGAATGATACGGACTGGAAACAGTGTCTCCTTCGGTATGCTGTACAAGTGTGATGTATGTGGGACGGACGGCACATGCACCTGTTCTTGCACCAGAAAGGCCACAGGAGGCTATCAGGTCTTCTGCTCTTTACTCTTTGCCTATCACTTGACACAGAGTCTCCCAATGAAGCAGAAGACCACACTGGCTGGCTGGCTAATGAATTCCCAGGACCAATGTGTTTGTGCGCCTCAACACTGACACACACAGCCACCTCAAGCGTCCCTGATGTGGGTACTGGGCCTTGAACTCTTGTCATGCTTTCACAGCCATTTTCCTGGCCCCTGAAACCAGTGCCATCCCTTCTTGTTGTGAACACTGCTGGGTGGGTCACACTTACTTTCCTGCACACTACAGTTCTTCTGGAGAGATTCCAGAATCTACCTCCAAACTGTACAGACACAGCAGCCACACAAGCAGACACTGTCACTCTCCACTCAGAAAGAGTGGAGATCAAAGAGGCAAAGTGACACTCACACCCCCGTCAAGTCATTCCCACTAGGAACACAGCAGCCACCAGGTCTAACTTTTCTCATTTCAGTGTCATTTAAGGCCTTTACTGGTTCACTTACAAAGGCTCAACCCCTTCTCCTGCTGTGATAATTTGACACTGGAAGGCATCTTCCTAAAGCCTAAACAATCACCAAGGCTGGGTTTCCGTGACGCCTGCAGCCCGTGGATTGAGACTGTGGTTTTGCACAGTGTCCCAGAGTACCCCAGAAGCATCAGGCAGCAGAGCCACGTGTGACCCACACACAGCCATCCCATGACCAAATCTTACCATCATAGCAGTCTGCAGTCTCTAGACGGGGCAGCTTTCGGGGTCGGCCAGGCCTCCTTCGAGGTCTTGGGGTGCTGGGGGTGGGACGCTGGAGCCGTAGCTGCCGGCCCCGGGGCTCATCCTCAGCTGGATTGTAGTCACTGTCCTCTGCAGAGACATAAAGGGCAGTGTCTAGACCCACACTCCTGACAAATCCCACTTCGTCATCACTTCTCTCTCCACCAGTGAGGTTCCTTTACAAGCCGCCTGCATCTCCCCCACAGAGGACTACCTTTCCCTTCCCCGCACCTGCCAACAGCTCACCTTAATTGTAAGCACAAGTAGGTACATGGTTCTCAAGCCACTTAAGCCACTGGTAGAGTATAGGCAATGAGCACTGAGTCTACAAACTCTCAGACTGAACTGTCCAACCTGGTGGACAATAGCCATGCATGGCCATTCAGCCAGGCAGTGGTGTGCACGCCTTTAATCCCAGCACTCAGGAGGCAGAGGCAAATGGATTTCTGTGAGTTTGAGGCCAGCCTGGTCTACAGAGTGAATTCCAGAACAGGCTCCAAAGCTACACAGAGAAACCCTGTCTTGAAAAAAAAACAACACACACACATACTCCCAAAACATGGCCATTCAACTGTAAAATGAGCCTGGTCCAACTCACAAAAACTTAGTTATAAATGCATATAAGATCTCATAAAGTGCAGGAGAAAAAAGTAAGCACCAATTATAGGTGGCACACTCCTATAATCTCAATATTCAGGAGGAACAAGAGTCTGAGGCTACCAAGGGCTACACAGGAAAACTCCACCTCAAAAAATTAGGGGGGCAAAAAAGGGACTGGAGAGATGGCTCAGTTGCTGCTTTTGCAGAGGATCCAAAGTCAGTTTCTACAGCCCATGTAGCACAGTTTACAAGTGTCTGTAACTCCAGCTCCAGCGGATATAACACCCTCTCCTGGCAGCTAGAGGTATTGCATTCATCAAGATGCATATACCCCCACACAGGCATACACATAATTAAAGCAACCACCAAAAACTTTGTAGAAAAACATGGGGCTGAGGAAATGCCTACAGCAATGAAGTACTTGTAAGCAGTCATAAAGATCTGAGTTCAGCCTCCCAGAAGTCATGCCAAAAGCTGTGTAGACAGAGGGTGCCAATAGTCCCTGCACCAGATACACAGACTGGGGGTGGGGGGTAGGGGTGGGGGTCCCTGGTACTTCCTAGCTAGTCAGTCTAGCAGAAACAGCAAATTCTAGGTTCAGAGAGAGATCCTGTCTCAAAAAGTAAGGCAGAGGGCAATGAGGAAATCATTTGACATCAACCTCTGGCCTGCACAACCATCCACACAAATGGTTATGTGTACATGCATGAAACATTTTACTGGTTTGAACGGGGGTCTCATGAAGCCCAGGTTGGCCTCTATGTAGTGAGCGTGACCGTGAACTCCTGATCTTCCTGCCTGTACTTCAGGTACCACTGTGTCTGCTTTTATTAATAGTTTTTATGACCATACACAGAATTACTTTAGACACATAGATAAATAAATTGTGACTAATGAAGCTACGAAAAGTGCATGTATGTTTTTGCTTGCATTCTATTTCTTCTGTTGTTGTTTTCAGAATGCGGCCTGTTCACGGCTTAACCTTCATCTGTACTGGAGGGGCAGCCAGGAGCTTAGTATTTGTAGATAAGTGTGGGGACAGAGGCTACCTGGACAGTGGCTTACCCTCTAGATCGTCAATGGCCCCAGCATCCACAATGTCGTCTTCCTCTTCCTCCTCTGGTCCTTCCTCCTCGGTGGTCTTGGCAGATGTGCCCCACTTCCGCACACGCCCCCTTTTACCCGCTGCTGCTGCTGCTGCTGCTGCTGGGGCTGCTGTAAGAATAAAGCAAGCTGCTATGTCTGGCCGTGTCCTCCCCCATCAGGCCTAACTGGCAAGCGTAGATGTACCTGGGCGGAAGTGGCGCTCGCGCATGTGGCGGAGCAGCGTTGCCTTGGTACTGCTCCGGTACTGACACATCTTGCACTTGAACTGCTGCACAACTACCACCTCCATCATGGCCTCCAGGCTCTGCAGGTCCAGCTCATCAGTGCCAGAGGCTGGCAGTGGCTGTGCTAGAGAGCTAGGCTCTCCCTGGGGCTCCTCAGGAGGCTCAAGGCATGTAGATGTGGATGTGGGGCCATCGGCCATGGTTTCAATGGCTGCCAGACTATTGGCCAGGGTGGAAGCAGACACTGGTGATGTCATGGGAGCACCTGAGGACAGGAGGGAAAACAGAAGACAGGCCCGCCTATAAGCTTCAGCTGCTGTTCCCAGGCAGGCCCAAATTCCCCAGAGGCCACCTTGCCAGAGGCCAGGGCAATGGCTAACCCTCTAGGGTCATATGGACGTCTACTCTATTACCGGGCTCCCTAGGCCCGGCAATGGTTCATACCATCATCTGGGCCCTGTAGGATCAGGTACTGAGTGGTTTCAGCTCCTCCTTCTTCAGCACTGGTCACAGTGATGCATCCTGGCAGAAAAGGCAGAGGGTGACGATTCTCAGAGGGATCCTGGCTGTAGGCCCACACCCTTGGGCTCTACTTTGCAACTGGAGAGCAGTTGCATCACCCCTTTGAATTATGGGTACTTCCACTGCAGGCTGATGGGAGGTCTGGTGAGGTGATGAGCTGGCCCAGGCATCAGGCTACCCCAGCTGTCCAGTCTTTGACAAATGGGTCTAGAATGTCTTCCTCTGCCCTCTCCACACTTCCCCAGGATACAGATCCTGCACTATCTTTTTCAGAGTGCTTCTCAGACCATGCTGGAGCTTTGTGAAGTGCCGAGGCCTCTGTGCACATCACTAACCATAGAAGACCCAGCGCAGTGGCTTGACCTCAGGGTCACCTATCTGGGCTTACTGCCCAGACCACCCTCCACTTATCAGTGTCACTGGGTAAGTCATCTTTGTGTCCACTGTGCCTTTAATTCTCATGTGGGCCAGGTTAATGACAGCCATCTCATCTGGGGGTTACTATAAGATCTGTGACCTTCTGTGTATCAAGTGTTTATAATTGTTCCCAGCACAAAGTCAAATACAACTGCTTTATTTTTAAATTTTGTTATTGTTGCATGTTCATTGTGTATATATGGGCCCGTATGTGGAAGTCTGAAGAAAAACTTTCTGGAAATAGTTCTTTCCTTCCACTGTTGGGTGGGTTCAGGAGTGGTCATCAGGCTTGCCTTTCACCAGCTGAGCCATCTTACTGGCCTGGCTACAACTGTCTCTACTACTGAGCGCTATGACATCCAGGCATCATACAAGAACTCACTGTGGCATCCTGTTTGATCTTTGTGGTTATTTACCACTAGGACACAGCTATCAGTTCCCCTTACACATTCCACAGTAAGATAAACCTTCATTCACACAGCTGGCTGTGGGATTTTGCAGGGCCCTACCCACTCCTTACTCTGGATGAGGTCTGGGCCGATGGTAGACTCAATGATCTTGTCAATGGCAGCACCCAGGTCTGAAGAGGAAGCTGCACAGTCCGATACCAGCATGCTGGGGTCTGGGAGAACACTGGAATGCACCAGGGCTGGGGGTCCACCTGGCACCTCTGCCACTGTTCCCCGGGACACGGAAGATGAATCAGGGAGGTAGCCATGAGGCAACGGGTCTGTTGAAATGCTCTCGGATACCTCCTCCTAGGAGCAGGAAGCAGGGGGCAGGTTTTAGGAGCTAGGGATGTGGCAGGACAGAGCAGCCTACAGATCCTTGAGAACAAAGCAAATAAAGACACCCACACTTCCACCCACAGAGGTCTGGGGGAGCTCTCCAGGCACTGAGAGCCCTAAAGCCCATGGATGCAGTCAGGTACTACCCCAGGGCTAAAGAAGGACCTCTATGATCACACACCACAGCGGGGCTTTCTCTGCCTCAGTGTTCCTCATCATCCCACTGCTAGTTCGCACCCAGTCTTCTCACAACTGTTCATCTGCTACCTCCTCCTGGAGGCCAAGCTGGGCCCTACTTAGGACTTTCTCCAAAGCAACTTCGTCACCTCCACCACACTGTAATGATGACAGGTTGGTCTACACTCCCAGGGAAGCTGTCCAATAACGGACCCATGTGCTCCGCCCAAACCTATCACACCCCTGCACCGCAATACTTCCCACAATAGGTTGTGTCCCCTGGAAGGACCTGGACCAGCCCTGTCCCGTCCCTAGCGGTAACCTGTAATCTGGCATAAGTTCAGACTCAAAAGAGGTCCATTTCTGCTGAGTTAATGAAACCCTAAACAGCACATCAAGGACCACCGCTTAGGATTCTCCACCAAGTGGTACCTGATAAAACCACTATCTTGCAAAATGACTCACTAAAGAGATAAACTACTTGTAATTCTCACTGACAGAAGGGCGAGGTGGGGGCTAGAAGCTGGGTAGCTCACTCAAGACCACAGAGTATCGGTCAGGAAGAGATGGCTCAGGGTGTTTTTCCCTTACAGCCCAGCACCCATAGAATCGGGCATTCCCATTCCATTTGACAGATGGGAAGACTAAGGTTACTGTGAGATGCATCAACATTTGAACCAGGAAGGGCTGACAGAGCATGAGGGCTCTGGTAGAATCCTGGCTCTGTCCACATGCTCTGCCTCAGTTTCCCTTTTTGCAGGGTGTGGAAACAAGTGGTTTTAGGTATGTCCCTTAACTATGTGGTTGGGCAAAACAAAACAACACAAAACCTACTACAGCAATTTGGCATGGCATGGCCTCTGCCTCAGAAACAACAAGTATTTTCTACAAGTAACTTTTGCTACACGGTCCCCCTGCCCACACCGTCCTGCCCGGTTCATACCACAGAGCAGCTGCCACTGTCCGAGCTCTGCCCCACGCCAGAGTCGTCGGCCTCCGAGGGTAATCCTAGGGCCGTCGCCGCGTCGCTGCTGTCCGCGGACACGGCTTCCGAGGTGCCCACACCCAGGCCGCTCTCAGAGGGCTCCTCGGGCTGGCCAGGCCGAGGGGCCGCGTCGCTACTGCTCTCCACCTCGTTCTCCTCCATTGGTTCGGGGGACCGCCTGACAGCGACGCGCAGGGTACGACGCGTTCACTCTGCCAGAAGACATGACCAGAGCTGCAACAAGTGGCCCACCTTTTGAGTGCGGCCAAGCTGCACCCACCCAGATGCATCGGCGTGCCCATTCCGCAGATGCAAAGACTGAGCATCCGCCGAGACGGGGCGGGGTTTCCTCGAGTCCTGGAAAAGGAAGCTTCCAGAAGGACAGGGAAGCCTGGCCTCTCAGGCTGGGGTCCCTCCGGGAAAGGTGGTCGCGGCAGGCGATCGCCGCCCTTTGCTCCTCCCAGAGGCGTGGATCAGCCTCGGACCCAGGGCGGCCACAGCGGTTCAGCCCTCCGGACCCCGCGTCCCCTCGGGTGAGGAGCCAGTGGTACAGCCCGCAGGCCCCCGGGGTCAGTGGTTTGCTCCCCCTCCCCGGGCTCCCCTGCGGAGGGGGCTGACGGCGACGGTCTCGGGGCTTGGTGACTCGGGGCTGTCCCCGGCGCTGCCTGAGCTCCAGGCCCGACGCCATCTTGTGGCGGTGCCGGGTTTCCGCTCAGGCAAATGCGAGAGCGGCTAAAGGGCCTGGGACCCCGGGGCCCTGTTCGGACAGCCCCGCCGGCCCGGGAGCTCGCCACCCGGCAGCCTCGCGGTAGGGCCCTAGTGCACGGCAGTGTGCAGCGGGGCGGGCTGCCGCCGGCTGACGCTAACCTGAGCCTCCAGCTGCTGCGTCGCTCTCCGGCTCCGGCATCGACGAGGTCGCCATCCTCTCACCCCCGTCGCGGAGGAACCCATCAGCCTCCCCTGAGCCGGGACTACTTGCGCCGCCGCCCCCGTGGAAAGACAGATCTGCGGAGTTTGAGAAGGTCTCTCAGAGGGCTCAGAACCGCAAGTCGGGTCCAGGAAGACGCTAGACGTTTACGTGCTGCCTAGCCTGAGGGGTGAGGTCAGCTGGGGACGGGGACTACTTTTTCTCCTGGCGGATGGCTACACGGGAAGTGCAGTGACGTCACGCGGGTCCCTCCGAGGCTCGCAGGGTGAGGCGCGGCGGAGGCGCCTGGCTTTGTGGGCGTGGCTCCCGGCGTCTGGCCACACCTCCCGGGGTCGCTTGGGGAAACGTCGCAGCCCTAGGATGGCTTAGAGGTGTCCTGGGGAGGATGCGTCAGCCATGTTCCTGGCTTTTCGCCTTTGATTTAAAGCTCCTCTCTCGCCCGATCGGGTCCTCCCGGGTTAGGTTTGCTGTGCCTTGGGGAGGGGAGCGTGTACACATGGGGAAGCAGGTTTGAGGACAGCAAGGGCTGGTCCGGAATCACTAAGGGGGCTTTGGGATAGGGTGATATTGGAGGTCAGGATTTTAGAGAAGAGTTAAATGTTCCCATAGTGCGCTTCGCTGCTATGTTTCCCTCCCCCTTGCCTCCCCTCTGTCCAGACCTCTACCTTCTGAGTACTGAGATTAAGATTAAAGGCAGGGTGTTGGGATTAAAGGCCTGTGCCACCATGCAGCTCTCAACTTTGTTTCTTAAGATTTAGTGTTTAAGCTGGGCGTTGGTGGCGCATGCCTTTAATCCCAGCACTCGGGAGGCAGAAGCAGGCGTATCTCTGGGAGGCCAGCCTGATCTACAGAGCGAGTTCCAGGACAGGCTCCAAAGCTACAGAGAAACCCTGCCTCGAAAAACCAAAAAAAAAAAAAAAAAAAAGTGTTAATTATAATTTAGTTTGTTAATTATATGTGAGCGTGTATTTCTGGAGGTTCAGACACCCCAGGTGTCCTCTGGTCATTGTAAATAGTGTAGGTGTGTTCAGAAGTTGGGGAATTAGCTCTGTGGTAAACACAAGGCCCTGGGGTTCGATTCCCAGAACACAGTAGCAAGCAGTCTTAGGTATCTTTCCATGGGCTGGGTTTGGTGGCCCTTTAATCGAGCACTCGGTAGGGAAGGCAGGTGAATCTTACTGAGTTCACATAGATCAGCCAGGAAGCATAGTGGTAGAAGGAGAGAACCAAGTCTTCCGACCTCCACAGACTAGCTCTGCCATGTGCACATGTACACACAGACGTATGCACAATAAATAAATGTTTAAAGAGAATCTAGGCGCTGTAATGGATCATTGCAGTAGAGTCCACAAGAGCCTGAAATAATGGGAAGTCAGGTATTTATCCGGGAGTCACTCACAAATGACCAAAAAGGAAGAGAACTGCCCAGGTCTAAAATGCAACCCTACCTCCAACTACCACCCAAGAGAAAGAGCTTGCTTCTACCCCTAGTCAGCCCTTATCACCTGAGACCACGCCTTAATGGGCGGTACCTCAAAGGCTATTGGCTGAATGAGTTACCACAACAATTCCCCATAAGAGGGTTCTGGAGGATATAATACTCAGGCAAAACATCAACGCACATAAAATAAAAAAGAAGAGAAAGAAAATCTAGACCGGGAGTGATGACAGAGGCAGAGGCAGGTGGATCTGAGTTTGAGGCTAGCCTGGTCAACAGAGAGAGTTCCAGGACAGCCAAGGATACACAAGAAACCTTGACTCTAACCCCGCCACCACCCAAGAATAAAAGAAATCCAGCAAAAAGGACAATGCTTCTTTGAGTTAATTCATGAGGGCTCTTTTATTCTTTTCATAGCAAGTCCTCCATCGCTCATTTTCCTCCTTTGGTAGAGGGAATAGAGCAGATTGTGGAGAGATTGCATCCTCACACCCCCTCTTTCCTACCCAGTCTTGCCAGGCCTTTAGAGCAGTCCTTGAGACCTGGTTTGGGCTGGCTTCATGGCAGGTTGGTTTTAACACTTCCTTATACCCTTCCCGTGGTCTCTTGGATGCCTTCTGCCTCTAACCAAGGTCAGAGGTCAGTGTCTACAGATGTAGCCCCACAGAGCTCATAGCCACCGCCAGCCCAGCTGAACGCCAACCCTAACCAGAGGACAGGACTGTAGGAACAGAAGAGAGCAGAGCCAAGGCAGGCAAAACGCCAGGGCTTGTGACTGGTATTTTTGTTTGCTTGCCCAAGGAAGCAGACTTCTTCACCCTGTTGTTTTGGGGTTTGGCGGCCCTCTATTAAGAGCATGTACTGTCCCTGCAGGAGGGTTCCCAGCATACATTTCTGATGGCTCACAGCCACGAACCCAGCTCCAGGGATAGCCTCTTGTGGCCATCTTGGACAGTTACACTCACTTGCACATACCTTCATACAGACATACCTGCATACATGTAACTTAAATATAAGCTGGGCATGGTGGCACATGTCTTTAATCCCAGCACCTGAGAGTCAGACACAGGCAGGTCTCTGTGAGTTCAAGGCCAGTCCAGTCTACAAAATGAGTTCCAGGACAGCCAAGGCTGTTACACACACAGAAACCCTGTCTTGAGAAAAACAAAAGTTTAAAGAATGAAGATTAAATAAAAAGACACACACACTGGGTCTTATGAGACTTAGGCTTGCCCTGGACTTGCAGTGTAGCCAAGGCTGACCTCGAACTCCTAATGCTCCTGCTTCTCCCTCCCAAGGGCCTGGAGCATAGGCATGAGCCACTAATATAGCATGTATAATAAAAACCCGGAGATAGATGTTGGGAGGTTTGGCCTTGTTGGAAGAGACATGTCACAAGCCCACCCCATTTCCAGTTAGCTTTCTCTGTCTTCAACTTGTGGTTCAGGGTGTGAGCTCTTAGCTGCACCCAGCTTCATGCCGGCCACCCGCTGTCATGCTCCCAATCATGGTGATATGCGCTTTTAACCCTCTGGAGCCATGAGCCAGAATCAATATTTTCTTCTCTAAGTTGCCTTGGTCATGGGGGTCTCTTCTCAGCAATAGAAAAGTAACTAAGATAGTATGCCTTGTTTTTCTTCATCTTTTCTTTTTCTTTTCTTCCTTCCTTCCTTTCTTTCTTTTTTTCCTCCCCCACTGGCAAAATACCTGAAGTACCAAAAGGTTTGGGATTGTTTTTCCCTTCACTGCCCATGCCATGTTGCTATTTGCCTGCCTATTCATTAATGTCTCTTTTAATAAATTTCTTTTACAAAGACGATCAATCTTAGTATAGCATTTGAACTCTGTTTTGGGGTGTCTTTTTTGCTGTGATAAAACATCATAACCAAAAATGTGGGAGTCTGAATGTAATTGGCCCCCATAATCTCATAGGGAATGGCACTTTTAGGAGGTCTGGCCTTGTTGGAGTGGGCTATGAGGCTCCTATGCTGAGGACACTGCCCGGTATCTCACTTGACTTCCTGTTTCCTGCACGATGTGTGGGACACTCAGCTTCTCTCCAGTACACGTCTGTGTGCACGCCACCATGCTTCCCCTCCTGATGATGGTGGACTGAACCTCTGAAACTGTAAATAAGCCACAAAGAAATGTTTTCTTTGTAAGAGTTGCTATGATTGATCATTGGTGTCTCTTCACAGCAATAAAAACCTGACAAAGACATAAAGCAGCCCAGGAAGGAGAGGGTTTATTGTGTTGCATTTCCATATCATGTTCATCCTCAAAGGAAGTCAGGACAGGAACTCAAACAGGGCAGGAACCTTCAGACAGGAGCTGATGGGAGGCCATGGAGGAGTGCTGCTTACCGGCTTGCTCTTCATGGCTTCTGAGCTTGCTTTCTGATAGAACCCAGGATCACCAGCCCAGGGTGACACCACCTACAATGGGTCTGGGCCCTCCTACATTAATCAGTAAGAAATTGCTGTACAGGCTACCTACTGCCCAATCATATGGAGGCATTTTCTCAATTGAGGCTTCCTTCTCTCTGATTATAGTTTTTATCAAGTTGATGTAAAACTCAAATTTATCAATTTGAGTGTGTGCATTTGAGTTTTGAAACCTTTGAGTAACAACTGAAGGGGAGGAGGATGATCCCCTTTGGATCATCGTGTCAGAGGCTTCATCCACAGTCAGATGTCTCTGCTTTGGAGCCTGTGATAAGTCCTCAATATCAAGGACCAATCATATCATGGTTGGCAGGGAAAAGACAGTACCTTCAAAGGCATGTCCCTGTCACCTTTCAGGAAGGTACCGTGTAGTAGCCACTCAGCTATTAATCCAATTACTTCTCAATTATACCACCAGATGGAGACCAAGCCTTCAATACAAACCATTCGGGAAGACACTTCATGCCCAATTTATAGCAACAGGTTGTTATCTTCCATGCAGAGACAAGAAACCTGAGGCTAAAGAGACTTCTTCAGACCACACAATAGAGATAGGATGGGGACCTGTGGTGGGTGGAAGGAAGGTGGTGCCCATAATCTCAGATGTTTGGTTGCTCAGTCTCTAGGGAATGGAACTATTTGAGGATTAGAGGGATTGGGGGTTGTGCCCTTGATAGAGGAAGTGTGGTCCAGTGTCTCTCTCCACCTCTACCTCTCTGCTTCCCATAAGGATGTATCTCTTGGTTGCTCCGGTGTGGTGCTCTCCACCATGCTGACAATGGACTAACCCTTTGAAGCTGTAACCAAGCCCCCAGTGAAATGCTGTCCCCTGCAATGGTTGCCTTGGTCATGGTGTCTCTTCACAGCAATAGACAGTGACTAAGGCAGGAGCCACGTGGAATGTAGCTGTCTTTCATCATGGTGTTAAATACACGGTCAATCACTATTCTAAGTACCCTGAGAAAGGCCAGCCAGGGCTATATAGTAAGTAAGACCTTATCTCAAAATAAATAAATAAGTAAATAAGCAAACCTGAGTTATAGCTCTGGTTCTGGGTAGAAACCTAGCATTCCAAGCTCCCGAGAAACAGCGTATCCTGTCAATAGCCTGGAGATGGCCTGCCTCAGGAAAGCTGGCTCACCTTAGATCATGCTGAAGAGTCGTGAGGATGAATTACCCTTTTCACTTCCTCTTTGCTGTTCGTCTCTGTGGATGGGCAAAGCCTACTCACTTTCCCAACTTACTCAGGCGTGCGTAGCTTTCCATTTTACTCTTTCTTTTGGATACTGGCTAGTCTGGGTGTGCTTTCCCAGACTCTGGCCTTTTGCCCCATCTCTAATGCTATTCCCCTCCCTCTTCCACAATGAGGCCTCTTAGAGGCATCATGACTATGTCTTCCTCTTCTTGCCAGTATTTACAACTTGCCTGCTCTGAGGTTTTTCTTTCATTATTATAATTTATTTTGAACTCTTAACAAGATTGTTCTTGAGTTTCCTTCTCCAACTACTCTTTTTTTCCCCCCCTTTTTTTTTTTTTTTTTTTTTTTTTTTTTTTTTAAGATTTATTTATCTATTAGGTATACAGTGCTCTATTATCTGCATGTGTGCCTGCAGGCCAGAAGAGGGCACTGAGATCTCATTACAGATGGTTGTGAGCCACCATGTGGTTGCTAGAAATTGAACTCAGGACCTCTGGAAGAGGAGCCAATGCTCTTAACCTCTGAGCCATCTCTCCAGCCCCTCTCCAACTGTTCTTTTTATCTGTTTGTTTTTGGTTTTTTGAGACAGGGTTTCTCTGTGTAGCCTTGGAACCTATCCCTGCACTAGCTCTGTAGACGAGCCTGGCCTCTAGCTCATTGAAATCCACCTGCCTCTGCTTCCTGAGTGCTGGGATTAAAGGCGTGCACCACCACCACCCTGTGTAACTATTCTTAAACTCTTTTATTAGTGAGACTTAAGTTCTCAAAGAAGTCCTAACTTACCCAGTAACCTATGGCTCCTCAGGTGGAGTGCCCAGATTTACAAGAGAACTGATTGAAATATTCCTTATTGGAGGAAGGAGGGAGACTCAAGACTGAGCGAGCTAATGATGCTTAGAAGGGTCAGCAGGGGCCTAGAAGGTAAGACTCATGAGCTCCCTTCCCAAGGCTACTCTCAGAGACTCAGTGGAGCCGCCAGCTGGTTCGGCAGGAAACTTCTGGGGTGCGGCCCTCTTGTGTTGTCATCAGGGTTGGGGTGGGCTCACTGCTTCACCAAGCTAGATTGGGTAGAATTACCCCTTGGTTTGATGTTGCTAACCTATCTGGGGTGAATAGAGGTGAAAGAACCTTTCACAGCCTGGCTAATGAGGCTGGAGGGCTTGAGACAAGACCGGATCAGTGTGACTCCTTTGATAATGAGAAATAAATAAGTAAAGACCCATCCCTTCTTGACCCAGGCTGCATACCCTGAAGCAACTCAGGCACTGGCCCCTGTAAACCCTAGGACACTAGGTCACCACCAGCTGAGGCCCTATGACTTTCATGGATTGAAAGACAGCAGAAGAGGGACAGACATTACTAAGACTATTAGATATTTGATGTCCAGGTTACTCAGCTTGTCATGAATTTGCCAAAGAGTTAAGTTCATTCATCAGGGACTGCAATATGGAGCTGTACGGGCTTTGCTGAGCCCAGGCCGGGCAAGATCTTTACAAGGTTGGAGAGGCCCTAGTGGGACTGAATGATTCAGACCGGCCTGCAAATTGGATTCCTGAAGCGCTAAAGCAATCAAGAGGGAATCAGAGAATGGCAAAGCAGACAAAGGGTCTGTTTTGGTAAATCAAAAGCAGATAGGCAACATTCGAAAAAGGCTAGAGTTCCTAGGAAGAGAAAATTGGTAGAAAATGCTAGGTTTGTGAGTTTGTTGTTTTGATTGATTGTTTTAAAAGCTTTAAGGCATGAGCAACAATTTACCAAAGAAAGAATGGATGATGGAGTGGTAAGGGGAAAATCATTAAGCTTGCCTGGGATTTGGCCCTTATTTCCCTAAGGTATACTGTATACATTTGTCCCATGAAAGAAAGTTTACTGGGATAGTGATCATTTGCCCAGTCACAACTCTATGCAGGCAGGTGTGGCTGATTATTTTTAAAAACTTATTTATCTTTATTTTATGTACATTGGTGTGAAGGTATCAGGTCCCCTGGAATTGGAGTTACTGACAGTTGTGAGTTGCCATGCAGGAGCTGGGAATTAAACCTAGGTCCTCGGCAAGAATAACCAGTGCTCTTAACCATTAAGCCATCTCTCGAGCTCCAGGTGTGGCTGATTTTAAAGATGGGGGTCTCAATGTGTGGCCCTGGCTGGCCCAGAACTCACAGAGTTCTACCTGCCTCCCTCCCGAGTGCTTAGATTAAAAGCACACACCACCAAGCCCAGTGTCCTGGTCCCTCTTGCCCCTAACTAGGCTGAGCAATGGAAGACAGCCCCCTCCAAACCCAGTGGGGGTGGAGAGATGAGCAGTGACCCCACAGCAGCTCATCAGGATGAAAGTGGGATAATTTGTGGAGAATGACATCAGATTACAGAGGGCTGAATAGGTAGTGACACCATTCCTGCAACTACTCAGCATTGCTTTTACGATGAAGTGATTGATGTAAGGACAGAAGATGCTGAGCAGCAGCTGAGAACACTGCTGCTCTTTCAGAAGACCCACGCCCAACTCCCAGCACCCACACTGCAGCTCACAACTTACGTAGTTCCAAGCAGTCTTTCACCTATTTTTGGCCTCAGACATGGCACAGACTTGGTGCAGAAACATTCATGCAGGCAAAACACCTATATACATAAAGATAAACAGATAGTTTTATAAAAAGAAATGACTGATACAAACGATAGATTTTTCTTGCTGCACTGGGCCTTGCTAGTGTTTCTTTTTTAGTATCCCATTTGCTGCCAAAGATGAATTGTCATTTGCCTGGAACAGATGGTTGTGAGCTTTCAGAGCCCCTGCTCATCCTCTGTAAAAAGAGTCCAGTACATAGTGCTAACCCTGAGTGTCTTACAGATCTGGGAACTCGTCTGGAAGAACAGTGTTAACAGAAATGGAGGAATGTGGATGCAGGCACCCTGCGTGGCTTGGAAAAGACTCCCAGAAGCCACAACAGTGGTTCTGGACAGGGAATCCTGCGAGGCCCCCAAAACCATAAAAGCTGGGTAGGCTCTTTGTTTTTTGTTTGCTTTTTTAAAGATTTATTTATTTGTTTGTGCTGGGTAGTTGGTGTTTTTTGTTTTTTTTAAGATTTACTTATTTATTATGTATAGTGTTCTGTCTGCATATATGCCTGCAGGCCAGAAGAGGGCACCAGATGTCATTATGGATGGTTGGTTGAAAGTCATCATGTGGTTGCTGGGAATTGAACTCAGAACCTCTAGAAGGGCAGCCAGTGCTCTTAACTGTTGAGCAATCTCTCCAGCCCATCTCTCCACCCCTGTGCTGGATAGTTTTATGTCAAGCTGGAGTCATCAAAGAGAAACTTCAATTGAGAAAATGCCTTCATAAGATCGGGCTATAGGGCATTTTCTGAATCAGTGAGTGATGGGGAGGGCTGTTACAGAATATTTGTTTACACTGTGAAGATGTGTCATTGTGACTGGTTTAATAAAAAGGCAGGAGAGGTTAGGTGGGACTTCCAGGCAGAGAGAGGACCTCAAGAGAGTTAGACTCTAGGTGTACCAGAGATACCAGCAAGACACTAAAGAAGTCAGACATACGGTACAGAGAGGTAACTGAGCCATGTGGCAGAACGTAGATTAGTAAAAACAGGTTAAGTTATAAGCTAATTGGTGTAACCTTGGGTGACTTGGTCATGGCAAACGATGACCTCTGTGGGGCTGACGTCAAGGCAATCAGTACAGAAGTTTGCTTTGATGGCTTTCGGGAATGCAGGATGAAAGTTACAAATGAAGACTTCAGAAAAAAATCTAAAGAGAATGTTCTTTATAAAAGGCAAGAAGGCACCCCTGAGGGGCTCTATCTGTAGTGACCCATGGTTGCTTTCAGGGAAGTTGATGAATTTCCCCCTCCTGGGAGGATGGGAAGCTGCCCTAAGGAATCCATTTTCCAGTGAGTTTTGCTCGTAGAGAGCCTATCTTGAAGGATGCTGTACAGGGTGCCATCAGGCATCTCCATCTGTTGTTGGTCATTGTGTTGTGCTGCTGTGCTCCCAATAAAGAGTTGTCTGGTTTGTTTTCCAAAAAAAAAATAAAAAATAAATAAATAAAAAAAATAAAAGCTGACTGGGAAAAAGCCTAAGCTAAGGCCAAGCTTTCATAATGAATAATAAGTCTCTGAGTCATTATTTGTGAGCTGGTGGCTCCAGAGAAAGTCCTACTACAGAGGGCCCAGCTCCATCTGTGGATGGTGGATGGTACAACCCTGCACTGGGTTGTCCTGGGTTCTATAAGAAAACAGACCAGCAAGCTGGGCGGAAGCTTTTGTTAGTCATCATTCATACACCGCCTTTGAGTTACCCCTAGCAACCCAATAAACTCAGTCAATCAACTCAGGTCACCAAGAAGGACTGGAGTGGAGCTAGCGGTCCCTTTGGTCTGCGGCCCATTCTGTCTGGGGTGCACAGATGTTGGTTCATGTCTCCAGGATAAGGCACACAACATCCGGTCTAATGGAAATGGCTGCAACTCAGGCCAGATCTGCAGGAGCCCCTTATGCTGTTACTACAGGTGTTTACTGAGCCCTCTCCAGGTACAGGTGCTGTACCATGTAATCACAGGAGGGAGTTCCAGATACTCCTAACGTTGTCATGTCACCCGAGTGATCAGTGTCCAGGTGCTGGGCTCATCCACTGGAGCCCAGGTCATTTCCTCACTCCCACTCTGGCACCCCTTCCGTTACCCTAGATGCCACAGAGCTGAGGCCAGGCAGGCAGCAGGTGGGTGCTCCGTAGCTAGTCACTGCCTTCTCTCCCACCACTGACATCTAGAGGTTTAGTTAAACCTGTTGTTAAAGACCTATTTATAGCCCCGAACTATACTCCCACTTGGGATAATGAGCCCCTAAAGCTGCTTCCCCATGGTGTAAAATGAAGGCTTCCTTTTGTTTGTCCTGAAGGCAGGTGGGGTTGTGTGGAGAAGGCCTTAGGATCAGAACGCTTGGATTGAGAAAATAGGATGAAGAGGAATAGTTTTGTGTATGATGACAATTCCTGAAGGCTGCAGGTGACACATACACAAGCATTTCACCTGATGGTAAGGAGATAGGTGAGAGGGAAGACCTGAATTTTTGTCTCTTTACTCTCTTACCTATGATGTCCTCAGCATCTAGTGGAGTTTGCAGGCTCAGGAGACACTAGACATCTGTTACATGAATGAACAATAGTTACTACTAATAATAATATGTGACATACACGTATTCGAGACAGGGTCTCACTGCACTGTGTAGCCCAGGATGGCCTACAACTCTGTAGAACAGGCTAGCCTGGAACTGGAATGTCTCTGTAATGGACTCATTATAAATAAGTGGATTCTATAAGTCCCCTTGGTGCCTGCCACATGCCTCTGTCTGTCATAGTGTGCATCCTATTGTGGCACTGCCAGTGACCCCAGTGTCTCCAGCAGACTGAACTAGACCTGGGTCTGGTTTCTTTCTCTGTTCCCCAGAGACTTTTTTGGGGAAGATAAGATCTATGTAGCAGTGATTGCTCCTTTGCTCCTTGTAGAGCCAAGGATGACCTTGAGCTTCTGATAATTTTTAAGCCTGTGCCTTGACACCTGGTTCTGTGTGGCACTAGAGAGTGATTGGACCCACGGTTTCATGCCCACTAGGCCAGCACTCTGAGCTACATCCTCAGCCCAGAAACTGCTGTATGAATCAGCTCTCAGTAGGATGGCTTGACACAAAGAACTCCAATAAAGTCATACCAAACCGAGGGCTCAAACAGCCCAGCAACTACATTTACACACAGCCTGACCTGGGACAGCCCTCACTCCCTGGGAGCCTGTGTGTCCTGTCCCTGCATGGGAACAGCACACACAACCCTGTGGAATAGAGGGCAGGAATGTGGCAGCTAAAAGCTAAGCCACAGGTTCTGGATCAGACTGGTTGAGCCAGGCTCCACACTGTGGTGGTGGTGGTGGTGATGGTGTGTGTGTGTGTGTGTGTGTGTGTGTGTGTGTGTGTGTGTGTGTGTGTGTACTGTCTCCTCTGGCCCTGACCTCCAACCTCGGGATGACAGTGTATCACATGGCATCTGCAAAGATTAAATGATGCAACATGCATTTACTCAGTGAATACACTGAGTGACATTATGTAGCTGAACAGGGAAGCCTAGATCGTGTCTGTCTTTGCAGTAGCTGTATTACAGACACTGGCATAATGTACTCAACCATTCTTCACTGAGTCACCAAAGACTAAGTTAGGGACATGATGACACTATTTTGCCTAGATGCCCAGGGCTTTGGGACCATCCCCTCTGCCCCAGACACCACAAAGGAAGGGATGTGTGTTCTACAATATCAGAATATCAGCCTAATCAGGCAATGTTACTCAGTTCAGCAGACCACCTTGGAAGTGAAGGTGGGGACTTCTGGACCTGTGGTGACATGCACAATGAGGTTTCCAGTGTCCTCTGTTATAGGATATTATTTTAACTATGTAAAGATGTTACATTTGTTTATGTTGAAGAATATTGTTTTAACTGTGTGTTATATTTGTTTCTGCTTTGTTAAGGATGACAAATGTGTTATATTTGTTTCACCTGATTGGTCTAATAAAAAGCTGAATAGCTAATAGCTAGTCAGGAAAGGGATAGGCAGAGCTGGCAGAGAGAATTAGTAGGAAGAGCAATCTAGAGAAGAGAATGAAGGAAAAAGAGAGGGATATGCCTGGGGCCAGGAGGCAGGCAGCTGCCAGACTGACAGACACTGGAGGAAGCAGGAAAGTAAGACTGACATACATACATACATACATACATACATACATACATACATACATACATACAAAAGGTAAAAAGCCCTGAGTCAAAACATAGATAACAAAAAACATTAAAATAAGATCGAAGATAAAGCCGAGCATTCATAACTAATAATATGTGTCTGTGCCATGATTTGGGAGCTGGTTGGTGGCCCAGAAGAAAAAGCCTGTTTCAGCCCACTGTGTGTCAGATGCTGAACACACTGTACTGCTTTTCATCCTCTACGGTACAGAGCTCTGCCTGTTTTAGAGATGATGAATGAAGGGTTTTGGGAAGGGACGGAAGTGAAGAGGCACATCTGGGTTTGCTCTCTGGACCCATGCCTCCAACTCCAGGGTCCCCCGCACAAGCTGCCGCTGGAGGCCAGCTATGATACAATATTGATTATCAGCTTGACAGGGTCTTGAATGATTATCCTGGTTAAATGGACAGCACCAACCCCTGGGCAGTGAGTGGTCTTGAACTTCATACAAAGGAGGAAGCTGGCTGAACAAAAGCATCCATTGAGTTCTTCCGGACGGTGGCTGCAATGTGCCCGGTTAAGCCAAGCTTCTTCTGCTGCCTTGCTCCCCACCCCCATGATTGACTGTATCTCCAACTGTGAGCCATAATAAGACTCTTAAGTTGCTTTTCTCGGAGTATTTTATCACAGCCACAGAAAAGCTAATATGCCAGGGTGTGGAAGATAAGGCCAAGCTGGGGCTGAATGGCAGCTTGGCGTGGGGCCTTTGACAGCTGTGTTAAGGCTGGCTTGGGAACGAGTGGCATTACCTTGGAGCCTAGGAAGATGATCACATAGACAAGATAGGGCCAGGAGCTGCAGCAAGGCACCAAAAAAGTGCTGCTACATCCTCAGGATCTGCCTTCAACAAAAAGCTCCTTGCTTGCCTGTTCTGTGACCTTGAATGGGTCAACCATCTCAGTTCTGTGTCCTCACTTGTCACACACAGGGTCATCACTCCTGCTGGGTTGTCATGGTATTACACAAGACAATGTGCAGAGACAGAACTGGGTCAAGCCCAGGCCAGACTCCAGTGCTAATTAGTTATATGACCTAAGTCATGTCTCCTCTCTGAGCCTTCGTTTCCCCAGTCAGATATTAGGGCCAGTGTCTGTCTCATGAGCACTCTGAGGACAGTGATTAAGGTGTGATAGCTAGAGTATATTTGCCCAGGTTCAAGTCAGGCCCTGTCACCTTGATTTGCTTAGTCTCTCTATGCCTGTCTTCTGTAAAGTAGGGGTTAACATGACCCATCCACGTGGGGGTGTGACTTTAGATAATATAGTCAGGAGAAAGAATGTCGATTAGGGACTGGAGAGGTGGCTCAGTGGTTAAGAGCACTGGCTCTTCCAAAGGTTCTGGGTTCAATTCCTAACACCCACCTGACCACTTTACTACCATCCCTAACTCCAGTTCCAGGGGATCTAATACTTTCTGGCCGTAGAGGACCCCCAGGTGCCCACATGGTGCACAGACATGCATACAGGCAAAATATTCATACACATAGGATTTTTAAAAGTGAAATAAATAAAAAGAATGTAGTCTATCGCTCTCTGCAGCTGAGCATCATTAGCTCCAGGTTTGACCCCACAGGGACCAATCCTGCCTGCACGCTGGGTACCACTTGCCACAGTTTACACTTTGACTCCCATCCTCACAGCCGGCCGGCCTCTGAGCTGGGTGATAGACTGCCTCTATTTTGTTCCCGAAATTGAGTCACCCAGAGGTCCAGCGCTTTGCCAGAGGTCATAGAGTGATTAGTGGGCAGTCTGAGTCGAGTAGACTTCTAGCCACCCTAATAAGGGATCCAGAAATGGGAGCCATTAGAATATCTGTGCTATTTGGAACCAGGAGAGAAGGCAATTATTCATATCTCAGTGGAGTAGGGCTTAAATGAGCCCCAGAGGCCGTTCTCAGGGAGGGATGCCAGGTCTAGCTGCTCACTTCCCGTGCCTTACAGCAGGGGGAGCCCGCTGACTGCCTGGGTCAGATCCACAGGGCTGGAGAGGGGGGCGTAGGCTACTCAGCCTGCAGTCGTAGGAGCCCACGTAAGCACCCCCGAGGAGTGGGTAGTCAGTGCAAAGCGCGGTGGTACAGGCTTGGATCTGAGTCACAAGGCAGATCCAAGGGTTTCTTACATTCCAAGGCAAAAGATTGGGCCTGGAATGCATGAGATTAGAAATAGAAATAGAGACGTTTATTAAGAAAGGGAAAACTAGCCAGGAGGTGGGGCACATGCCGTTGATTCTGGCAGTTGGGAGGCAGAGACAGGGTGACATCTCCGTTTGAGGCCAGCCTGGTCTATAGAGTGAGTTCCAGGACAGCTAGGGCTACTTAGAAAAAAACCTGTCTAGAAAAGCAAAAACAAAAAAAGGGCTTTTGCAGGGGGCAGGAGTTTGTTTACCATCTTAGATGTCAGGTGGCTCACATCAACCAGTAACTCCTGCTGCGGAGGATCTGACGCCCCCCTCTGGCCTCCATTGGCACTGCACCCACATGCACAAACTCAGAGAAACATTTTTATTTAAAAAACTGCTGAGGTGGGGGGCAGCTATGGAGGTGCACGCCTTTAACCCTAGCACTCAAGAGGCAGAGGCAGGTGGATCTCTGTAAATTTGAAGCTAGTCTGGTTTACAGTTAGAGTTCCAGGACAGGCTCCAAAGCTACACAAAGGCCCCCCTCCCCCCCCAAAAAAAAAAACCTCAAAAAACCCATAAACAAACAAAAAACAGGATGAGCAATATGGAGATGAGGTAATAAAGCCATGAGGAAAAAAGTAAATTAATAGAAATGGTTAATTTAAGTTATAAGAGCTAGTTAGAAACAAGCCCAAGCTATCGGCTGAACTTTCATAATTAATAATGTCTCTGTGTCATTATTGGAGAGCTGACTGTCTCCTCCCAAAAAATAATCCACTACAGACCAGGAATCTGAAACTTCAAAAATTTTAATGAAATGCTACAAGGGAATGATAAAAGATATTAACATAGTGCTCAAAATGGTAATGCTAAAAAATAATGCAATATCGAGCTTGGAACAGCAAGTTGCCAAATATACCGACTTAGTGTTACTATTTCTGTGATGAAACACCATCACCAAAAGCAACTTGAGGAAGGAAAGGGTTTATTAGGCATGCGCATCCACATCACTGTTCATCAGTGAAGGAAGTCAGGACAGGAGCTCAAGCAGGGCAGAAACCTGGAAGTAGGAGCCAGTGCAGAGGCCATGGAGGCTGCTGCTTACTGGCTTGCTTTCTTAAAGAACCCAGGACCACCAGCCCTGGGGCGGCCCCACCCACAATGGGCTGAGTCCTCTCACTTCAATCACTAATTAAGGAAAACCTTTCAGGCTTGCCTACAGCCCAGTTTTATGGAGGATTTTTCTCAACTGAGGCTCCCTCCTCTCTGATGACTCCAGCTTGTGTCAAGTTGACATAAACTAACTGGACAGTACATGCTCAGAATTTAAGAGAGGAGCAGGAGAAGGAACGGTTGAAAATTGAACACCCAGGCTGTGGTGCATGAATACTGTAGGCTTTCAGCTCTGTCTTCTACATCCTGCTCTGCACCAACAATAGCCACTGGTCACTGCTCCACACTCAAAGAGCATGGACCCTGGAAAGTGTCCTCTATGATGCTAGAGGCAAACCTGAGGCTGGTAGGGCTGGGTTCTGGGGCTCCAAGAACCCTGAGTGTGACATCTAGAAGTTTGAGACCACAGCTGTGAACATTTTCCAGTCACCTGGACTTCTCGGCCATGGAAAGGGCAGAGATAACAGAAAGCCAGGGGGAGACTCCATGAAAGGTTGAGGTCCAAGGTTAAAGCTGCCAGGATCTACTGCTGAAGATGTGGCTCAGGGGTTTAGAACACTGACTGCTCTTCCAGAGGACCTGGGTTCAATTCCCAGCACCCACATGGCAGCTCACAACTGTCTGTAACTCCATTTCCAGGGGACCCAACACCCAAGACAAAACACCAATGTGCATAAAATGCAAGTTAAAAAAAAAAAAAAACCTGCCAGGATCTCAGCTCCACTGTGCAGAACAGTGCTGTTACATAATGGCTAACACATCCTCAACAATATGCTGTTTGCTGCTGCATAGAGAAACATGGCAATAAAAGCATGCACACTTGAGAGCATCGGATGGAGCAAGAGGGCAGCAGTCATCTTTCATTTGTGTCTTCAGACACAAAAGTGTAACAAGTCTCTTTTTGGATCACCGGCTCCCAAATCATGACACAGACTTCTAATGAAATATGAAAGCTTGGCCTTAGCTTAGGCTTGTTCCCAACTAGCTCCTAAAACTTAAATCAACCAGGGGCCTAAGAGATGGCTCAGTGGTTGAGAGCACTGGCTGCTTTTCCAGAGGACCCAGGTTCAATTCTTAGCACCCGCATAGAAGCTCACAACTGTCTGTTCAACACCCTCACACAGGCATATATGCTGGCAAAACACCAATGAACATAAAATAAAAAATAAATACAATTTAAATTAATCCATTTATATTAATCTATGTTCTGCTACGGCTCATTACCTCTCCTCCATACTGTAAGTGACTGGCAAATCCCCATCTCTCAGATGCTTCCCCCAAGCTCTTCTCTCTCCCTGGAAGTCCTGCCTAGCCATTGTCCATTCAGCTCTTTATTAATCAGGTGAGCAGGTGAGGAAGGACAGACATCTTCACACGCTGTAAACAAAACTAAAGGGTCTCTGGGGCTTTCTGGCTTCTAGTCTAGAAAAGGAAACTCAAGATCCAGGTAAGTTTAGTGGAGCTGCCTCAAAGGAAGGGTAGAGAGTATTCGAGGAGGATGATTCCCTCTGCACAGGAGCACATGCACACACAGGAACACACCTAAAACAAATACAAAAAAAAATCTCAACCTGGGCTCTGGTGGCACATGCCTCTAATCCCAGCACTTGGGAAACAGAGGCGAGTAGATCTCTGTGAGTTCCAGGACAGCCTGATCTATAGAGTGAGTTCCAGGACAGCCAGGGCTACACACAGGGAAACCCTGTCTGGACCACCCCCCACACACACACACACAAAAAGAAAAAGAAAAGCTCGGAATTATCAAACATCAATCCCCTTCTTCCAGGACATTCTGTTTTGGTGGTGCAGGGCGTATCGGTAATGACCAAACCCAGGCCCTAGACAATCACTTTCTGACCAAGCTATGCTCAGCTCTTGTTTTGTTTGGTGGTTGTTGTTTTAGTTTTGGGGTTTTTGTTTGTTTTGAGACAGGGTTTTAATGTGTGGCCCAGGCTGGCCTCTTACTCTTGGTCCTATTGCCTCCACCTCCCAAGTGCAGGGATTACAGGCACGGAGCCCTAGACCACCGGCTCCTGTTTTGTTTTGGATTGTTGGCTGTTAGGTAGTCGTGTAGTACTTTCTTTTAGCGGTTTTGAGGTTTTACCTTGTACATTTGAGTGCTCTACCCATCCATGATGATTAAAGAGCAAAGGATTTAAAATTTATTTTTAATGGTGAAAGGAGTTTTAGGACAGGGCCTTATTCTGTGGCTCAGGCTGTTCTGAAATTCACAGCAACCCTCCCTCCTCACTCTCCTGAGGGCTGGGAATGCTGGAGATGCTGACAGGAGCACCAAACCTGGTTAGTCAATGCACTCTTAAAAATGGAAAGCCAGTATTCTAGGTCAGTGCTTCCAGAACATGAGTGAGTCCCTAGGGGCAGAAGCTCCTCTGGCCCCCACCCACAGCCCCAGCAAAAAGCTGGGAGACAGCCAGGATGCAGGAAGTGGGGCTTAAAAGCAGTTCCTACCTGGAGATTAGAATAAAGCAATTAACTCTTTATCTTTCTGGAGAGGATTTTCCCCGAGATAATGCTCTTGTTGAGGTAATTGGAACAAGGTAGATGAAGCTCATTCCTTGCAAGGGGCTGACTCCCAGGTTTACTCCCAGGTGGAGTCAGCCAGTTTCTGGACTTGCCATTGGGTCCTGGTGACGCTGCCGGGAAGGCTGCATCTTCTAGCACTCTACCTGGAGCTTCAGCCTGAAGATGGCGCCTCTCTGTGATGATATACTATTGCTGGCCCTTAGCCGTGAATGGGCAAAAGTAATATTGGTTAATTTCCTTTCCAGGACACATCTTCCTTTGTACTTAGGGACCTATGAGAATGGCCCACCTAGGCTCACAGATTTGAATGCTTAGTCACCAGGGAGTGGCACTATTTGAAAGGATTAGGAGGTGTGACCTCGTTAGAGGAAGTATGATATCTGCAGTGGGCTTTGAGGTCTCTTTGAGGTTTGAAAAGCCCATGCCAAGCTCAGGGTCTTTCTCTTTCTTTCTGCTGCCTGTGTGTCTGGATGTAAAACTCACAGCTCCTTCTCCAGCATCCTGGCTGCCTGTGTGCCGCCATGCTCCCCACCATGATGATAATAGACTAGCTTCTGAAACACAAGCAAGCCCCAATTAAATGCTTTCTAAAAGTCATCGTGGTGTCTTGCAGATGGTCATTCTGGTTAATTTAGTGTTTTTTAAGGACCATATGATGGGAGATGTTATTCTGTAAATATGTTTCTCATACTGGTTAATGAATAATGCACTATTGGCCAATAGGAAAGCAAGATAGGCGGGGCTAGGAGACTAGGAGGAAAGAGGAAGGAGCAAGGAGGAGTCAACATGGAGAGCCCAGAGAGGTAGAATGCCAGCCGCTCTGGCCAGTAAGATGAGACCACGTGGAAATACTTAGAATAGTAGAAATGGGTTAATCATTAAGACCGAGCTAGCCAGTTAGAAACTATTAATTGGCCAACAGCCTTATATCAAATACAGAGTCTCTGTGTATTATTATTTGGGGCTGGCACGGCAGTGGGACCAGGCGGCCGGTGGGAAAACATACTCGTTACAACCATATGTAGAGACGCATGCACAAACTCTCTCTGTTGGTCCTGTGGTTAGTGAGCACTCACTAACTGAACACACCTGTGGTAACTTCTCTGGCGCTACTTGTAGTTAAGCACCATGAACTCAGTGGCTTAAAGCGACAGACACTGGAGCTATGGAGGAGGCTGCAGATAAAGGCACTTACATCAACAGTCAGTCCTTGGGTTTAGGGTTCAGCCTAAACCCATGGTAATCTCCTCTTGAAAGGATCTCTTTTGCCAAATAAGGTCACACCCCCAAGTCCTAGGTGGGCAGAACACAGAGGTGGGCATTGGGCAGGACAGGAGTCAAATCAGTGGCAGTCTACCAGCCCACAAGGTCCCTCCGGTGGTGACAAACATCCCACAGCCAGAAGCAGGACCTACTGTTGGGGCTTGTAACCCAGTAGTGGGGCACTTGATTAGCCATGTGTGAGGGTCTAGGTCTAAACTCCAGCGGCGGAACGGTGAAATAAAAGCAACAACAACAGACATCATGCGGTCTCAGACGACGACCTCCGAGCAGCCTGTTGGGCGGTGGAGTCATCCTTTCCATGACTTCATTTCCTTCCAAGTTTTTGTCTTGAAAAACTCAGCACTTCTGAGAAGTAGCAGAAACAGCACAGTGGGCACTCACAACCTTCACTGCCACACAGCTGGGAACAACAGCCCACGGGCTGTTCCTCTTTCTCTCTCTTTGTAGCTCTACACAGCACACTTGTGTTGGAATTTTGATTTTGAGACAGGGTCTCGCTATGTAGCCCTGGCTGTCCTGGAACTCACTCTGTAGAGGAGGCTGGCTTCGAACTCACAGAGATCCACCTGCCTCTTCTCCCTAGTGATGGGATTAAAAGTGTACACAAACTGGGTGGTGGTGGTGGACCATGTCGTTAATTTCAGCACTGGTAGGCAAAGGCAGGCAGATCTCTTGAGTTCAGGGTCAGCCTGGTCTACAGAGTGAGTTTCAGGGCAGCCAGGGCTGCTACACAGAGAAACCCTGTCTTGAAAATACAAAAACAAATAAAAGATTTGTGTCACTATACCCAGCTCATATTTTTTTTTTTTTTTTTTTTATAACACAGAGAGCGGGAGGCAGACATATTCACATTTCACTCATAAATTCTCTACCCTAAGCTGGGCAGTGGTGGTGCACGCCTTTAATCCCAGCACTCAGGAGGCAGAGGCAGGAGGATCTTTATGAGTTTGAGGTCAGCCTGGGCTACAGAGTTAGTGTCAGGATAGTCCAAAGCCACACAGAGAAACCCTGCCTCGAAAAACAAACAAACAACAAACAAAAACAAAACAAAACAACAACAACAAAATTCTGTGCCCTAAGTTTCCAAAGAGCAAGGGCAAACTACTACACCGTCAATTGAAGGCACTGAGGTCCCCCAGGTCCCTTCCCCTCATTCTCCTCAATGGGAAGAACTTTCTTCACCCCCCACTTCTGGGGTTTGCTGTTTCTGGCTTCACTCTCTTTCATTCAGTTCAGCGCCCAGCCCCAGGGAGTGGTGGGGTGTACAGTTAGGTTGAGTCTTCCTGCATTGATGAATGTAAACCGACATGCCCACAGGTCAAGCTGATCTAGACAGTTTGTTCTAGATTGTGTCAAGTTGAGAATTTCAAGTAACCATCACAAGGGATATACCGCCCCACTGTCTGGCCATTTCTCACCAGCTGTTAGAAATATGTATACTATCTATCCGGGATTCAACGTCTGGGTGTTGCTGTGTGTCTAGCTCAGCTGTACTGTCCAGATGCAAACGCTCAGCCAGCTGTGATGTCTCGGGAGCGTTACTAGCCATGGGTGACTTCTGAGCACTTGGAATGTGTATGATCACACTGAAGTGACTTCTAATTTTATTTCAATTTAAACTGAAATGATCCATGAATCTCGTGGCCTCTGAGTCAGCAACTGCCCCACCCCTGCTATCTTGCTCATTCTAAACACAGCTGAGAGTGCTGGCAGGGACAAGAACTGTGTCCTGATTCCCTGGGCTTCTACCTAGAGGGGGGCTGCTTTGTCCAGGGAGAAGGAGAGGGTCAGACCGCAGCACCTGTGATTGCTCTGCCTCTTATGCATACCAACCCTCGTCAATCCTATTTGCATATGCATGTTTACTGAGCACCTCCTAATCAATCACTTGGCTGTGGTACTATGCTGATAAACAGGACGGATGTGGTCGCCCCGTGGCTCTGACAGAGAACACTGAAAATGTCTGTGGCTGTGGGTGTCCTACATCCGTTTATCATCCTCTGAGATCACAGCCTGGCTCCGAGCCTGAGAGTCAGAAAGAGCTTGGTAAAGGTGTTCTGAGGTCTGGCCTGTGGCCTGTGGCTATCATCCCAGCTACTCAGCAGAGTGAGGCAGAGGGAAATCTTCCTGGCCTGTGTGTTACCTGAGGAGTTCAAGGCCAATCAGGCAACTTAGAACCTAACTGAAAATAAAATTTGAAAAAGGAATTCCAGAAAGCCTGGTGTAGTGGCAAGTACCTGAAATTCTGGGGTTTAGAAGATGGAGGCAGGAGGATCAGCAATCTGAGGTTAGTCTCAGCTTCACAGTGAGTTGGAGGCCAGCTCCTGACACCCACCCCTACACACACATTAAAGGGATGTGTGTGGGCCAGCCTGTGCTGCATGAGACCCCCAATACACAGTAAAGGGGTGCCTGTGGGCTAACCTGTGCTACATGAGACTACACACACACACAAAAGGTGTGTGGGGGCCAGCCTGTGGTACATGAGAGCCCCACACATACACTAAAGGGTGTATGTGTGTCATGATATAGCTCATTGGCCGAAGCTTTGTCTAGGATGCCTGAGGCCCTGAGTTCCATCCTCAAAAAGTATCATGAAAAATCAAATGTTTTCCAGAACAAAGAGTGAAGAGGAGTGAGTGTAGCAGGCCTTCCCAGACTGCCAGCCCCCAAGTCAAGACACGGAGACTTGTTATTAGTTCTGGAAGCTCGGTCTTATCTTATGCTTGTCCCACTAGCTCTTATAACTTAAATTAACCCGTTTCTCTCCACCTCTGTTGTGCATTAGGGCTTTTCACCTTTCTTTCTGTATGTCCTACTCTGTGTATGGCTGGCTGGTGGTGCCTGGCCCCTGGTGTCTCCTTCCCTTTCTCCCTCTTCTCTCCTCCTACTTATTCTCTCTGCCCACCAGCCCCAACTGTCTGTCTACTGTCTAGCTATTGGCCGATCAGCTTGTCATTAAACCAAGCAGGTGCCTTAAGCAGGCAAGGTAAAACAGCAACACATCTTTACATAGTTAAACAAATGCAGCACACCTTTACATAGTTAAGGTAATGTTCCGCAACATAAACAAATGTAACTCGTCTTTATATAGTTAATGTTCCACAACAGAGGAGGGACAGTTTGGGGACTGCCTGTCAGTGGTGAGACAGGGCAGACAGGAGAGCTGCTGCTGGGGGTCTCACTGCAGGAGAACTGGGTCCCCTGGAGAGAGCCCAGCCCAGGTGCTGCCCAGGCTTGCAGGGCCTTTCTTTCTCACAACCCCCTTCCCAGCAGTCAGCCAGGGAGGCTGAGCTCTACAGGTGGTGGTGGTGGCTGGCAGTCCCTCTTGTCATCTGGTTTATACACAGCACAGAGGCCCCTGCAGATCCATCTTCAAGGTGGCGGGAGCACTCCCTAAGTCCCAAGATCAAACTGACAAGGACAGTCTGATTGTTGTGACTTGTAGAGCCACAGGGCATTCTAGATGAGATCCTCAAAGGCTCCAGGTCAGCTCAGGACCCACACCTGCCTGAAGGTGCCCCTGGCAGAGGTATCAGTGACCGGGAGGAAAGAGGCTCGCCTCTTAGAGAGCCTGACCCTTGGGGCAAGAGGAAGGAAGGTTGCACGGCTCACTCCAGGACTCATATCCCTATCCCGCCCCTGCCCTGCCCTGCCCTGCTCATGGGTGATGCAGACTGAAACTGGACCAGGTATTCATTTTGCCCTGAGACATTTGCCCTGTCAGAGCCTGGGCTGCCAGTGTCTGGGGTGAGGCCAGCTGCCTTTCATCTGCCCTGCAGGGAAGGCCGTGCCAATGACAGGTGGGCTTGGATTGGAGATTGCTAAAGTCTTCCGTCCCTGCTCCTCTTTTCCATACGGCAAACTCCTATTTAATCTTCAAAACCTGCTGAAGGCATTGTTCCTGTGGAAGACTCCCCAACCCTCTGACTTCTCACAAACTTCACCTTCTCCTCTTCTAATGAGAACTTGAGTTTGGATTTTACCCTGCCATTTATTAGCTGTTACCAAACTTTTCTGTGCATCTGTTTCTACATCTGGGAAATGGGGGAAATAACAGCACCCGGGTCACTGAGTAGCTATGAGGATTGAATATATTATTAAATAAAAATTCTGGGCTAGTGCCTGGCATATCAGATGACCTACAGAGAGAGAGAGAGAGAGAGAGAGAGAGAGAGAGAGAGAGAGAGAGAGAGAGAGAGAGAGTGCTGTCAAGACAGCTTAGTGGGTAAAGGTGCCTGCTGCAAAGCTCAGCCTAAAGAAGCTCTGAAGCCACATGGTGGGAAGGGAGCTGAACTCTGAGGGCTGTCTTCTGGCCTCCATGCTCCTACTGGGTCAAGCATGCACTATGCCACACACCCACACACCTCTGCACCGACACACCCACATACCCATGTACCCACACATGCACACTCTAAACAGATTCATATAATAATAAACAAAAAACTACACTGCTATTCGTATTATGTTTCCTTATTTAAGAAATAATCTGTAAATGGCCCAAACATAGCAAACACAGCCTCTATCCTGGTGGTGGGAGAGAGACAAACAGGAAATTCACTCTGGACTACGAAAAAATGCCACAATAAGGGAAGTGGTGGGTTGAAGGGAGTCATGGGAGCAGGGAAGAGGGCCCCTTCCCAGGTTGGGGTGGTCAGCGGGGTTTTCCTGGAAGAATGCTGACTCAGTTGAAATCTAAGAAATGAATAAAATATTGGGACAGAGCTGGAGGGTGAAGGAGGTGCGGGAAGGCACAAGGCACGTAAGAAGTAGAGTGCCAGCACCCAGGGGTGGTGTGCTTGGGGTGGGGGGAACAGAGTGCTGGTGGGCAGGTGCCCTTGGCTTGTAGCCTAGCCAATTAGTCCATCACCTTGTTCTGTCTCCCCTCCTGGTTTTCAAGCTCTTCTGTGGCAAAGCTCACAGCCCCTTTCATTTGCTACACCAGCACCCTGCCTGGCACTGGGCAGATGATGATGGGGGCCACCTCAGCTGGTCTTTTCAGGCATTGATGCCTGTAAGTTTGAGCTCCTAAGAGCAGCCACCGGAGACAGGGCTCTTCTGCGTAGCTTTGGAACCTGTCCTGGAACTAGCTCTTGTAGACCTCGGATTCACAGAGGTCTGCCTGCCTCTGCCTCCAGAGTGCTGGGATTAAAGGTGGGCACTGCCACCACTGCCAGGCACAGGCGGGCAGGTGGGCTTCTGCTTTTCTGATCAACTCCAAGGCAACAATGTTGCTGTGGGCCCCTAAGCTACACTTTGAGCAGAAAGGCAAGACCAGTGACAGCACTGTCTTTCCTGCCTCTGTCCCTAATTGCCATCATGATTGCAAGGGTTGGAGGCAGACTCTGCAAAGCCTTGGATGGCAGGCTAAGGAGTCCAGAGTTACTGTGGAGGTACTAGAGAGCTATGGAAGTTCTCAGGGTATGGCGGGAATTACTGGCCAAGGGTGTAACCTGGGAATAAGGGATCTGAGTGCTCAGGGGCTGAGCCTCTGAGGAAACGGGAGAGAAGGAAGGGCTGAAGCTGGGGAGCTGCTGTGAGAACGGAGGAAGGAGGGTGTCATGGGTTAACCCAAGTCCCCTTCAAATTTATCTGGTAGGTACTTAACACCCAGCACCTTCAAATGAACTGCATTTGGAGACAGGGTCTTTAAAGAGGTAATTAAGTTGAAATGAGGCCATTAGGCCAGTCACTAATCCACTATGGCTGATGTCCCTAAGAGGAGGAAATTAGGGTACATGGACGAGCATGTGAAGACACAGAAGGAGAGGCCACCTACAAAGCAGATGGGTGGCTTCCAAAGCATCCAACCAACTGAGGTCAGCACCTTGATCTTGGACCTCCAGCACCGTGAAAAATGACCTTTCTGCTGCCTAAGTCTCCCAAGTTGTGGGGTTTCATAACAGCAACCCCAGCAAATGTACAATTCATAGTGGTTTAAGAGGACTGTTTGGGTTGTTGATTATTTGAGGGACAAGGACAGGGAAGAGACCTGTGGGATAAGACACAGAAGGGTTGAGAAGACCCAGAAAGAGAAAGTGCAGTGAATGCAAAACAGGATGATGCTGGGGTCCCAGATCACATTGGAAACACCACGGCAACCTCAGGGGATGCTCCAGGAGGCAGGCAGGAAGAAGTGAGGCTTGAGGCATCTAAGGCCAGGCTCGTGGGTTGAGCAGAAGGAAGAGGTCAGTCCTTGTCTCAGTCAGGACCCTCAGTTGCACTCATCAAATCTGTTTCTAGTTAGTTCAAGCAAACAAGAGTGCAACAGAAAGGTTTCTAGAAGCTCCTAGAAGCGACACGCGGCTTGAGGGACCAGGACTGCAAATGAGCTGAGACTTGAGTAGACTGGGAATCAGACAGCCTGGGAGGACTCTGCATGCGTGAGTAAATACAATGGGTACCTCAGGATTGGGCACCTGAGTGAAAGCATCCTAAGGCGCTAGTCTAGTCACAGTGGGAAGTCCCCTCTCCGTCCCTGGAAGATCCACGACAGTTAAAGGCCCTAGGATTCTCTTTCCATGAAGAAATAGGCTATATATACCCTTCCTGTTCTTTGTGGCTTAGTCAAAAGACTAGAGTAGAGGGGGCATGGTGCCAGCTCCAGGACCAGGCTTTAAGAGAAACGGAAGCTTCTGCCTGGGTCTGGGAACCCACTAAGAGCCTGTGGAGAAGGCCCTCCCTCAAATACTGGGAGCAGGAGGTAGTGGGTCCAAATGAGTCCAGCCTTCAGGGTGGCCCTGTCAAGAACCCAAGGTCTTAAAACGAATCCAGGGTTTTGGATTTAACAGGAGCAGTGAGGGCGATTGAAAAGAGGGTTTGTTATGATGGGTTTAATCCCAGCAGAGGCAGGCAGCTCACTTGGGAATCTGAGGCCAGCCTGGTCAACACAGAAAGTACCAGGCTAGCCAGGACTACAAGCTGAGACTGTCTTATTGACTGATTGATTGATTGATTGATTTTTTTACATTCCAGTCCCAGTTCTCCCTCCCTCCTCTCCTCCTACTCTCCCAGCTTCCCATCTGCTTGCTCCTTGGAGAGGGTAAGTCCTCCCCTAGGAAGTCTACTAAGTCTGTCCCATCATGTCGTTGAGGCAGGACCAAGGCACCTCTCCATATAGAATGGGCGTGAGACTGTCTTTTAAAAAGTAATAATAAAGCTGGGTGGTTTGAATAATCCCACTGAGGACCGGTTTCCGGGAGTTAGCTTACTTGCCCAGTGTCTGGGCTCGGGGGAATGTTGAACCGCAAGAGTCAGGAGTGTAGGTAGGAGTCTTGAGCAGTGTGGATTGTGTGGATCGGCTTGTCTATCCATTTACAGGGCGCTTGCAGGCAAATTGTCCTCTCTGGGATCCAGCTAATCCGGGGAGGGGCAGTCCCACTATAGGCCTAGAAGGCCCAGAGGAGGAGGCCTCATAAAACAGGGAAAAGAAAAGGATGATTAACACGTCCAGAAATGTAAACAAAACCTCACTGAGCCTCCCAGTCTGTCATCAGCCACCAGCTGACTGTTCAGCCATCCAGCAGAAGGTGCAGGCCCTGTGCCTTCTATCTAGATTCCTCAGCCACAAAGCAGTGAGGAGACACAGTCACAATAAACCGTGGTGTTGCTTTCAGAGATATGAAACGCACCTCTTTCTTGAGCAGGGAGTCTTGCTATGCTACTCCAGCTGGTCCTGAATTCCTCAGATCAACCTAGGAACTCCCCAGTGCTGGGGCGTCCAGGCCAGTGTTCCATCAGTCCCAATTATCTGCTTTGAGGGCCTTGTTTGCAAGACCCGTCCATTAGCAGCTCCTTCCTTCCCAGCCTCACAAGGGTCTGGTGAAGACATGATCCCTCTCACCACAGCATGAATGTAAAAGCCGCCCACTGCCCCAACGCCTGGATTTTCCTGGAGGAGGCAGCGTCTGTCTCTTGTAACCCAGGCTGGCTTTGGATTCTATGTGTAGCCAAGCCTTGACCTTGAACTCCTAATCCTCCTGCCTCCACTGGGGTAATAGTCCCGGGATAAAAGATGTCTGTCACAATACCCAGCTTGACTTTTATTTATTTATGTGTGTATTTACTGTGTATGTGGCTTGGGGGAGCACACCACAACACACAGGTGGTGGTCAGAAGCAATCAGCAACAAGTCAGTTCTCTGTGGGGTGTCGTGGAGGAGGGCGGTGGGCATGGGTGTAACACATGACTTTAACCCCAGCATTTGGGGTTAAAGCTCCTTTTTGAGTTCTAGGACAGCCAGGATTACACAGAGAGACTGTCTCCAAAAAAAGTCTGTTCTCTGCTTTCACTTGTGGATCTGGGGGATTCTGAACTAAGGTCATCAGGCTTGGAGGCAAGCAAGAGACTTTACTGGCCAGCCCCCTTCCTCTTCCCCCCCCCGCTTTTTTTCTAGATAAAAACTCAAATTCGAGAAGAGAATGTTACGATTAACAATGAACTCAAGGTCGCACAGTTCAATTCCAGATCGGCTAGATCTCAGCCCCCAGCCCGGGCGGGGCGTGGTGGGGGTACTTAACTGGTGTGCTGGGAAAACCTTGTGGGTGGCCTCCAAGCCAGGACCCTCACGTAAGCCCTTGAAAGGGGGAAGTCCCCAGTGCCCTATCTTACTAGAGAAATTCCGCGTGGTCCACCCTCAGCAGGATGGACCGGCTGCGTCCAGGCCTCAGGCCTCTCTCACGGTCACAAGCCTTCCCGCACCATTCTCCCGCTTCTTCCCGCCCCCGCAGGCCCCTTCAGGTGTATCAAAGTCGCAGCGCTGCGTGAAGTTCAGGTTCGAACTCGTCTCAGCAGGGTTTGTGAATAGATTATGTTTTCCTCTAAACGAGGTCTGGCTGGGGGGCGGGGCGGAGCGGGGGATGGGCGGCGCTGGAGCGCGGTATGCAAATGCATGCAGATTTATCCAAATGAGGGTGTCTCGGGACTCGCGAGCGGCGGCGGCTCGGAGCTGGCCCAGCCTGTCGCAGCCCCCGGGCTCTGCGGCACCGCAGCGGGGAGGGCGGCGTGTGCTCTTTAGCGTCTGTGCTTTGAAGCAATGTCTCCGCAGCACAGGGGAGGAAGCGCTGCGGAAATTGGTTCTGGATACTTCCTGGCGGTGTTCTCAATTGCTTCAGCTATGCTGGGGGGGTGGGGGTAGCGGGGAGAGGGCGGGGAGCCTCTGAACCTCTCTGGGTTTCCTCAGCCGGGAAGGGGGCGGCTGTTCCTGTTGCCATTTCTACATCCAGGGATCTTGCGATCACCCATTTCCGGACCCCCACTGATTACTGAATCAGGATCTTTTATGTTTTTAAAGTCCCCAGCCCAGGGCACAGTGCGGTGGCCCACGCCTTTAATCCCAGCGCTCCGGGAGCTAAGGCAGGTGTGTCTCTGAGTCTGAAGGAGGCCAGTCTGGTCTGCACTGGAACTCCAGACCAGCAGGGACTTCAGAGTGAGACCCTGTCCCCAACCTTGAAAACCCTGACGCAAACCTGTTACAATGCTGATGCAGTCTCTTACAGGTGGGGGAAGGGGTGTGTGACTGTGTTCTCAGCGGTGACTGTTAGAATCACTGGATGAGCTTCCCACTCAGGTTGTGCCTCAGACCAGCTACGTCAGAGGGGTTGGTGGAACATGGATGCCACTAGCCAAGAAGAAAGCCCCAGGTGGGAAGGCTGTGTGCAGGGGTGGACCTTAGGGCAGATCACTAGCCTGCAGAGTAGTGTGTGGCCATGGGTTCTATCCCCAGCACTGACACAAAAGAGACAAAACTACTAGGAAGACCAGAGTGCAAGCAGCTTTGTCGGACAGGTTTTCCCACAAGACACAAGCTCTACCTGTGTTCTTAGTCTGCTCAGCTCAGGGCCCATACCTAGTGGTGCAGCCTTCAGGGGTCTCCTGGAGTGAAGACTGGACCATATCAGCATGGTGCCAGCTGTTAGCATGTTGACAGATACCTGAGTGCGACTTTGAACTTCCTGGTGCCACACTGGTGCTGCACCCAGACTCTTGAACCCTCAGTTCTGAGTGGCCAGGCTCCTGGAATACTCGTTTTCTTCAGCAGTAACATGGAACACATCAGCTTTACGGTCAAAAAAGCCTAGATTGGCAGCCGATGTTAGTGTTAGTTACTTAACTGGGCAATTGGTTTTTAACTTTCTGACCTCAGTTTCCCCATCTGGAAATGGGGTCAAAACCCTTCCCACTCAGTGTAGGGGTGAAGCTGCATGAAAGCAGAGCTTTCAGGCTCCAGAATCGCTTGGCACACACGTTAAGACTTTAGGGGTGGGTCCCACAAACACGGGTTCTCTCACTGGTAGAAAGTTTGCCAGGCATGTAGAAGGCTGGGCTTTGAATTCCAGCACCACAAAAATGAATGAATGAATGAATGAATGAATGAATGAATGAATGAATGGCAGAGATTTCTGGCCCCCATTCAGACTGTTGGGGTAGGGACAGATGAGGTTTGCTTTTCTAAATGTCCCCAGGAGCTGCAGGACAATGGGGACAGGAAGAGAGCTTGACCTGAGTTTGGAACAGGAGCAAAATCTGTGTGCTGTGTGTCCTCCTCCCTCCTGAATTATTCCCCAGGATCTCTTCCTCTTTCTTTCCCTCAGCTGAGGCCCCACTGGATGTTTAGCCTTGGGTTTGGGGAGATTACATATCCCTCAAACTGTTGCCACTGTAAACAGTCAGGTTTAGGTGTGCTGTGATCACAGGAGTCACAGTGCATTTTCCAGATGTCAGCAGAATCAAAAGGCAACACTAAACCATGGAATGACCATAGAAGGAAATCCAGCCGAGGCTGGACTTTCTGCACACTGGCCATGTTAAGGGTTTTTTTTTTTTTTCCCTCCCAAATATCAAAAGCAACTTTTGAAAAGTGTATTTTGAGACTGCACCTGCTTGGCTGAGACCCCAAGCATATTCTTAACTGTCTGCAAAGAATCTAACGCAGGCAGAAGGAATGGATCTCGCTCCACCCTCCTCTCCATCCCCAGCATCATCTCTCTACCCTCAGCATCCTCTCTTCCCGGGAACAAGACCCTCAGCCCTTAAGGGAAACTCCTCTCGACTGTTCAGTGCCCCTTCCAGAATCTACTTGACTCTCTGCTTTTTATCTCCCCCTCATTTTTGTTTTTTTATAGAACTCAGCCAAATATACCCACTGTTGGTTCCTAGACTTAACCCCCTCCAGCCTGGCCTCTGAGCACCCACCCCCAATCCATGCTTCCCCCCACTGACTTCCTTCTAGCCTGAACTGGTGACCTGATTTTAGCATGGGATTTAGAGTCAGAAGGCTGAGGCAGGAGCCCTGTCACACTGGGGGACAATGAGCAATTTAAACACTTCTCTGAGCCAGGCTTGGTGACACATGCTCTGGAGGCAAAAGCAAGAGACCAGAAATTGAAGGCCAAAAAATACAAAGAGTAGGGGGTGTGGCTTATCGGTGGATTGCTTTTCTGGCATGCATCAAGCCCTAGCATGGAATGCATAAATCAGAATATGTGCTGCACATCTGAAACCTCAGCATTCAGGAGACGGGGGTGGGGTGGGAGTACAGGGGTGCGGGGTGGTGGTGGTGGTGGTGTCAGAAATTCAAGGTGATTCTCAGCTACATAGTGAGTTTGAGGTCAGCCCTCAACTGCATGGGACTTCGTGGCAAAAAAGCAAGACAAAACCAAAAAAAGCTCTCCTCTAGGCTTTGTGTCTGTCACCTTGGGAGCGGTTCATAATCTCTGCTTCCAGTGAGTGTCAAGGGCTCAGAAAGCACAGATCCAGATAGGACCTCACAAGGATCTACCCTACGGTGTGGACGAGGTGTGCTGAGACCTGTGACAGCACCCATGTGCACAGATTTAGAATGACTTCAGACCGAGGCAGGCTGGGTCACATGCAGACGCTGAGGATAAGGTTGGGGTACTACTGGTGTCAGGGCTCACTGGGTGTGTGGACTCCAGTAAAACTCTGGTTTTCTCATCTCTGAAATGGAATTATCAATGAGTGCTTATTTGTAGCAATGAAATGAGAGCATTAGAGGAAAAGAACCATCCCACCCTCCCCCATGCCTCCTTCCATGCCTGCCATGTGTCAGTCACTGCGTTAAAAAATTTGCAGCACACATCTCCCAGAATCTTCAGTATAATCTTTGAAGTAGACCCCTGGGCACCAGGCCCTTGAAGGGCCTTCGGCAAATGGCTGAGCTGCACCCCAGCACCCCATTTCACAGATGGAGAACTGGGGTTACAGAGAGACAAAGTGACCTGCCTGAGGTGGTAAGAGCTGGAGTTTGAAGCCAAGAGGTCTGGTTCCAAAGCTGGGACTCTGCTTATGTGTGCAAGTATCAGGAAGGAATCTAGGAGTCAGCGCGGGGAATTGCCCCAGCCTGAGGCTGGGGCAGGGAGGGATGCTTGTGGGAAGCTGGGATCTAGTGATACACTTCACGGGGACACCTGCTTCAGTGCAGACAGGGAGCTTGTCTCCGGCACATCCTGCTGGAGCCTCTCAGGCTTACCTTCCCCTAGCCTCTCTCCCAAGTTTGGGAGAAGTAGCTTGGAATTCCCCCATGCTAGACAGAGGGTACCTTTCCTCACCTCTGAGGTTGACCCTGCTGTGGAGGTTGTCTGGGGCTGTCACCTAGCCAGTGACTCAGGACTCCAGGTCTAGTCCCCATCCTAGTATAAGGGATTCACAGTCTAAACATAGTTTCCAGGTGGTGTTCAGAGGTTCATTGGGTCAGGGTTGTGCCTGCTGGCGGGGGTGGGGGGGTGGGGGGGTGAGGGGGTAGGGGGACAGACACTTCCTGCTCTTTGCCTCCTTTCCTGGGTCCTTATCTAAACTCTGTTGTAGTGTTAGGGGGAGCTGAGGAAGTGGGGGAGGGGATGTGGTAACCAGAACCGCTTCCTGCTATGGTTGTGTTGAAAACCAGAGCTTCCCCCAAGTTCCCTTTGATGGGGGCTGGTGAGCAGGGTGTGTGTGTGTGTGTGTGTGTGTGTGTGTGTTGGTGATAAAGTAGGAAGTTGGGGGTGGGGAGAGGAGAATTTGGATGGACTCCAAGCCCTGGGGTTCCCAGGGGGTGCTTTATTCCCAGTTGGTAAGAACCACCGTAAATCCTAAAGGCAAGCAAAGCTGAGAAGTGGTAACCATTACTTACACAGTGTGCTAGGCACCACTACACAGGACCACATGGGAAGCACTGTTATTAGCACCATTTTGCAGATGGGGAAAACGTCAGTTGCTGGACTACAGCATGAGCTGGGCTTGAATGTAGGCAGTCCAGGCCCAGAGTGAGAGCTCCTATTGTCCTACACACTCTCTCTGCTGTGTTCTGCGACTGTGCCGGGCCTGTTTCCTCATCTGCATGGTGGGGAGAAACTGGAGTACACAGATACACTTCCATTTGTGGTGTTTGTACTTCTGTTAATTGTTTTTCCAAAACAAAACAAAAACTGGACCTTTTCTAGCCAGTCACAGCAGTGCATATCTTTAATCCCAGTACTCGGAAGGCAGAGGCAAGCAGGACTATGAATCTGAGGCCAGCCTGGTCTACACAGTGAGCTTCAGGCCAGCCAGACCCTGCCTCAAACCACAACAATACACACACACACACCACACACGCACACACACTCACACATCATTTATTATTTTATCTGTGTATGTTCGGGTATGGGTGTATATGTGCTACAGTTTGAGCTTGGTGGTCAGAGAACGACCTTAGAAGCTGGTTCTCCTCTACCATGTGAGTCCCTGGGATGAACTCAGGTCTTCATGTTTGGTGACAAGGGTCTTTAGGTAAAGGCCATTTCACTGGCTCTCTGCTAACTGATTATTTATTCAATCTCTTCTACTTTTATTCCAACAAGCAAGGGGACAAGATGATAACTACTAGTCCACTTTCTCTTCTCCTTTTCTTCATCTTCCTCTTTCTTTGTTTTTTTTTTTAGCTGGAATCTCATGTAGCCCAGGCTGGGTTAGAATTTGCTATGCAACCAAGGATGATCTTGAACTTCTTATCCACCTTCCTCTGACACCTGAGTGCCAAGATAGAGCCCACTTCTTAGCACAATGTCTGGCTCATAAAATTCAACAAAAATGTGTTGAATAGGTTTATTTATTTGTTTGTTTATTTATTTATAAATAGGGTCTCACGTGGGCCAGGCTGGCCTCAAAAATGCTATATATCAGAGATTGGCTTTGAACTTTTGATCCTCTTGCTTTCACTCTCCAAGTGGGTTCAGATAAGTTGAGCAGTCATTAAAGATTTGAGGATCAATCTGGGTGTGGTGTCACACACGTTTGATTACAGCACTGGGGAGGCAGAGGCAGGCAGACCTCTGAGTTCATGCCTGGTTTATAGAGCGAGTTCCAGGATACTCAGGGTAAACAGGGAAACCCCGTCTTGAAAAACAAAAATCAGAAACAAACTGAGGATCGTCACCAATGGCTTGAGTATTCGATGGAACTTTTGGGCCATTTACAAAGAAAAATCAACACATACCCGAGTTTCTTCCTCCCCCATCACCCAGGGGACATTTGGCAACATCGCTGGTTATTACAACTGACAGAGGTGGTGCTACCAGCATTTAGTAGGAAGAGAGGCAGTGCCAAGCCTGCTGGGTGTGGTGGCACACACCTTTAATCGCCCCACTCAGGCAGAGGCAGGAGGATCTCTGTGAGTTTGAGAACAGACTGGTCCACATTGACAAGTTCTAGGCCAGGCAGGGCTACATAGTGGGACCCTGTCTTAAAAACAATAGGATGCCAAGCTTGAGAAACAAGATAAACAAGCTGGAGAGATGGCGCAGTGGTTAAGAGAAACAAGACAAACAGACATGACATATGGCATACCTGTACATATAATACATATGTCAGATATGACATCTGACAATCCATGAACATGTCATCCACACATATGACAGCCTCTCCAATCTTGTATTGCTCTTTGACCCCACACTCCAAGTCTGTAATATATTTGCCTGGATCCCTGTTTTGGGCATATGAACCCTCAAAGTCTCATCGTAGGAAGGTGGCAGTGGATCACAGGAAAAGGGCACAGACTTCAAGGCCCTGGAAGTCTACCCATTTTGTTTATCTGTACTCTGATCTGTTCAGTCCCTGTGTTAGGCAAAAGGCCTGAGTCAGGCTGCCCAAAGCTTGAATCCTGGCTCTCTGTTTAACTCACTGGGTGATCATGGGCAATTCCCTTGACTGCTCTGAGCTTAAGTTTCCTGTCCCCCAGAAGCCAGGGTTACTCACCAAATCAACCTCAATGTGCCCTCCTACAACATAGCACGGAGGAGTCGGGGCAGGAGCTGGGAGCTCAGCATAAACCTCAGCTACATAGTAGGGTCTTTCCTCAACAAGCCAAGGACAAGCTAGGAAATGACTCCCTTCAGGGTAAGAGCATCTGTTGCAGAAGCTTGAGGACCTGAGTTTGGATCCTCAGCATCCATGTACAAAGCTGGGCATGGCTACCCATGTTCGTATTCCCTGCACCAGGGGACCAGGGGAATGGGGAGAGTCAGAGATAGGATGTGTTGCTAAGGCTTGCTGGCTGCCAGCTTATCTGAAAAACACCCAGTTCCAGGTGGAGTGAGAGATTGGCTCAAAGGAATAAGAGGGAAAGATGACAGAGGAGAATAGCCACTGTCTCCTCTGGCCTTTGAAAGCATGGATGTGTGTCTCTGTACACACAAGTGTACATACGTAGCTCCCCCAAAACAAGTAAACAAAAACAAGGGCTAGGAACCACTCAACTGCAGAGAGCATGCCTAGCATGTGAAAGGCCCTAGGTGTGAGGGTGTGTGCAAACATACATGGGTGCACACACACACACACACACACACACACACACACGACACACGGAGGCATAGAAGAAAGACAAGGAAGGAAGAGGAAATGAGAAGCTTATGGGAGTTATCACAGTGTTCAACACAATAAATCACAAAAAGTGAATTATCACTGTGGCTTGGAGATGTAATGACTTACCCAAGGTGACATAGTTGGGAAATGGTGAAGTTGGGAAATGGTGAGCCCAAGACTGAAATTCGGGACTGAAGATCATCAATTAGAAGCGTGTAAGAGAAGCCTAGGAGCACGCCTCATCTTCCCTCTCCACCTCACAGGCTCCTTCCTTAGGGAAGTGGATGATGGTCTGGGCACATAGATGGTTCTGTTAAAACAGCTTGCTGAAGGCAAATAGAGGCCTGTTTCACCATGGCGGCAGGCTGGGTAGATGGAAGGCAGGGAGGCTGTTGGCTGTTGGTGAGACTGCACAGACGTTTTCATGCGTGGAGCAGGGCTGGAAGAGGGGAAGGGTCCGTGAAGAGTTCATAGCTCAGGGAGAGGAAGGTGTTTATTCCACATCACCCAGGGTCTCAGAGCCGAGACTTCAGCCTCCAGACGGTTAAAGGGATCATCACCCTCAGTTGAGGCCTCACATACACTGTGCTAAAAGCATTTTCTGTGTTTCATCTCATTTTGTCCTCACAGCAGTGTAGGGACAAAGGATTGAGGGACAAAGTGTCCTTTTTTTTAAAAATTCTATTGGCAGCAGAGGAAGGTAGCCTGAGTGAGACTCATGGGAAGGGTGAAGCTTCTGCTTGTTCCCACATGCCCCGAGCCTCATCTTTCCTTCCCCAAGGAGTCAGTCTGCTGAAGCTAGGGGCTTGCCCAGTGGAATTCCCCAAATCCTGCCTTGAAGAGCCTGCTCCTAGCAGGAGAGGAAGCTGAGTCAAGGACACCACCAGGAAGGGGAATGGGAAGACAGAGCCTACAGTGTGGGGAGGGGCTCCAGGCTGAGCTCTGGCCAGGGAGGGGATGTCTCAGAAGCCCAAGAAAGGGGGGGGCCCAGGCCGTTTTTCTGTCCTCTAGTGGACTGACCACTTAGGGCCTTCAGACCCAGAGTTACGTGAGTCCCTCACCCTGGACACCCCCCCCTTCCCTTTCCCACAAATTCTGCAGTTTGCAAAACTCAACCGCTCCCCTGAGTGCTGTGGTTTCCTGTGGGTCTGGGGTCCTGCCTGACTCGACAATGTGGGCCGTGGACAGGGCAGAAAGGAGGGGGTGGTGTAAGCCACACACACACACCACACACACACACACACACACACACACACACACCCTGAGTCAGCGCCCGCCTGGAGGGGAGGGGCGGAGCTACTGATTCAGTTTTACTGCCTCTTTATAATCTCCGAAAGGGCAGCTTCAGCCAGACATTGCCATCCTCACCATGAGCCCCGGGCAGTCGCTGGCCCTGGTACTCCTGGTTCTAGGCTGCAGCTCTGCTGCCCCTCACCAACGCCAGCCTACTTTTGTGGTCTTCCCCAGAGACCTGAGAACTAACAACCTCACCGACACACAGCTGGCACAGGTAGACAATGCCTCAGTGGAAAGTTGGAAGGGCTGGCCAGGAAGACATCCAGTATGTCTGAGAAATCATGGGGCTTCAAATATGCTTTGTGGATTTGTGTGGCATTGGGCATGTCTGGAGAGACAGAAGTGCCCGGGTTAGGCATTAGGGGCAGTGTGAGGCACTAGGCAGTGGTGGAAATAATGGACAGATTCGAGTTTGCTACAATGGGATGGGGGTGGATTAGGCACCGATTGGAAGTGAACCCTAGGGGAGCTGTGCGGTAGGCGTGGTTCAGATCGTAGGTGGGAAGGAGCTTTACCCACAGGTTGGGGAAATTCTAGCTGTGATGTCCTGGTTTTAGAGTCCCTAAGCAGCATGTGGCCCAGAGGGCTGGGAAAGGGTGCCAGAACTCTGCGATGTCTCTGTTTCTCCACCCACAGGAATACCTGTACCGCTATGGTTACAGTCGGGCAGCCGAGATGCAGGGAGAGAAGCTGAGCCTGCGGCCCGCTTTGCTGCTGCTTCAGAAGCAGCTGTCCCTGCCCCAGACTGGTGAACTGGACAGCAAGACACTAGAGGCCATTCGTGCACCACGCTGTGGTGTCCCAGACTTGGGCAAATTCCAAACCTTCGAGGGCGACCTCAAATGGCACCACCATAACATCACATACTGGTGAGATGCTGGGCTAGAAGCAGGTGGCTGGGGCGGGGCTGGAGGCCAGGCGGCTCCTGCGCTTGACCGACAAGGTGTCAAGGTATCTTACCTGTACAAGTTATGAAGCCGGAGCGCTGGGTGTTTAGCTGCTGCCCCGCCCCCTCTCATCTGTGATCCCAGCCCGCCCCCTCGCCCCCGTCCCCGCACACCGACTCGGCTTTTCACCTACAGGATTCAAAACTACTCGGAAGACTTGCCGCGAGACGTGATCGATGACGCCTTCGCCCGCGCCTTCGCAGTGTGGAGCGCGGTGACGCCGCTCACGTTCACCCGCGTGTACGGCCTCGAAGCAGACATTGTCATTCAGTTTGGTGTCGCGGGTGAGAACTCCCGGACTGGGCCATGGGAAGGAAGATCCTGGACGGAATAGAAGGGACAGCAGATCAACTTTTTTGACTGTCCCACAAAGGACGCCCCCTGTTGCAGAACTGGAGCTGCAGCCGCCTTCTTTCAAGGCGTGGGGCTCTGTTCTGGGGGACACAGCTGTCAGCCTCCTGCCAAAGAGAGCCAAGTCTATGCGCAACTGTTGTTGGCTGACTTCCTTTCTCTCCCCCTGCCTCTGTAGAGCACGGAGACGGATATCCCTTCGACGGCAAGGACGGTCTTCTGGCACACGCTTTCCCCCCTGGCCCCGGCATTCAGGGAGACGCCCACTTCGATGATGAAGAGTTGTGGTCTCTGGGCAAGGGCGTCGGTGAGATCTTGAGCTTCCCTGAATCCCCGCCCCCACCCCTGCCCCCACTCCCTTCTCTTACGGTGGCCTGTGGCCCGTCGTCCTGACTTTAGTCTCCTTACTACAGTGGTTCCCACCTACTTTGGAAACGCAAATGGTGCCCCATGTCACTTTCCCTTCACTTTCGAGGGACGCTCCTATTTGGCCTGCACCACAGATGGCCGCACCGATGGTGCGCCTTGGTGTAGTACTACAGCCGACTATGACACCGACCGCAAGTTCGGTTTCTGCCCCAGTGAGAGTGAGTATGCGCTGGGGTTCCAGAATCTTAGTTGTCAATCCCTGTGGCCAGGTCTCTCTCTCTCTCTCTCTCTCTCTCTCTCTCTCTCTCTCTCTCTCTCTCTCTCCCTCCCTCCCTCCCTCCCTCCCTCCCTCCCCCCTCTCTCTCTATCTTGTGTGTGTGTGTGTGTGTGTGTGTGTGTGTGTGTGTGTGTGTGTGTGTGTCCAGACTGCTCTGGGACCCTTGACGGTCGGGGCCACACTTGGAAGTAATACGTGGCTCTCCTCAGGACTGTACACGGAGCACGGTAACGGGGATGGCAAACCCTGCGTGTTTCCATTCATCTTTGAGGGCCGATCCTACTCTGCCTGCACCACTGAAGGTCGTTCGGATGGCTACCGCTGGTGCGCCACCACAGCCAACTATGACCAGGATAAGCTCTACGGCTTTTGCCCTACCCGAGGTACCTCTGCCCCGCCCACCAGGTTCAGCCCTCCAGCATTGTCCTCCAAAAGGTGGCTTTTCCGTCCGTTCATTCTCTCTCCATTTGCCATCCACCGTCTCCCTCCACCTCTCCTCACGGTGACTCCCATTTGGGCAGCCTTTTTTTGCTTGGCCTTGGGCCTCTTTCTTGGGTCTCTTATTCTAGGCTCTGCCCATTAGTTTCTTGGCTTCGGCAGTGCTCCACAATGCCCTGTAGGCTTCAAAAATAGGCCATGGAGATTCTCTAGTCCTGCGAGCTCTTAGTTTGGCCACCCCCGGCACCATATTAGATCCACCCACCTGGCTCACTTATAACTCTTGGTCTTTCTGGTCTTTCCAGCCGACGCGACTGTGGTTGGGGGCAACTCGGCAGGCGAGCTGTGCGTGTTCCCCTTTGTGTTTCTGGGCAAGGAGTACTCCACCTGCACCAGCGAGGGACGCAGAGATGGGCGCCTCTGGTGCGCTACCACCTCGAGCTTCGACACTGACAAGAAGTGGGGTTTCTGCCCAGACCAAGGTGAGCGGCGTTCTGAGTGGGTTCCGAGTCACCGCCTGGCAGTCGTGGTCCAGCAGCGGGGGCTGGGGCCTTGGCCTGCTGTTTGCATCTTAGGCTCCTCCTCCTTTCCAGGGTATAGCCTGTTCCTTGTGGCAGCTCATGAATTCGGCCACGCACTGGGTTTAGATCATTCTTCAGTGCCGGAAGCGCTCATGTACCCCATGTATCGCTTCCTTGAGGGCTCCCCTCTGCACGAGGACGACGTGAGAGGCATCCAGCATCTGTATGGTGAGGCTGGGGACAGAGATGGGGGAGCAGAGGGGGCGGTTGTGGCTCAGCTGAAGGACCAGAGAAGAGGGAAAGGAAGCAATGGAACCTCATTATCCATCTGGAAGAGGGCCTGGGTGCCCAGTGAATGCTTGGAGATGACACTCCAGACCTGGGCTCGGTGTGCAGCTTAGTGGTTAGAGTAGGCACCCGTGCTATTGAGCAGGCATGGGGCCCTGGGTTTGATTCTCAGCTCAGTCCCTCCTATATAAAGTCAGGTGGTGTGTGTGTGTGTGTGTGTGTGTGTGTGTGTGTGTGTGTGTGTGTGTGGAGAGAGAGGAGAGAGAGAGAGAGAGAGAGAGAGAGAGAGAGAGTAACTGGAGTAGATTGATGCCTGCCTTTAGTAAGTACCATTTTTTCTTTTTTCTTTTTTTTTTGGTCATCATTTACTTTAATAAACGGGGCTACTTGCTGGGTATGATGTTCAGCACTCAGGAGATTGAGACAGGACGGTTACCATGCGTGTGAGTCTAGCCTGAGATACATAGTAAGCTCCAGGCCAACCTGGGCTACTTAAGGCTGTGGCCCAGAGGAACTTGTAAAGATTAGATTATTTGTGTTTTTATGGGTGTTTTGCCTGTCTGTGTACCGTGGCTATGAAGTGCCAGCTGAAGCCGGAAGAGGGTGTTGGATCTCTTGGAATGGCAGTTACAGATTGTTCGCTACTGTACGGGTGCTAGGAAAGGAACTCACATCCCCAGGAAGAGCAAGCAGTGGTCTTAACTACTCAGCCAACTCCAAAAGGAGCTTAGAAAGGCATAGCAGGCCGGGTGTGCTTGCACACACCTTTAATCCCAGCATTTGAGAGGCAGAGGCAGAGGCAGGCTGGTCTACATAGTGGGTGATACTGAAGAGCGAATCTTGCGAGTTTATATTATTTATTTATTTATTGGATTTTTGAGATAGGGTTCTCTGTGTAGCTTTGGAGCCTGTCCTGGTACTTGCTTTGTACCAGGCAGGCCCCAAACTCACAGAGACCCCCCTGCCTCTGCCTCCTGGGTGCTGGGATTAAAGTTGTTTGCCACTACTGCCTGGCTTAGTCTTGTGAGTTTATAATGCTCACAGCACTGCTCGACACGGTGGCCACTCAAAAGATTCTCACCCCTCCTGACCTGGGGAAGCCAGGAGGACTCTGCCCGTTGCTCTGTTCTGACAATACAGGCTATATATCTTCACAGAGCTCAGTATGGACTCTCAGGCTTGGTGTGTGGGAAGAGGCTTGTTTGTACCCAGCCTCCAGCTTCAAGGGAAGACAGGAGACATCAGTGCTGGTCTCAGTAGTAGGCAGGGCTATGCGAATTGCCCACTAGTGTGTCTTACCTAGTGTCTTGTTTTAGGTCCTGGCCCTAAGCCTGACCCAAGGCCTCCAGCCACCACCACGACTGAACCACAGCCGACAGCTCCTCCCACTCTGTGTCCTACTGTACCTCCCACGGCCTACCCTACTACGGTTGGCCCTACAGGTCCCCCTGCAGCCGGCCCTACAGGTCCCCCTACTGCCGGCCCTACAGATTCCCCTACTGCCGGCCCTTCTGAGGCCATTACAATGTCTTTGAGCCCAGCAGACAATCCTTGCAACGTGGATATTTTCGACGCTATTGCTGAGATCCAGGGCTCTCTGCATTTCTTCAAGGACGGGTGAGCAGGAGGGGTGTGTGGATGAGAGTGGGGGACTCGGAAAGGAACCTGCCTGCCTCTCGAACCCACTTTCCTCCCCAGGCCAAGGTTCAGGGCCCTGCAATCTCCTTTCTTTCCAGTCGGTACTGGAAGTTCCTGAATCACAGAGGGAGCCCGCTGCAGGGCCCCTTTCTTATTGCCCGCACGTGGCCAGCTCTGCCTGCAAAACTGGACTCAGCCTTTGAGGATCCGCAGTCCAAGAAGATTTTCTTCTTTTCTGGTTAGTTTGTGCCTCTCTAACTCACTTATGCCTCAGTATCCATCCACCTTTGGGTCCCCAGACCAGTGTGACCCCTCTCTTCTGTAGGGCGCCAAGTGTGGGTGTACACAGGCGAGTCGGTGCTGGGTCCCAGGCGTCTGGATAAGTTGGGTCTAGGCTCAGAGGTAACCCAGATCTCCGGGCTCCTCCCGCGTAGCGCCGGGAAGGCTCTGCTGTTCAGCAGGGAGCGTGTGTGGAGGTGAGAGCAACCGCGGCCGCCGGTAGGGGGAGCCCTGGCGCCACTCACACGCAGCCCGTGGGGGCGGGAAGGACTCAGAGCCCGTCTGCTTTTCTGCAGGTTCGACTTGAAGACACAGAGGGTGGATCCCCAGAGTGTCACTCGCTTGGATAGGATGTTCCCTGGGGTGCCCTGGAACTCACACGACATCTTCCAGTACCAAGGTGAGGTTTGCTGATGCTGCCTGGGGAGAGTCCCTTCATGAGATGCCTCCCACATTTGAGCTCCCTCCCTTAGCGACTGGCCAGTTTCTCAGCAGGAGACCGAGGGAAAGCACCCCCAACTCACACAGCCAGATCTAAGTCCCAGATTGCTTGTGTACCTTTCGGGAACGCCAGCACAGAACACAGTTCTCGGGAAGGCTCATTCCTTTATTACTTTATTACTAAAGAAATAATAACCAATAATCAAGGGCCTGTATTGTGCACTGGGGACACCAAGAGGCAAGCAAGTTCTAGCTGTCTTTGGGCAAGTCACTGCTTCTCTTGGGGCCTCAGTTACCCCATCTGTAAAATAGGGATATTAGCTAGAGTTGTGCTTATCTACTCTTTCAACACTCGTACTCCATTTGTTGGAGATTTTAGGCTGATTCCAAAGCTCAAATCTATCATTTCCAGCCGTCTCCTTGTTTGTTTGTTTTTCAAGACTTGGTTCCTTTGTGTAGACCAGGCTGGCCTCGAACTCACAGAAGTCCTCCTGCCTCTGCCTCCTGAATGCTGGGATTAAAGGCGTTTGCCACCACCAGCTGGTTTCGTCATCTCTTTTTTACCCTTCCCTCTCGGCTATCCAATACGTATTCTGGAGAGTGGGGAGGGATTAGGAGTGGAGGGCAGCCAACATGGGCTGATCGCTGTTCTGCGTGTACTTCCAAGTTCTCATCTCCTCCCCACACACTACTGTCGCTCTTTGAACAGATCAAGGTCGTTCCTAGCTTAAGGCAAATAGGTCCAGCTGTTCTCCTATTTGGAATGCTGCACACCTACCCTGTCACCACACTGCCTTTCTCTCAGCCTTTGGTACTAATGTCACCATTTCAGGGAGAGGCTGACCTGACCCTCATTGTGTATTCACTTCTTTTTATTTCTTCCTGTATCTTGAGATCTGTACTTTTCTACCGTGTTCCTCTGGCCTCTCACAGTACTTGGCACATAGCTGGTACTCAGTAATTATTTGTCGAATGGATGGACTAATGAATGATTTTGCCCAATGAATGGTTGTTGGATGAATTGATCTGAGCATTAAAATACTACCCATTCATTAATCTGCTGATTCGTTCACGACCTGTATGTGGGACACCTACTATGCACGGGGCTTGCCAGCACTTTGGGTGTCAAGGTCTCACAGGCAGGCAGAAGAACTGAAAGATCATGTAAAACCACAGAAAGATGTAGAAAGGCCAAGAGGGGTGTGTCTTAGTTAGGGTTCTATTGCTGTGAAGAGACACCATAACCGTGGCAACTCTTATAAAGGAAAGCACTCCATTGGGGCTGGCTTACAGTTCAGAGGCTTGCTGTTTAGTCCATTCTCATCGTGGTGGGAAGCATGGTGGCAAGCAGGCAGACGTGGTCCTGGAGAGGCAGCTGTGAGTTCGACATCTGGCTCAGCAGGCAGCAGGAAGAGACACACGCATTGAACCTGACTTGAGCATCTGAACCATCAGAGCCCACCTCCAGTGACACTTCCTCCCACAAGGCGCCCCTCCTAACAGGGCCACTCGCTATGAGTCAGCGGAGGCCATTTTCATTCAAACTGCCATGGGGTGCCTGTAAAAATCTCACTCCTGTGTCTATAAGGGACTATAGGATTCAGCTTTCTTGCATCTCCTTGTTTCCCACAGACAAAGCCTATTTCTGCCATGACCAATTCTTCTGGCGCGTGAGTTTCCGAGACGAGGTGAACCAGGTGGACCTAGTGGGCTATGTGACCTACGACTTCCTGCAGTGCCCTGACAACTAGCGCCCTCCTTTGCTTCCACCGTGCAGTCGCTACAGAGACCACCCAAGAGGGAAAGGAGCCAGTTTGCGGGACACAAACTGATGATCTCTATTCTAGAGACTGGGAAGGAGTGGAGGCGGGCTGGGCCCTCCCTTCACACCTTCCCTTTTTTCTTGGACTGTTTCTAATAAACATTGAGATTCTCTAACCTTCGCCAGCTACTTTAATTCATCGGCTTCTCCTTAGTTACACACACTCACACACACGCACGCACGCACGTCCATGCATGTTCATGTGGAGATCAGAAGAAACGTGGAATCCGTTCTGACTTCTCAGGCTTTTCTGGCAAGCACTTCATCGGCTAAGCCACCTCACTGACTGCAGCCACTTTTATTTATCATGCACGTGTTCATGTCTACAGGCACGTATTTAACTGATAGAGTGCTTATTGTGTGCCAGGCACTGTCCAAGCTCCACATTAAGGTATTCAGTTACCCCTACTGGAAGGTATTATGTAACTATTTCTCTTTCACATCTGAGGACACCACCAAGCTATTCATTCATCAATCATTTATGGAGAGCATCCCTAGGGAGCCAGGCTCTGTACTGGGCGCTGGGCACAGAGGAATTCATTGGCTCTCAGTCCTTCCTTCAAGGATTGCTCAGCAACTATCAGTGTCCTGGAAACTTGCTTGAACCAGACCCCAGATTCCATTCTTTTTTTTTTTTTTTTTTTTTCTCAAGACAGGGTTTCTTTGTAGCTTTGGAGGCCGTCCTGGAACTTGCTCTGTAGACCAGGCTGGCCTCGAACTCACAGAGATCTGCTTGCCTCTGCCTCCCGAGGCCACCAATGTCCAGCCAGACTCCGTTCTTTAGAAGCCAGCTCACTCACAGGACCTTGGAGAGTGCAGAGCATATGTACTAGAGAGGTGTGTGGGAGGGTTCTGTGAATTGTGGTAGAGATAATGTCCTCCAGCCAAGATGACCCCTCTGCTGGAACTGACCCAGGAAGGATGATCAAGTGACTTTCTGGGGAATTGGGACAGGCTTTTTCAAAATCATTAATTAATTGATTAATTAATTACTTTTACTGTATGACTCTGTGTGTGTGTGTGTGTGTGTGTGTGTGTGTGTGTGTATGCATACATGTGTGGTGATGCCTCGGGAGGCCAGAGGAAGGTGTTGGATCCCCTAGAACTAGAATTGTAGGCAGTGGTGTGTTGTCCCATGCCAGTGCTGGGAGTCGAACTCTGGTCCTCTGGGAGAGCAGCAAGTGCTCATAACTCTGAGCCTTCGCTCCAGCCATCACCCTCCAAACAAACCATCAACCTGAAAATGGACTCAGCGTTCACTCTTCCACCTGCAATGATGGCAGTCACAGCATTCCGATAGTGAGAAACTAGCAACAGGGAATGTGTGCTCACTGAGGAGAGCCCAAGGGTGTGTGTGCTGTCAGTGAAAGGCTAGCAAGAGGAGGGAAGGGTGGTCAGATGTAATCATGGTCTGGGGAGTTTAAGGGGGAGTTCAGAGAACTGCCCCAAGCCTCTCCTCTGGGGATGCTTCTCTCCCAGCCGGTCTGTTTCTAGCTCAGGAATGAGCCACTCCCATCTGCACAAAAGCATTCCTTAACACGCCTTGTTCAAAACCTCTCTCCACCCAGTCTCCCCTGGGATACTATCCCCCCCTCACCCCCAGGTCCACTCACAGGAAAACTTACCCATGGGTGGGTCCTCCTCACATCACCACTTCCTTGTTCCCTGCTCTAAAGCATTCACCACAGGCTTCTGCCTTGCGGGGCCACTGAGTCACCTGTGACCTCCTGCAGTCAGCGCAGCAAACACTACCAACCCTCCATCCGCATGTGCGATGTGGCAGTCTGTCTTGCTCTCTCCAGAAGCACCTTCCTCACTCAGTGTCAGTGCACCTGCCCCTTCTCTTCCCTCTCTGTAACCCCTCATGGTGGCATGCCCTAAGGCTCAATTCTCAGATGCTTCTCAGTGGACACTTACTCCCTGTGATCGCACCAGCTGTCCAACTTTGAACAGCATGTCTGTCCAAACTGACATCTTCTCCCCTAAGCCCTAGACTCGGGCTGAGCACCCAGCTTCTCCTCCTCCAGATGCCACCTCCTCTCATAAACTGTAGATGTGCACATTCATACACGGAGGACCAACTTCCATTCTGCTGCAGCTGTTCACAAGTGCTTTCACCCACTAAGCCATCTCATTGCCATCCCCCACTATTTAAATAGTTCTGTAAGGTGTGCCTTTTGAGTGTACTGAACCCTTTTGTTCAATGATATCTTTGCAAGGTTGTGCATATTTTGTGAATAGTAGATGATATATTCTTAGTACCATGCCCAATTCCATTGTGCAAATGCCTGACAATGATCTATTTTGCTATTGGTAGACATTTGGGTAGATTCAGGTCTGGGATCATTTGGTGGGGGGAGAGGTTGGAAAGACAGCTCAGAGGTTAAAGTACTTGGTTGTCTTACAGAGGACCCAAGTTCAGTTCCTAATGCCAACATCTGGTGGCTCACAACTGCCTGTGTATCCAGTTCTAGGGGATCCGACATCCTCTTCTGGCTTCCATGGGAACTGTATACACACACACACACACACACACACACACACACACACACACACACACTAAAATAAAAGGAAAACAAAAGTCTTTGAGAGCACACGGGTAGCCATTTCTTTGGCCCACAAACTGGAGTAAAACTTCTGGACCAAAAGGCAGTGTATGCCCAGCCTTAAGAGATGTGCCAGGATGGCATTCCAGAGTGGATTCTACTCCTCATCTGTGTAGTTGCTCTCTGATTCCATTGTGTCATCCCATGCCATGTCCCTGCTGCACTTCTGCAACGTATCTGATGTCTGTCCCTTGTCTAGACCAGCTACCATTTGGCTCTCTGTATCTACTTCTGTGTGTGTGTGTGTGTGTGTGTGTGTGTGTGTGTGTGTGTGTGTACATGCATATACATGTATGTGGGTGCATGCAGAGGCCAGAGGCCAACTTTGGACGTCATCTCCAGGCACTGTCTATCTTGACTGTCTTTTTGTTGTTGTTGTTTTTGTTTTTTGAGACAGGGTTTTTTTGTAGACCAGGCTGGCCTTGAACTCACAGAGATCCATCTGCCTCTGCCTCCCGAGTGCTGGGATTAAAGGTATGCCCCACCATTTTTTTTTTTTTTTTTTTTGAGGCAGGGTCTTGCTCTTTCTTTCTCTATGAGACCCAGGGCCTTGCTGGGATCCTCACGCTTCTGCCTCACCAGACATGTGATTACAGGCTCTGCACTCCCATGTACACTTAACTGACTGAGTAATCTTCCCATGCCTTTAGTCCAGCTGTCAGAGGCACTGATCTTATTTAAATATAAATCAGATCACACTATCCTGCTGCACCAAAACTTCCAGTAGCTTCCCTTTTGGATTAGAAGATTCCAGGCTCCTCCTCAAAAAATTTCTATTGCTATGATGGAACATTCTGACCAAAAACAATTTTGGGAGGAAAGTGGGTTTTTGTTTTTTTAATTTCAGCTTACATGGATGACATTACAATCCATCACTATGGACAGTCAGGGCAGGAACTGAAGCAAAAGCCCAGAGGAACACTGCTTCCTGGCTAGCTCCTTACGGCTTGTTCAGCCTACTTTCATATAGCACCCAGGACCACCAGCACAGGGCTGGCACCTCTCACAGTAGGCTGGGCCCTTCCGCCTCCATCATTAATCAAGGAAGTGGCCCCAAGGGCTTGCCCACAGATTAACCTCGTGGAGGCATTTTCTCAGTTGAGTTCCCCTCTTCTAAAATTACTCCAGCTTGTGCCAAGTTGGTATAAAACTAGCAAGAATAGACTTCAAGAGGCTGCTTGTTCTCTTTCTTATCTCCTGTCATTCATCCAGTGTCCATCTTGTGCTTTCTTGAACAGTCCAGGCTCCTTCTTGCCCCAGGGTCTTTACACTTGCTACTCAAGATGCCCACCATCAAACCCAAGGCTCTGTGCATGCCTGGCAAGCATCCTCTAGACCTATGTGCTTGTTGCTGCTTCTGCTGGAGAATTCTTCCCCAGATCTCTTCATTGTTGGTTATCCTCATCAGAGAGGTCTCAGCTCAGGGCTCACGCTTTCTGGGATCCCTTCTCAGATCACCCTTTTAGTTCTCCTTAACAATGGTGCTGGTTTTCCTTCTTAAGATATGGCAGTCTCTGATACATACATATATATGTATATATGTACATATATATACATACATACGTATGTATGTATGTACACACACACACACACACACACACACACACCGCTCACACACTTTCTCAGATGTCTTCATTAGAGCATATCATCGGAAGGTAAGTAGACAGTTGATGGTCACTATCGTCTAAACCAGGATCGACATCAACTTGTGCTGAATGAACGAACACCAGGTGTTCAGGAGACTCCAGAAGAGGTGGAGGAACCCTCCATGAGAAATGGCTCACTTCTGGGTAGGCTCCTCGGGTGCTTCCGGTGAAACCGAGAGCCTAGGGCTCAAGAAGGGGCCAGATTGGGGAAGCTGGGCACAGCGGGCACTAGGACCCGGCGCGGCACGCGGCGGGTGGGGAAGCTCTTGGCGCTTCAGCAGTCTGGCTGCGGCCACTTGTGCGATCCCGCCGACCCGCGCGACATGAGCCGCAGGTTCACGGTCACCTCGCTGCCCCCCGCGGCGCCAGCTGCCGCCGCCGACCCTGAGTCTCGCCGGCATTCGGTCGCCGACCCCCGCTGGCTCCCAAGGGAAGACGTCAAAGGTAGAGGCCGCAGGGGGCGGGGCTGCCGGGGGCGGGGCGAGAGGGCGGGGCCACTGCAGGGTGGGGCGGGGCCTGGGCTGGGCGAGGGGTGCTGCAGGGAGAGGAGAGGAGTGC
>JANBXA010000391.1:5362500-5620000 GCA_030556225.1 Cricetiscus sungorus | reverse complement strand
CTTCCTTGAGTGGTGTCAGTTGAAGGGCTTGGGGGGGCGTCTCCCTTTGGGATTCTACTCTTGCTTGGTCTGGACTCCCTGGGAAGAATGTTTTTTTTCCCTCCCTCCATTTGTGGTACCCTGTCTGGTTTGGCACTCATATGTAGACCAGGCTTGCCTCAAACTTGTCACGAGAATCCTGCCTCTGTCTCCTGCTAGATGTGTACTGCTACAACCAGCCAGGTGACTTCCTCCCCCCCCCCAAATCCTTTGTGGTGTTGGGGATTGAACTCAGGGCCTTGCACATGCTAGGCAAGCTCTCTCAAACAGAGCTATATCCCAAGGCCTCCTCAGGGAGAGCTCCATGGTCTCAATCCAAGAGTCAGAGAGGACAGGGAGAGATCACTCTTCCCTTACAGATGCAGATGCTGAAGTCCCGAAAGAGGGAATAAGTAGATTCTGCAGCAGAGGGAAGGATAGAGTCAGTCTCTTCCAAATCCCAGGGGAACCTCCAGGTCGGAGCTCCAGTGAGGGCTGACAATGGGGCAGTTGGAAAGGACAGCCACTCTGGCCTTCACCTATTTTCTGTGGGGATTTATATGTCTTTACAGACAGGTTTACTTTCTGGATGATCAGAGATGAAATAACACCAGGCCATAGATGAAGAAGTATGTCCCTAAGGGGACATCCCAGACTGGAAATTTCTGGAAAACATCTCTGACAAGCACACTTCATGTTTTTTACCCCGTACACATCTCTACAGGATAGACTGTGTGTGTGTGTGTGTGTGTGTGTGTGTGTGTGTGTGTGTGTGTGTGTGTGAGACTGGCTCTAGGACAGCCAGGGGTACCAAATACTCATACCTTCTTAAAAATATTATATTGCTATTCTGTATGTATGCAAAACGTGTGGGCAGAGGCTAACTTGCGAGTGTCAGTTCTATTCTTCAGCCATGTGGGTCCCAAGCATTGAACTCAGGTTGTCAAGCTTGGTTGCAACTACCTTTATCTCTGAGCTATCACGCCGTCTCCCAAGTGCTCACATCTTGTCTCAATAGTTAACTCTCCGCCCTAACGGATTAGCTGGGTGTTCACAAAACCAAGAGGTGAAAGCGCCTTGTTGGAGAGTCCCTCAGAAGCATCCTCTGAGTCCACTGAGGAAGGCTGGATGGCTGGCCCAGTCTGAAACCATTGGTACATTCCACAGTGCCAGCATGGCAGCTGGCTGTGTTCAAGGTCCTGGAACCGTGTGCATTGTAAGGTATCTCTACAAATACAGGAGGCTTTCTGCTCCAGCAAAGAGGCTGCTCTGGCCTTGCATCTTTGAAACCTCGGCATAAAAGAGAGAAAGCCCATCCCAGACTCAACCCCTGTTAATTTTCCATTTATTTATTTATTTATTTATTTATTTATTTATTTATTTATTTATTGAGCAGAGAATCAGAGGCAGCTGGGCAGCATAGATATGATTGTATTCTCGTCTCTTTCGTTGGAGGCAAGATCAATTTAAAAGAGGTTCTATTGAGGTATGACTAAGTTGGAGTAAATAGAAATGGGTTCTAGACTGGATTCTGCCATTCATTGGCTTTGTGTTCATGGGCAGTCATTTTCTGGCTTGGGTGCTTAGTTTTTTTCATCTATGAAAGGAAAGCTGTGCATTAGATAAGTTCGTCTGCCCTGGGATTTTGTGGACCAGTGTGGCTGTGAAGCTATTTCCTGTACCCCGATGGTATGTTTAGATCTCCCAGATGCAAAGGGTCTAAATCTCAGATATTGCTTTCTGCAGTCCCCACCATTGACTCAAGTCTGGACTCTTGCTGAGGGTTGCTGAGGGGTCCCAGGCTGGAGGGGAGGACAAGAACAGGAGAGCATGTCAGGTCTGGAAAGCCTCCGAAAGCAATCCTGGATTAGGGGATTAGACACTCCTGCCCCAGGAGAAAATCTGGTCCCCCAACCGGCAGGCGGCCTCATTCTCCCCTCCCCCCCACCCTGTTCCTGCCAGCCTGAGGCCAGCATAGCATACCCTCTCTGGAGGCTGCACCATCTCAGGTGGAAAGGTGGTGTTGTGGGACCTCACTGCTGCCTGCATCCATAGACCATTCTACTTCAGAAAGCCCCTGTCTGTGGTGTGGACTCCAGGGACTTGGGGTAGGATGCTGAGACTCCAACCAGCCTGAGCACCGTGAGAGAGTTCTCTACAACTCCTCTAGAGGCAGCCACTGGTTTAAAAACAGAATGGACCAGACAGACCATTGACCTGAGGCCCCCAGGGCAGCACAGTACCTCCTCTTACAGCTCCAACCTCTAGGACAGAGCTCTGGGAATGGGTCTGGTTTTCCTTCCAGGCCTGTTTTGCAGACAGGTTCCCCCGGGCCCTTATGTTCCACAGCGGCCGCCCCTGCCACCTCAGCTGCCCACATCTTCCCTCCAGGGGTCATCTTGGACCCCCAGTCAGGCAGCCGCTGCGGGGCCGCCTCCCCGCGGCCGCGACCTAGTTCCCTGCCGTTATTTTTAGGGCGCGGGATGGCACCTGCCCACGTGCCGGGCCCCGCCTGCGCTGGAGAGTGGGGGGGGGAGGCTGCTTCTGCTCTAGGAAGCGAGGGCCGCGTCCCCCGCAGCACCCCCTCCACCCCATCCACGCAAGCCCCCGGTTTTCCCGCGAGGGGCCACTGGAGCTCTCTGTCCGCCCCTCATCCCCTCTCCTCCCTCCCGCTCCCCCCCAAAAACCCGCCAGTGGCTCACGCCTCCTGCATACGGGATGAGGTGAGCAGCGCCGCTGCTGAGAGGGGGCGCGCGCGGGTGTGAGCGTGTGTCCGTGTGCGAGTGTGTGCGCCGGGCGGGCACTGCAGCTCCTTCCTCCGTGGAGCGGAGAGCGAGCGAGAGAGCTCGAGCAAGAAGCGAGAGCCAAAGGCGGGCAGAGGGGCGCGGGTGAAGCGGTGCAGCCATCCCGGGGCCGGCGCTGCGCAGCCACCATGCTCAACAACCTGACGGACTGCGAGGACGGCGATGGGGGAGCCAACCCGGGTAAGCAGTGGTCCGGGGGCGGCGGGGGAGGGGGCGGCGAGGAGGAGGGCAGCTTCGGGGTGAGAGGCGGAGCGGGGGCCGCCTCCTGGAGAGAAGAGCCTGGGACTGACCCGGACTGCGGATGCGGGAGGCCGCCCGGAGGCTTGCTCCATTGGAATGCGCTAGGCGCTGTCCGAGGTTCTGGAATGCGCCGCTCTCCGAGGCAGATTGGGGACCCGGAATTGGCATGATCCGCGGCCTGGGGCCAGACTTGGATTAGCTAACCCTGAGGGACTGTTGGAAGGGGATGGAATAGCGAATAGCTGAAACAGAGCTGACTTGCCGTTCGACGGGCTGGAGGGAGGCTCCTTTCTCGGAGAGGGGACCCGAGCGTCCTGGCGCAGAGCAGGGCTCCTGGGGGGTGCAGTCTGCTGCAGTCCCTCGCTCTGAGCTTCGGAAGTGATGGCGCTAAGGTTTGGAGGCATATGGTAGCTCCTGCCTGAGCTGCGGTGTTCCCATAAGGGGATTCTTGGTGCAACCAGGGCCCCCTCCCCCAAGGCTCCCTGAAGTCCTTATCTCAACCTGAAGCTACCTCCTCTGTGGATTTTCAAGTCTGCTTTGCTGGATTTCCTCTCCCTCTCAGTTCTCCGTGGGTTCTTATTCAGGACAGGAAGCAAGATCCCTTCTTCCCTCTTTCCCCCTTCTCTTGGTACCCCGGGGCAGCGGTGTGGTTTTCAGGGCGGGGCAGGAAGAAGTCTTTATAGTTAGCTCTCTTAGCTATCCTGGCGAAGCCTCAGAAACGGGGGTCCCAATGGCTGAATTCCCAGTGCGGTGCTGACACTGCGGACTCGCTGCGGTGGGTGCAGAGACTTGCCAGAAGCTGAGGGGCTCTGGAGCAAATCCGTGCTGTTCCGGTTCTCCGTCATCCTTCACTGCCGTTTTTTTTCTGCTCCGAGGTCTTGGGGCCAGCCACCCCCTTGGGCTCCCAGGCCCCTCGCCGCCCCCCAGCGGTCTCAGTCATCCATCACGGCTGTCAGCTGCCCCCAGCCCCCACCCTTTAGCGGCGCTGCATCCCCTGCGCACTAGCGCATCTCCAGAGCTTGCTGTCTGCGCTCAGCGCCTTCAGATGTTCCCCTAGGCTTTGCTTGACCCTCGGGGCCGAGACTCCACAGACCTCCCCAGGAGATAGCCCAAGGCCACGAGAACTGAAAGCATGATCTCTCAGACACTAGCAGGTTTGACTCCGAGGTCGTTGATTTTGGATCACAGTCAGGGCCAAGTGGAGGAGTGGGAAGGCTGGGGGTACCAGCATCCCTGGTCCTTTGTCAGCGACACCCCCTTTCCATTCTCCCATGGGACCGAGTCCTATGCAGGGGACAGAACTACTGCTGGGAAGCTCATCCATCTCTCCAGTGACCCAGGGGTCACCTCATCAGGCACTGCTCCCTTGGCTGCAGGGGGAGGGGGTTGTAAAAGTCTAGTCTGCGGCAGCTCCAGGCATCTTGAAGCAGTGTTCCAGGAGCAAAGGAAAGGGATGTCACTTCCTCCCAGGATCCTCCTCAGATACCACTGCTAGAGACATCCCTGCTCCCCAAAATGGATTCAGCACCTGCTTCCCCACCGACCTTCACTGGACCTCTGTGTTTCTTTGGGGTTGTCAAAGGCCTAGTAAAGAGGCACATGCGTGCTGAAGGCAGGGTTCTAACTAATAGCTCTTTCCAATTCTCAGGACTGTTAATTTCTAGACATGAAGTGTAGCAGGCCCATCTGGAGACTTTCTATATATAGAGTCCAGCCTTGGAATTAGAGTGGCCAGAACCCGGGTCACGTATTCTGCATCCAGAGTGGGAGGGTCTCCCCTAGACTCTTGGTGAAGGAGGTAGGCAGCACTAAAGGCTCCCTGGGTCTGAGCAAAGAAGGACCAAGAGCCCCCAACTCTTGAGTCTAGATTCCTGGAACTATATGGAAGGATTCAGGTGTTGACCTCAGGGAAAGTTTGAGGGCTTCTCAGGGCCAAAGAAGATTCCCAAGGATATTGTCCCTGGCATCCAAATCTCCTTTACCTTTGGGGTCTGACGCCCCCTTTCTCTCCCCAAGCTGCCCTGGGGATTCCCTCTAGGTCCAGCCTCTGGCCCCGGGGGAGGCTCCTTAGCCTGCGCCTGTTTCCTCCAGGCGAGCTCTGGCCTCCGCAGCTTAATTGAAAGCCGATTCAGGCTGAGAGCTCCCAAGGGGCGGGGATGGGGGCGGGAGCGGGGGCGGGGGCGGGGAGGGCTCAGCCTGGGTCTGGCCTGCCTCTTGCGCCTCTAGGTGCTCCCTCATCACCCAGACTCCTAGCTCTGGGGAATCAGGACGAATTTCCCCTTTGCTGTCCTGCTCCTTTGAGAACGCAGACGCTCTCACTCCCCATCCCACCCCCCTTAACCAGTAAGCCAAGCGTTCTAGGCAGGGGACAAAATCAGCCCTTGGCTGATGAGGCCGGGAGCCTGGCGTCTGGCCCAGGCAGCGGATGGAAAGGCGGGACCTAGGACAAGCCTACCAAGCTGCCCCCTCCCCTGCACTCCTTTCCTGGCCAGGATCGGGCCTGTAGTCTGGCTCTGCGCTGCTCGCTGCGCGTTACATAAGCGGGCGCGTGGCCGGCTCGGCGCGCTGCGCTGTCGGTCCGCGCTGTCGCCATGGAGACCAGTGCCTGGCCTCCTAGTTACGGGGTCTCCGGCCATGATGTCCCCCTTCCAGCTGGTTAAGCGCCACTCGCTGGGGCAAAGAAGGCTTGAGAGGGGGGTGTGAAAGACAGAGGGGAGGGGCTCTTCTGATGGTGGTCTGGGACCTAACAGAGTGCATCTAAGAAAGGCACCCAGCTATACAGAGAAGACCTTAAATCTTGCAGCTAAGAGAAGGATGTGGGATAAGGAACCCAAGCTGGATGTGTACCAGGTGTGCTAAGTGGTAGTTACGATAGTAGCAGTTAGTACACTTGGGTCGCCACCATGGTGTGTGTTATTTCAGTTGACTCCGTAGCCATCCTGTGAATTAGACCAAGTTAGTACCCCTTGACTTGCTCAGGCTGGAGACAGAGCGGGAGAGTCTAGTCCTGAAGCTCAGCCCTTTCCTGAACCGCTAAAGAATTTTCTCTTACACCCCATTAGCTTTTCTAGTCCTGATTATCCCGTGGCAAGTGCAGAAGGCATCTGGTCAATATCTCACTCTCATTTCTCCTGTTTTCTGGTCCCAGACAGATCTTTTCAGATTCTGAAGTCTGAGAGGGGAGGAAGCCTTGCAGAATTTCCTGTCTAATACTGTTTCCTGAACATTTATTATGTGCTGGCTCTCGTGAGGAGGGTGGGCCTTTTATTCTCAGGAACTTACCCCAGTGAGAGGAGAGAATGGCTGGTTGTCTGATCAGGCAACCAGGCATTTCTGCTTCAGTTGGCAAGGTGGAGGTGGGTGGTTTTTGGAGCAGGTGCTGCCCCACCCCCCACAACTTTCAGTCAGGTTGGGATACATCATGCTCTCGAAAGGGGTCCCTGACAGGGTGACTGAAGAAGGATTCCAGGAGGCAGGGAGAAGGATGCAGGTGTTCGGCAGATGAGGAAACCAAAAGACAAAGTCTAAGAGATTCAGGGTCCACAGGGCCTCAGCTTCACTTGGAACTTGGACAATGGCGATTGTCCCCAGAGTCCAGGAAGATAGACTGCCGCTGGGGCTTCAGCCCTGGCACGGAAGGAGGTGGCTGGAACTGTCAAATTATGTCCATGGAAAATCTCACCATAGAAAACTCTGCGCCGATAGAGTTTCTCCTTGGCTTGGCACATTTGGAGGGGCCAGTGCCCGTGAAAATAGCTGCACACCACAAGGGCTGGGGGAACTGCAAAGATGCGTACAGGAAATGTGCTGGGGGTAACCACACAGATGCGTACAGGAAATGTGCCAAGCCAAAGACACTTGCGCTTATCCCAGGGCCCTTCTGGTGAGCACCGTCTTTTGTGGGCATTGCTCCCTTCTTGTGCACAGGAAGCTTCTGGACCCTCCAATGGATCACCCTCGGCCAAACCCAGCCTCTTCCCCACCCCACACCCCACATTCCTCTCTTGCACACTTCAGTTCATTAAGCTGTAACATCATTCCACCCATTGACCCATGCTGGAAACCCCAGGCATTATCCCTTCCCTCTCCCCAGACATCTGGCACAGCAATGCTTCCATAATGCTTGATGCTTGAGTCTTTCCATTGCCCCATATTGCTGTGACCCAGGTCATTGTCAGCTGTCGTCTGGATTATGGAAATGCTCTAGTTGCTGTATTTCTCACCTGAAGCCAGGAAGCTTGCTGCAACATTCAAGTCAGGTCATGACACTCTTGGGCCTGAAACTTCAATGACTGCTCATTGTCCTCTGGATGGCCTCCAAGCTCTTCAAGACGGCCTGGCCCTTCTTTAAGGCTCACACTACCTTGAGTCATCCTCTCCCAAGCCCCAATGTGCCCCCTCCTAAGACTCTAACTAGATCATACTTCGTCCAGCAGTAACCTGTTCTGTTGTTGGCTTCCACATCTGGGACATCAAACACACTGTTCTAGGTTCTGCCTGGAACACCCTCCTGCCACCCTCCCAGTCTAGCCCTTACTCATCCTTCAGTTCTCAGCTGACGTGTCACTTCCTCTGGGAAGCCTTCTGTGACCTCTCAGGCTGGGCTGCGTGCCCTCCTGCATCCCCGATGCTCAGTTCTTTCAGACTTTAGCAGTCCTAGCTACTATCTACCTGGCTTTGGTTTGGATCTCTAAGAGCAGGGACAGTGTCTAAGTGTCTAAGGCTGTTGGATTCCTCCTCTGACCATTCTGTTGGCACATGGTAGAATGACAGTCAAGAGGGTATCCCTGGGAATTCAGGTTGCAGGGTTCTCGGCTGTCCCCCATATATGTATATGTATGTATATGTATATGTATATGTATATGTATATGTATGTGTATATGTATATGTATATGTATATGTATATGTATGTATATGTATATGTATATGTATAGTATATGTATGTATATGTATATGTATATGTATATGTATATGTATATGTATATGTATATGTATATGTATGTATGTGTATGTGTGTGTATGTATATGTATATGTTGTATGTATATGTATATGTATATGTATATGTATATGTATATGTATATGTATATGTATATGTATATGTATATGTATATGTATGTATATGTATATGTATGTATATGTATGTGTATGTGTATGTGTATGTGTATGTGTATGTGTATGTGTATGTGTATGTGTATGTGTATGTATATGTATGTATATGTATATGTATGTATATGTATATGTATATGTATATGTATATGTATGTATGTGTATATGTATATGTATGTGTGTATGTGTATATGTTGTATATGTATGTATATGTATGTATATGTATGTATATGTATATGTATATGTTGTATGTATATGTTATGTATGTGTATGTGTATGTATATGTATATGTATATGTATATGTATATGTATATGTATGTATATGTATATGTATATGTATACATATATATATGATCACACATCCACCCGCATACTAAGATGGGCTCTTTTATATCCAAGAGAAGCCTAGAGATTCTTAAGGTGCCGTGGTAGGTGAACTAGGACCCGCTCTCACCAGCAGAGAAGGACACACATATTCATCAGGCACTCAGAACAGCCAGCAGGAAATTGGGTTCTTCATCCATGCTGCCAGCTAAAATCGTGCAAGAAGGTAGTGCAAGCCCAATTTTCTCCAGCACATGGCCTGAGGCTGCGGGCATTTAAGTGACCACCTAGCAGGATGGGTAGGGAACAAGTGTTCCGTGTCACACCTGACTCCTCCTCTTTTCAGGTGATGGCAATCCCAAGGAAAGCAGTCCCTTCATCAACAGCACGGACACAGAGAAAGGGAAAGAGTACGATGGCAGGAACATGGCCCTGTTTGAGGTGGGCTGCTTGGGCTACAGTTAGTCACGCGCGCTCATCAGTGCTCCCTCCCTCCCTCGGGAAGAGTAGACGCCTCTCCATTCCTCCCTCAGGTCCACCATCTTCCCCAGCCTCCCCATCCCTCCTCTGTCTTTCCTGGCTTTACCCCATGGTTCCCGGTCCTTCTCTCCCGTCTCACCACTTCCTTTTCCTGTCCCTCTGCTTCCACTTCCTCTGTCCCCTTTGCATCCCAAACGCAGTGGCTTGACCTTTGTTCCCATCCCCGACATCCAGCTCACTCCAGTTGTTGCCTGACCTTCCGTCTCCCTAACATTGACCCCTCTCCTCCACAGGAGGAGATGGACACCAGTCCCATGGTGTCCTCCCTGCTCAGCGGGCTGGCTAACTACACCAACCTGCCTCAGGGAAGCAGAGAGCATGAAGAAGCAGAGAACAATGAGGGTGGAAAAAAGAAGCCGGTGCAGGTGGGGCCTTGGGGGAGCAGGGATGGGAGAGGGAATGTGGGAGAGGAAAATGGATCTGGATGGAGAAGAAAGGAGGAGGGTGTGGCTGTGTGGGGAAGGGGAAGGATGGAGATGCAGGAAAGGAAGGAGGTGTTTTGAGGGAGGCAAAGGGAAGAGATCTGGAGGCTGGTAGAAAGGAGGAAAAGGATGCAACAAACAGGAAAAGTAATGAAGGGAAGGAAAATGCAAGCAAGGAGAGGCAGCGAAGGAACATGGAGGAGGTGTGGGCTGCTGGTAACAAGTAGAGGGATAGAGACTGACACTGGCCTCTCTGGCAGGCTCCACGCATGGGTACCTTCATGGGTGTGTACCTCCCATGCCTGCAGAATATCTTTGGCGTCATCCTCTTCCTGCGGCTCACTTGGGTGGTGGGCATCGCAGGCATCATGGAGTCCTTCTGTATGGTCTTCATCTGCTGTTCCTGTGTGAGTGACCCCCTCCTTTGCTCAGTGAAGACAGCTGGGGTTTGGTTGAGGCCTGGGGGAGGGTGGTGGGAAGGAGGCATGAGACCTGAGCTTTTTATAGGAGTCACTACTTATAATCTTTGAGAGTAAATTAGGCTTGACTGGTCCTTCCTGAATCTCATAGGCTATCTGCATGTATCTGTTTGTGTACAAGAACTGCATATTCATTGATGAAAATGATAAATGCAGAGAAGAAAACAAAATTCAACATAATTGCATAAGAGTTAACATTTTGGAAGGTTCCCTACTCACAGAGAGAGAGAGAGAGAGAGAGAGAGAGAGAGAGAGAGAGAGAGAGAGAGAGAGAGAGAGAGAGAGAGAGAGAGAGAGATATTATGTGTCACAGAGAACTTTGTAAGTAGGTTCTTCCTGTCCACATTGGAAAAAAAATCCAATTTCTATTGAACACCAAACTCATATTCTTGTGTCTTCACACATTTCCTTGAGACCACTCTGTATGTGAAGATGCTGAAGCTATACCTTCCATTTTATGTGTGAAAACTGAGGCTTGAGAAGTGATTTGTCTTTGGTCATGAGTTACCTAGGGGCCAAACTGGGGTGACTAGACTTCTCTGGCACTGTAGCTCTTCCCATCTTCATGGTGAATAAGAGGGTATTTTTTTTTTTTTTTTGAGAAGGGCTTGGCATGAGTAAAATTGGAACACATCCAGAGAAAAGCTCAGGAGAGGAGAGCCTGTGGGTTTGGCTGGTGGCTGTTGGGTATATTGGCTTGGCCACCAGCCAGGCTACTGCAGCCCCCGGCAGCCTCCATTCTGAATATCTCTTTCCTACAGACAATGCTCACAGCCATTTCCATGAGCGCGATTGCAACCAATGGTGTTGTACCTGGTAGGTGACTGGGGCCTTTGCAGAGTGGGGGAGGCCAGGGGCCTGATGGTTGATAAGGGGAACAGAGGGCCAGGCTTTGTGGCCCATCGAGACCCAAGACCCAAGATGGTATTGCAGACCAAGAGCTGGACTATGATTGTTCATGAGGTAGATGGGGAGAGCCTGTTGGGGCTACAGAAGGAGGCAGATATCGGTATTGAGTAGGTCAGTGGTCATCTACTCCACTTAGCTGAGACCCTTTTCTCTACCATCTTATTTTCTAAGCCATGACCTCCTTACTGGGGTAATTACAACATGGTAATGATTACTGCCAAACTCCATGAGGAGGAGTTAGCTGGATCTCCTGTAGTCTCCTTTCGGGGGCTGCGGCCCAAGGTCTAGAGAAACCTTCTTCTGCCTCTGTCCCTAGACCCTGCTCACCACAGAACTGTCCAGGGCCCGCTGACCCTCTCGCTGACCCTAGTTTTCTTTCTGCAGCTGGTGGCTCCTACTACATGATTTCCAGGTCTCTGGGCCCAGAGTTTGGGGGCGCCGTGGGCCTCTGCTTCTACCTGGGCACTACCTTTGCTGGGGCCATGTACATCCTGGGCACCATCGAGATCCTGCTGGTGAGAGGGGGAGAGGAGGAGGCACGGGGTCCCAGGCTGTCAGCCACTTAACCAGTGTCCCCTGAACACATGCCATAGGCCAGGCCACTGCTTAAGGCCAAAGAAGTCGGATGTGGTCTGTCCAGAAAGAGTTCCCAGTCTGGCTGGGGAGACAAGATACAATAATTATGTAACACAAACAGCTGTGGTTTATCAGGCACCCACTGAGTTCTCAGCATAGCTCCAAGTGCGTTACAATCATTATCTTGAATCCTTGAAGGTTTAAGTGTTATGACGGCATTTTACAAACGAGAAGTTCCAAAAGGCAGACAGATCACTGGCTCGAGGTCACTCAGCTATGAGCAAGCTGGCAGAGGTGGGTTGGTAAGAGTTACAATAACAGCTGGAGGAATGAGAGCCCACCACATTCCAGGGAGGGAGGGAGACGCTCTTTGGATGTTAGTTGCAGAGCCCTGAAAGATGGTTCTTAGATTGTAAAAGAGAACCATGAGAGGCCTGGGTAGAGAGATCCATCAGGAGTAGTGACTGATGGGGACACTCTAGGTGTTTGGGCTCTGTCTGAAGGAGAGGGCGGACGCCTTAGGCCTCCTGGTTCTTTCTGTTTGGGTGGGTGCAGATGAGGGACCCTTGGTTTAAGGAAAGAGGTGCACTTAGTTGCCTAGAATGCTCCAAACCCTGGCTTTGCTTCTCAGCACCACATAAACTCTCTACAGCTGGGAGGTGGAGACAGGAGTATAGTAAGTATGAGATCACCTTCAGGACATAGTGAGTTTGAAGTCTGTCAGGGCTGCAAGAGATCTTGTCCCAAATGAAAGGAGAAGGAAAAGCAGAGCTAACATTCCCCCCCCATCCTCCGCAAGCCCTAAGATTTCAGAGTCTCCCTCATATTTTAGAAGATGGCCATTTTACAGATGAGGAGGGCCAGGTCAGACAGTCTCAGGAACATGTTGAGGGGTGTGCGCCTTCATCTGCCTGGCTGCCAGGGTCTGTGCTTGTCCACTGTCTCCCAAGGCCTTAAGGAACCAGAACTAACAGAGCCAGAGCTTCTGGTTTGGGGAAAGGAGAGAGGAAACCCGGGTTTGGGGACTTGAGGAGGGCACATTGGTGTGAGCCCTGTGACCCTCTGTGGCTGACGGGATTTCTAGATGCATTATCAAGCAGTTCTGCCCACTGCCCAGCACAGTATCAAATTAAGGAAGAACACCACCCAGTGAAAATCACAAACATTTTAGTGTGTATCTCTCACATTCCTGTTCTTATATACGATACTTTGTTCTGTTTTTCCAAACCACAGCTCCACTTAGAAATATTTCCTTAAGAACCTGGGAGCTCCATTCATTTATTTATTTATTTTTGTTTTTGAGACAGGGCTTCTCTATATTGCTTTGCAGTCTGTCTTGGAACTTGCTCTGTAGACCAGGCTGGCCTTGAACTTACAGATATCTGCCTGCCTCTGCCTCCCAAGTGGGATTAAAGGTGTGCGCCACCAATGCCTGGTGAAACTTCCTTTATTGATAAATAAAAAGTAACTTCTGGAATTATAAGCACTTTAAGTTTAATGTAGACATTTTAGAAAATATAAATATATAAGACATCACATTTTAATTATTCAATTATTCAATAAAAGCTTCTGTTGCCCTTTTTTGTTACTGTTGTCTTCTTTTCTTTTCTTTTCTTTTTTTTTTTTGAGACACGTTTTCTCTGTGTAGCCCTGGCTGTCCTGGAACTCACTCTGTAGACCAGGTTGGCCTTGAATTCGGAGGTCCACCTGCCTCTTCCCTCGGACTTCTGGGATTAAAGTTGTGTGATGCCACACCCACCTGTTGTTTTCATAAGACAGGGGCTTCTTATGGTCCAGGCTTGCTCAGAACTGGTGATCCTCCTTCCTCAGCCTCCTGAGTGCTTGGATTACAGACATGCCTGGTACCATTGATGTTCGGATATGCCTACAAATACATCTACAATAATACAAGCACCCATGAGTAAATATTTCCGCATATACGTTTATAACAATGAGATCATAAGATTCATTTTTTTAAACTTGACTGTATTCATCCAATACACTACACATAGATTTTAAACTCTTGAAATGAGGTCTTACCATGTAATTCAGGCTGGTTTCAAATTCTCCTGCCTTAGCATCTCATAGTTTGGGATTATAAATCTGTACCACTGTGTCCACCATGGATAGTTTTTGAGTCAGTTCATATAAATTCATGCCTTTTCTGCCCTTGCTGCTGGAGACTGAACCCAGAGCTTGTGTTCATTTCAATGTATTTTCCATCACTGAGCCATGCCACAGGCCCATGCCATCTTTTAAAATAGCTTTGTAGTTTAAATGGAAATATCAGAATTTATTTGCCTACCCTTTAGGGATAAACATCTGTTTTTCCACCTTTATAGCATAAGTAATAAAAGTACTAACTATAGTTAATAGTTATAAGGAATAGCAGTGAAGAACTTTCCTAGTATCACATTGCAGGAGAGTTTACACCGTCGTTAGCCAGTGCATTGTTAATGGATGCCCTTCCCCATCTTAGAGTTCATTTCCCTGGGGTGAGTCTCAGCTGGCCTTTCCTGGGTCATTTCTCTGACTTCCTTTGCTCCTTTTCTGCAGGCTTATCTCTTCCCAGCCATGGCCATCTTCAAGGCAGAAGATGCCAGTGGGGAGGCAGCGGCCATGTTGAACAATATGCGTGTGTATGGCACTTGTGTGCTTACCTGCATGGCCACCGTTGTCTTCGTGGGTGTCAAGTACGTCAACAAGTTTGCCCTGGTCTTCCTGGGTTGTGTCATCCTCTCCATCCTGGCCATCTATGCAGGGGTCATCAAGTCTGCCTTCGACCCACCCAACTTCCCGTGAGTGCTGTCTTTTGAGCCTACAGTATTGTGGCCCTCACAGGCCCAGCTCAGGTCTGCATAGTAAGAGTCCCTACCAGGTCCCCTCTCTCTTCAGCTCTGGGCACTGGAAGTGTGTGGGCTGGGAGCAACATCCCCTGGCAGGGGAAATGTTCCCTATTTAGAGAAGTGTATCCAGGGTAGGATAACATTTTTGGAGGTGGGAAGACGTTCCCTTGAGTGTGTCACCTGCTTCCTGTTGGGGACTTACGAAAGTAGAGTAGAAATGGCTTCTGAAGGACACACCCTGTGTGGTGGGGAAACTTGTGGACGGGTCGGCCTCCTGGAATGGACAGTCTCAGTTTTTAGCACCTTCTCCAGGATGGGAAAGAACAGAAGAGAGACCCCAGGGTTCAGGTCCCCCTTGTTCTCCTGCTCCTTAAGTAGAGAACCGTCTATCAGTGCTCAAAGGTGGCTCAAAGGCGGGCGGCTGTCCACGGTGCTGAACACAACAGCGCCTTCAGGCTAGTTCTGTATCTCGCCTGCACGCTAGACTCCTTGGGAAACTGTACAGAAACTCAGACGGGCATACTCCAGACAGAACCGGGACCCCACACTCTGCATCTTTAAGACTCGCAGTGGCTCTGCTGTGAAACCAGGGAGAGGTCTTGTTGCTCCCACCTCCCTCGCTTGCTTCTCTCCCTAGGATCTGCCTCCTGGGGAACCGCACGCTGTCTCGCCATGGCTTTGATGTCTGTGCCAAGCTGGCTTGGGAAGGAAACGAGACAGTGACCACACAGCTCTGGGGCCTTTTCTGTTCCTCCCGCTTCCTCAATGCTACCTGTGATGAGTACTTCACCCGAAACAATGTCACAGAGATCCAAGGCATTCCTGGTGCCGCCAGTGGCCTCATCAAAGGTGGGGAGAGGGGTGGTGGTGGGGGTTGGCGAGGAAGGGGAGGGGCTGGCATCTGTGGAGTGCTTCAGGGATTGTAGGCTAAATTGTCAGGATTTAGGGCATTCCTTGGGATTCGGCTTCATTCAGTCAGCTTTAATTGAGCATCTTGTGTAGACTGGGTTCTGTCCTAAGCATCATGGAGAGGTAGAGGTGACAGAGTGGAATGTACTTCACTGTTATTAAGAAAGGAAGCCAGTCTAATAAGCATTCTCTACCTACTTAACACTGTGCTAAAGCACTGGGACCACAACATACACAGTCTCAGTACTTGGTCTTAGAGATTCAGTGACAGATAGATGTGTTAATAGATAGATTATGATCCACAGAGATGCATATTTATTGAGCATAGAACTGTGAGGAGATGCAGTATTCATATGTATCAGGTGATAAGAACAAGGCTTCCTGCACTTGCCAAGGGAAGCTTTGGAGGACAAGCAAGAGACTGTCAGTTATATATATAGAGAGGAATATGGGAATTACAAATCAAATAACAGCCTCCTTAATGTGTGTGGCCATGAGAGTCATAGCCTGTCCTTCTGTCCACAAAGCATTTGGTGTGACTTGGGGTACAGTGTACAAATAAAGAACGACAAGGGATGATGCTGGAGAGGGTGGCACAAGCTAGACTAGACTGTGGCGGGTTGCATGCTGTAGGCAGCAGAGGTGCAGATGCTGTGAGCACAGGAGAAAGACGATGACTGTGTGTGTGTGTGAGCATGTGTTTGTGCGCGCACGTGTGCACACACGCACCTTGTTTTATTTTGCATGTTTATATGTGTGTGTATATGCATGGCATGTACCTATAGAGGCCATAGGACGTCTTGCTGGAGTCTGTTCCCTCCTCCCACCATGTGTGTCTCTGGGATTGAACCCAGGTTGTCAGGTTTGTCCGCAGGTGCCTTTGCTCACTGAGCCGCCTGGCTGGTCCCTGGAGATATCTTTTGGCCATCAAAACTAAAGGGGTTGGGGCTAGATAGATAGCTCAGAGGTGAAGAGAACTTGCTGCTTTTCCAGAGGACCTAGGCTTGATTCCTGCACCCACATGGTGGCTCACAACCATCTGTGACACAGCTCCAGGGGATCTGCTGCCTTCTGGTCTCTGCAGACAGCAGGCACACATGAGGTTCACAGACATGCATGCAGATAAAACACCCATGCGCATAAAACATGAGAAACACTAGAGGGACGCCGCTAACATTTAGTGTACAGATGACAGGCTTCTGTCTAACACCCCCCATAGCAGATTCGTCTACCCCAGCTGCCACTGGTGTGGGTTGGAGGAGCCCTGGGGTGGGATGGAAAGGCTTGTTTGAGAAATGCTAATGAGTGGCGATGGGCAGAAGTTGAGACGCTTTGAAGCAGGGGAAGGGAGCAGAAGCAGTTGAGAGCGATGCCAAGGTGTTTGAATTGATGTGAGCTAATGCCATTACCAAGATGAGAGAAGCAGGGACGAGTGGGGCTTGTGGGCTGATGAGGTCAGCTGGGGACAGTCAGGCTCAGAGAGGATTTTATGTGTCTGTCCCACGAGATTGGGCTAGGTAAGGCAGACTCAGTCCCATTCAGCTTTGAAATCTGTGTGCAACCCTGGCACAAAGCAGGAGTTGGGAACTGGGTGTGAAAGGCCAGTTGTGGGAATGAGATTTGGTTGATCTTAACTCTTTGCTCCCCACCCCTCCTGGTTTAAGCTCTGGCCCCCAGCTTCTGGTCATCTCCCTGAGTGCCTCGTCTTCCTACAGAGAACCTGTGGAGTTCCTACCTAACCAAGGGGGTGATTGTGGAAAGGCGTGGCATGCCCTCAGTGAGCCTGACTGATGGCACCCCTGTCGACATGGACCACCCCTACGTCTTCAGCGACATGACCTCTTACTTCACTCTGCTTGTTGGCATCTACTTCCCCTCAGTCACAGGTGAGCCAGAGATTGGGGAGGAAGGCCTCTGCCTGGGAGTGGGTGGACAGGAGGTTCAGAGGCAAGACTAATGGTCTCTCTGCCACCTAAACAGTAGCTGATCCTTGTTTGGGACCTATGGGGTGGAGGTAGGAATCAGGATCAAAAAAGATAGCATGGGAGCCTGTGTGGCAAGGTGAGGTACCAGGCTCCTAACTCCAATACGTGTCTTTTCCTGGCTTCTATCTGAACTGCTCTTTGGCCTCAGGGATCATGGCTGGCTCAAACCGGTCTGGAGACCTTCGGGATGCCCAGAAGTCCATCCCTACTGGAACCATTCTGGCCATTGCCACCACCTCTGCTGTCTGTATCCTGCTCAGCTGGGTTGTGTCCACCCCGGGTGTGTGTGTGTGAGGGTGGTATTTTGGGTGGCATGGAGGTTGCTACCTTCTCTGGTGGCTCAGGATGGGTGGTGGTGGGGCATCACCATGTGAGGGATTCTCCTTCATTCTCTGCCTTAGACATCAGCTCTGTTGTTCTGTTCGGGGCCTGCATTGAGGGGGTCGTCCTTCGGGACAAGTAAGTGAAGGAAGAGGGGGGATGGGTCTTGTCTTGTGGGGGTGGGCTCAGGAAGAAACAGACCTGGCAGGATGGTGGGGACCTGAGCAAGGGGCCAGTGGATGGGAGATCACGGTACTCATTTTCTTTTTATTGAATATTTTATCTTTCTTGTTGCTAAAGTTTAAGAAGCTCAAAAGATTTCCTTTTGGTTTGGGATGATGATATATTTATTTAAGATCTGTTCGTTCATTCATTCATTCATTCATTCATTCATTCATTCATGCATGCATGCATTCATTCACCCAATATGTCTGTGTATTGTTCACTGCCTTAAACATTCTGAGGAAAGCAAAGAGTAACACAGGTTAAAAAAAAAAACCCAAAAACAGGGCTACAGAGAGCCCACAGGGGGTTCAGTGTGACCTAGCCAAGTGAACACATTAATGCATACACCAATGAACACATTACTGCTAGTTGGAGGGTAGTGTGGCTTCCATTTATCTCCTTTGATAGAGACCTCCCACGGGAATGCCAGAGTCAGCAGTTTCTCTCAATTCTTCATGTGGCCTTTGAGGAAAAGCTAGAAGGGCTTTTTGTGCACTGTAATTTGTCCTGCACCAACCACAGATCAAAAGCATTTGACTAAAACTGAGCTTGTGTAGACTTTTAAAAATAATTATTATTATTTATGTGCATAGGTGTTTTGCCTGCATGAGGCTGTCAGGCCCCCTGGAACTGTGGGTTACAGACAGTTGTGAGCTGCCGTGTGGGTGCTGGGAACTGAACTTGGGTCTTCTGGAAGCCAGTGTAGACTTTTTGTGGTCATTGTTCTCTAAACAATACAGTGTGGCAGCCAGGTTCCCAGCACTTCTGGTGTGTTAGGGGTTGTAAATCACTAGACATGATTCTGAATCTTCCAGAAACAGTGTGCCTGCTGGTGGACACTGTGTCATTTCCAGAAGATCTGAGCACCATGGAATCTGGCATCTTGGGAGCAGGGGCCCACTCCATACAGATTCTGAATGATGTTTGCCTTAGTCTTTCTTTCCACTTTCTTTAAAATTTTATTTATTGCCAGTTGTGATGGTACACACCTTTAATCCCAACACTTGAGAGGTAGAGGCAGGCGGACCTGTGAATTCCAGGCCAGCCTAATCTACAGAGTGAGTTCCAGGCCAGCCAGGGTTGTGTAAAGAGATCTTGTCTCAAGAAAAATGTTATTTATTATTACCTCTCTCTCTCTCTCTCTCTCTCTCTCTCTCTCTCTCTCTCTCTCTCTCTCTCTCTCTCTGTGGTGTACATGTCTGCAGTGCCATGTGCCATGGCACATGTGTGGAGGTCAGAGGACAACTCCAAGAGTTGGTTCTCTCTCTCCACTGTAGATTTTAGGGATCAAACTCAGGTTTGAAAATTTTGCAGCTATGACTGTTAGTTTTAGAGTAGTTTGACTTCCATGCATTTCATTTAATCATAGACCTCTCATAAGACTGCCTTCGGTCCATGTTTGAAGGACAGACACACCTTTAGTCACTGAATCATCTCACTGGCCCCTTTTTAAATTTTATTTTTCCTCCCACTTTCAACATTGAATAGAGATTAGGCAGTTAGGAAGAAGGATATTATAGGGAAGAGACCCATGTTGACACGTTAGTCTCTTTGTGGCATTGTAATGGGGTTGTGAGGATGATGGGCTAGAGTCAGGATGGGGCCTGGGCCGGAGTCAGGATGGAGGCCTGACTTTTCCACAAGGAAATTAAAGCTTGACTTTTGTTTTTAAGAAATGAAGTCAGCTAAAATGTCTTTATGTGGGGGTGTGACCTGGCCAAGTGAAAATTTGCACATATGACGTTATTTTAGGGTAGTTTGACCTCCGTGCATTTCATTAATCACACACCTCTCCTGAGACCGCCACAGGGTCCAGCAGTCCCTTCGTCTGCCCTCTTTGCTTGGTGTTTGAAGCATCTCGCCAGTGCCCCCTTGAGCACATGTCCTTCTGTACCTCCCTTCTGCTTTCTTCCTTTCACCTTTTAAAAGTATGTTATTATTTAACGTGTATGAGTGTTTACGTGCATGTATGTCCCTGCACCACGTGCATGGCCGGTGTCCATGGAGGCCCGAAGTGAGGGCTGGATCCTCGGGGACTGCAGTTATAGGCCGTTTGGGAGCTGCCATGTGGGTGCTGGGAACTGAACCCAGGTCCTCTGGGAGAGCATCCAGTGCTCTTAACCATGATCCATCTACTCCTCCCGTCCCCTCTTTTAGAGGAAGAGTCTTGCTACATTGCTCAGGCTGCTCTGGAATTCTTGGGCTCAAGGAGTTCTCCTGCGTCAGCCTTACACGTGGCTGGGGCTGGGACTGGGGGCACATGCCACCACATTTCTATCTTAAGACAATAGCATTGATATAAATTCTCTTCTTCCTTCCTTCCTCCCTTCTTTCCTTCCTTCCTTCCTTCCTTCTTTTCTTTTTTTTTTTTTTTTTTTTTTTTTTTTTTGAGACAGGGTTTCTCTGTGTAGCCCTGGCTGTCCTGAAATTTACTCTGTAGATCAGGCTGGTCTTGAACTCAGATCTGCCTGCCTCCGTCTCCCAAGTGATGGAATTAAAGGTGTGTGCCACCATGTCTGACCTGATTTTTTTTCTATTTTTTAAACATGAATTGTATGGATGTGGTGTGTGCATATCTGAGCCATTAGTGTGCATGTCAATGTCAGAAGGCAACTTGTGAGGGTCAGTTCTCTCCTGCTACCGTGTGGGTCATGTGACAAGCACCCTTCCCTGAGAAGCACACAATGAAGCCAGAGCCCCATTTTTCACATGATCAGCGATGTGCTCAAGGTCACACAGACAGGAAGTACCAAGGACACTTGGTTTTGTATCTTCTTTGACCATACAAAGCCTAACTTTGTAGTCTGCATCCTGCTAGGCATACCACTGGTCTGGGGCAAGCCACTCCAGAATCCAGGTGACATTGCTCACCCAATGTCTCTGTCCCCTTACTGTCTCTTTCCAGGTTCGGGGAAGCTGTGAATGGCAACCTGGTGGTGGGCACCCTGGCCTGGCCATCTCCTTGGGTCATTGTCATCGGCTCTTTCTTCTCTACCTGTGGGGCTGGACTACAGAGCCTCACAGGGGCCCCACGTCTGCTCCAGGCCATCTCCCGGGATGGCATAGTGCCCTTCTTGCAGGTGGGTGTGGCAGAGCCACCCCACACAATAGACACAACCAGGGCTCCCTCTTAGGTATTGACCCACAAATGTACTAAAAAAGAAGGGACTGTATTTGGGATGTGATATGAGCTCTGTGCCATCTCTGAACACTATCTGCTCTTAGAGGAGAAATGGATGGCTCTTCTCTAGCCTAGGGGACAGTTGGGGACTCAGAGAGCCAGTGACAGACCTAGAAAACGCTGTCTTTCTGTGGTTCTTGGGAAAAATAATCTACAGAGCAAACGGACACATCTCTCCAGTCTCTCAGGAGCCTCTTTCCCTTAGGGGGCCACTTCAGGGGGAGAGCAGAGAGCCAGATGTTCCCTTGCGTTCCCTAGAGGAAGCAGCGTTCAGTCACTTTCCTTACCTCTCACGGGCTGTCAGTCCTGCCTCTACTCTCCTGGTCCCCAAGACTGAAGGCTTCAGCCCCCACCATGGTTGTTTTGTCCCCAGGTCTTTGGCCATGGCAAAGCCAATGGAGAACCGACCTGGGCCCTGCTGCTGACTGCCTGCATCTGTGAGATTGGCATCCTCATCGCCTCCCTGGACGAGGTCGCCCCCATCCTTTCCATGTGCGTGCTAGGCCTAGGGACCCGCCCATTGGCCCCAGGAGCCTCTCCTCCTGGGTCCCTCCAGCACTGCCTTAACGACCCCAGGAAGCCCCCAGCGGCCGCAGAAGCCATCTCTGTCGTGTAGACTCACCCTCACACATACCACGGTGTGCCGTGAGGTTTGGCTTTTCAGTGTGGCTTGATGGGCCTCTTTCCTCCTTACTTCTCCTTCCTCCATGTCCTGTTCTCTCTGTGTCTTGGCCTCTCTTTCTGTGCATCTTCCTGCACCTGCCTCACCTGGACCCTTTTGCATTCTAGGTTCTTCCTGATGTGTTACATGTTTGTGAACTTGGCATGTGCAGTGCAGACGCTGCTGAGGACGCCCAACTGGAGGCCACGCTTTCGCTATTACCACTGGTGGGTGCCCGTTCCCCTTCCCACACAGCCATTTCTGCCTCTCCATAGCCCCACTTCAGATCCCAGATCCGCAAGCAGGGAGTCTCCTCTCCAGCTTTTGTATTCAGTTAGCTGAAGGATGGTCGTAGGGAAGATCTTACGGCCACAGTCAGAAACAGCCCCCGTGACCATCCCTTCCTAGTCTACAATGCTCAGCCTCTGACACCGTGGCATGGAGGTTAGAGTCAGATGGGCTCACATTCACAGTCAGACCCTCCACTTCCTGCATGTGAGAGCTTGGACCGATGATGGAGACTCTTTGGACCTCAGTTTCCTCAGCTGGGAAATGGGCATAAAAGTCATAGTCCCTCCTGGCTTCTGGTGAGCATGTTGGTAGGTGATACGGAGAGGATTCTCCTCTCAAGGGGGCTAAGCTCTCCTTACCATGCGACTCTGTGGCCTTTCTTCTGTGACAGGCAGCACCACACTCTCTTCACAAAGGGAAAGTTGAGCTCAAGGCAGGTGACGGGCCCATGGCCACCCATAAGTCTATGACATAATAGACTTCCTTTGCTTTTTCTTTTTTGAGACAGGGTTTCTCTGTGTAGCCCTGGCTGTCCTGGAATTCACTCTGTAGACCAGGCTGGCCTTGAACTCACAGAGATCCACCTGCCTCTGCCTCCAGAGTGGTGGGATTGAAGGTGTGTGCCACCGCTGCCCAGCAGGATAATGGACTTTCATGGAAGCCACCTGCTTTTGGTCTTAGGCTCTTCTTGCTGCTGGCCTCTTTCTGGAAAGTCCTGCTTCCAGTGTTCATGGACCGATGTCTCAGAAACCACATGAACTCATCTACTTGAAGCTGTCTGTCAGGGTTTAAAGGGACAGAGACTAGATGGGGTAGTGACACTGCAGTCAGGTGGGGCTTGGGGCAGTGTCCGGGCTATAGCTACTCGTTTATTTAAAAAGCCCCATGTCGGCATGGTACTCAGGGTGACAACGGTGCGGCAGTTAAATCTAGACGCCCATGTCTTGCCCAGGCCTTGCCTGCCACCCTACTCTTGCTGCCCAAGCCCAGGCATCACCATCAGCCCTCAAAGGGTTTAGAGACTGTGTTCTCATTTTCCAGGACTCTGTCTTTCCTGGGCATGAGCCTCTGCCTGGCCCTCATGTTCATTTGCTCCTGGTATTACGCACTGGTAGCCATGCTCATCGCCGGGCTCATCTATAAGTACATCGAGTACCGGGGGTAAGTACCGGGAGGAGGCTAGGAAGGCTGAGGGCAGACAGGAGGAGGGCTAACTGCATGGTGGTCCGGGGCTGCAGTACAGGGAAAGGGCGTATAGGGTAGGTTTGGAGGTGACGCTGACAATACCTTGACAAACATAAAATAGAGCGTCTAGATTTACGAGTGATTTCAAAGGGACTGACTGTAGCTTGACTAAGTCAGGAGGCAAGAGAAACATGGCAGAGATGGATGTGCCCTGGGACAACCAGATCTGTGGGATGCTTTCGCCTGCCTCCCTGGTTTCCTGGACTCTTGTGATCCCCTTCCTGCTCCCCAGGGCAGAGAAGGAGTGGGGTGATGGGATCCGGGGCCTGTCTCTCAGTGCTGCGCGATACGCTCTCTTGCGCCTGGAGGAAGGCCCTCCACACACCAAGAACTGGAGGTGAGTGGTGAGGGTGCCTGGGGAAGGTTCAGGGTAGGGCTGGCAAGGGAGCAGGGGCCCGGTTTATCCCTCTGACACCCTGCCTTGCCTGACCCCTCCCTCCTACATGATCTGAGTCCCAGACATTTGTTCTCCAAATCCATTACTTGTGGAAAAAAAAAACTCTCAAACTCATGTTGTATGGCCAAGCCCTAGCTCTGGGGGTACTGCCAGCTCACAGGTCTGTGGAGAGTCACAGGGAGAGGAAGAAAGACAATACTGCTGAGTTGGCTCTCTTGCTTTCAGAGTGATAGATAGGGTTGAGTAGGAGACTCCAGACAAACGACAATGTTTCTACTGAAGATGAGAGGCCCTAGTGCTTGTGGAATCTTCCCCTTCTGCCCTTAGGTCAGGTACTTCCTAAGTAGCTACTGTATACACCCAGCTTGACATCTGTCCCTGCTTCCGCTAAGGGCCAAGATGGAAGTCTAAATAATGGGCACGTTACTAACCTGGGTCTCCTATCACTGGACTCGGTACTGTCTGTAAATTCTTAAGTGGTCAGCACAGTGTCCAGCCCAGAATAGGTATTTGTTGAACTCTATGAAAGTGATGGAGAGTTGGAGGAACGTGTGCTGACTGTATGGAGAAGTGATGGGTGAATGGCTGGAAGGATGGATGGATAAGCATAGACATATTTGGGAGTCTACCGGGTGAATAGATGGATGTATGAATGGATAGTGGGTGGGTGGATGCGTGGGCAACTGAGTGAATAATGCCTGGTAGGTAAATTCATCTGGATATTGCTGGGACTGGAGCATGAAATGGATGAGTGGGTAGTTGAATGGATGGATGAATGGGGGAGATGGAGAGATGGGTGGGTGGGTGGATGGACGGATGGAGAGCTGTGGGTGATGATTGCTGTGGCCCAGCAGGTTATGGTTGATGGGGCCCAGGTGTGGGGGCATATGGGTAAACTGGGAGGGTGAGTGATTGGGAGGTGGGTGGGTCACGTGAGCCTGCACCCTCTTCAGGCCCCAGCTCCTGGTGCTGGTGCGTGTGGACCAGGACCAAAACGTGGTGCATCCCCAGCTGCTCTCCTTGACCTCCCAGCTCAAGGCAGGGAAGGGCCTGACCATCGTGGGCTCTGTTCTAGAGGGCACCTTTCTGGACAACCACCCTCAGGCTCAGAGGGCAGAGGAGGTGAGCAGAGGCTGGGCAGGGTGGGGAGCCAGGGTCTAAGGGTCTAAGGCCGGTCGCTGCTTCGCTGTACTCGCCTTCAGTACAGCTTTGGGATCTCAGGCCTCTCGGGAAGAGGAGCCTGGGGGTCAGGGGATGAGTGAGTGCCTGGGAATCCCCCACAGGAGCTGGCTCTGGATGAAGGGCTTGCTGAGAAAAGCACTGGACCCATGTAGAAGCCAGGCCCTGGGGATGCACATCTGGAACACTGAGGGTGGAGGTGGAGACAAGGGATCCCTGGAGCTCATTGGCCAGCAAGGCTAGCCAATCAGTGAGCTGCATATTTAATGAGCAGCTGGTTAAAAGAGACAGCTGATATTGACCTCTGACCTACACATGCACGCGCGCGCGCATGTGCAAACACACACACACACACACACACACACACACACACACACACACACACACACACACACCTGAGCCTATAGAACCAAAGGCTTATAGGACCAGGAGGGCCCATTTCATGGATAAGGAAACTGAGGCTTAGACACCAGGTTACCTCAAGTCAGAAACTGCTCTTCCTGCTTTGGGGGGGGGGTGGTATCTTTCGAGCAGTTTCAAAGTTCAAACAAAACAAAAACCAACCAGTCAATCGAAAAAAAAATTAAACAAAACAGCAACAAATTGAAAGATTTTCTAGGAGGAGGCCAAGGCCCAGTGAGAGCTGGCAGCTCTTTGGTCACAAGGCTGGCTGGAAGTCTAGCCAGGATCGCACATGCCCCTGGCTCTGGGTCACCTGCTTTTGTCCCATCCACAAAGTAGCACACAGCCACTGTAAATGGACAGCTGAGTGGGCATGATCTGTACGAGAAGTGTCTAGAACCCGGTGGGCAGAGGAGGAAGTGGGCTCTACCTGAGACTCAGGCCTGCTTCCCTCAGGGTTATAGCTGGGAGTAGAGAGAAAAGGGGGCCCAAGGAGGCAAGGTGACATGGGAGGGCACCCTAATGGCTTGTGACAGATGCTGTTTCTGCCTCACTGAGCTGCTCACACCAATTTATCAAGACTCAGAGCTGGGGGCCCCAACTGGTCAGGACAACTCAACGTGGACTGGCCAAGAGCATGCTGGGTAGCAGACACTAGGCTAGGCATAGGGCAGAGCAAGCTAGCCACAGGCCACAGGCCACCGGCCACAGACAGAAGGCTGCAAAGCCATCCAGCGCTGCTGAGTGCTGTTCCGGGTTAATCAGGGCAGAGCAATTAGGGCTATGATACAGGCCAGTGTCCTGAGCCCTTTCATGAATCAAGCTGTATAATTCTCCCGATTCCTAAGTGGAACTGCCCCCTCCCCCCATGGGACGATAAGAGTAGAGGTTAGGTGACTTGTGCGATGCCACAGCCAGGAGGTGGCAGAGATGGGAATTAGCCTCTATTTGTTAGACATCAGGTCAGTGGTTGAGGGCAGAGTGGTTGAAATGAGCCTCCTGGCTCTTGAGTCGTCACATTAGCAGCTTGTCCTTAAGCGAGTCTTAATTTCTCTGAGCCTCGATGTCCTCATTGATAAAACGGGAGTAATGAGAATCCTTCCCTCAGTGCAGATTAAATGTGCACTGAGAGGGCCTATTGTTTTTGTTAAGATAAGTCATTGCATTACGTGGCCATGTAGAACAGCCTGGCGTAACTGGTCTAGGTGGAGGGTGGTCTCTGGGGAGGGTGGCATTTGAGTCCAGGGAGGGGTTTTAATGGCTGATGGGTCAGAAGCACTTGGGATGGAAGTGGGGAGTGGCGTGGGTGGTCCACGGTGAGTAGGAGCAGAGGAGACTGTAGGTGGTGGGGCGCCAGTGAGGGTCCTAGAGTCAGATAAGATCACAGCCGAGGTTCAGGCAGGTGGGATGGATGCAGAACGGGACAGAGAGAGGGAGGAAGGGGTGGAAAGAGGGGAAGAAGGCTGTGAGCCCCAGCCCCAGCCCAGGGTCTCTGAGGCTGGCCCTTAATACACACATCCTCCCCACAGTCTATAAGGCGCCTGATGGAGGCTGAGAAGGTGAAGGGCTTCTGCCAAGTAGTGATCTCCTCTAACCTGCGTGATGGCGTGTCCCACCTGATCCAGTCTGGGGGCCTTGGTGGGCTGCAACACAACACTGTGCTGGTGGGCTGGCCTCGAAACTGGCGGCAGAAGGAGGATCACCAGACGTGGAGGAACTTCATCGGTACTGATGCTGCAGGGGCGGGGTGAAGGGCTAGCTCTGGGATGCATTGCTTCTGAGGGTTTCCTGAGCACACACAGGCAGGTGATGCCACATGTTAGTTTCTATGTCAGGCCCTGGGAGGAAGACGGACAGGGTAGGACAGGACAGGATGACAGCTGCAGCTTCAGAGTCACTGTGGTCAGGGTCTGTGTCTCAGTCTGGTCTGTGCCAGGCAAGTCGAGACTTTCTGTAATGCTCTCATGTCCCTGAGCACTAGGCACTGTCACCTGCATGCTGGTGTGAGACTAAGACATAGGGACAGTGAGGAATTTGCCTGGATCACACAGTAAGCCCGGAAGTCATGTTTGAAACAGATTTCCCCCTCCATTTTTCAAGACAGAGTTTCACTGGAACTTACTCTGTAGAGAAGGCTGGCCTCAAATTCACAGAAATCTACTTGTCTCTGCTTCGGCATGCATCACAACTGATGGGTTCTTTTTTAAATAATTTATTTTTATTTGGTGGGCATTGATGTTTTGCCCACATATATGTCTGTGTGAGGCTGCCAGATCTTGGAGTTACAGACAGGTGTGAGCTGCCATGTGGGTGCTTGGAATTGAACCTGGGACCTCTGGAAGAGCAGTCAGTGCTCTTAACCACTGAGCCATCACACCATCTGATGGCTTCTTAATGATCAGTAGAGGCGTAGGCTGGGGAGGGCGCTCAGTTGCTGAAGTGCTGACCATGAAATGGTGAAAAACAGAGTTTGATCCTGGAATCCGGAGGTCTCGGGTGTTGGGGAGGCAGAGACAGGAGACTCTCTGGGATTCAGCTGCCAGCCAGTTTAGCCTCCTCTGTGAGCTCTCGTCCAGTCAGGTCAGGTATAGTCCTGTCTCAAACAAGCAGGCAGACAGACAGACAGACAGCAACAAAGACAAATGAAAAACCCCAGCAAGGTGGATGGCTCTTGCGGAACAGGGAAGGGTGCCTGAGGCTGATGTCTGTACTCCTTATGCACCTACACATGTGTGCCCACATGAACATGCACCCACCCCCTCACACACAAGAAAAAAGGACAGGGCCATTATTGGCCATTTAACGGGTCGGGGATTTAACAGGACCAAGAGATTGAAGTACTTTCTTACAGCCAAATAGCCAGTAGATAACAGTGCCCAGGCAGATGCTGGTACCCTAATTACCAGAGTCCAAGGCCAAGGCCATATGGAGTGTGGTGGGTGCTGTGTGTCAAGAGCACTTGTGGCTTTTCCTGGGCTCCAGGAGGATTGGTCACTGTTGCCCTCTGGTCCTTTATTTTTGGCCTTTCCAAGAACTGGTCCGGGAAACCACAGCTGGCCACCTGGCTCTGCTGGTCACCAAGAATGTGTCCATGTTTCCTGGGAACCCTGAGCGCTTCTCCGAGGGCAGCATCGATGTGTGGTGGATCGTGCACGATGGGGGCATGCTGATGCTACTGCCCTTCTTGCTGCGCCATCACAAGGTCCGTGTGCATGCACGCCTGTGGTGCTGGGAGGCTGTGCATGCATGCAGGCACATCCATGGGGAAGCTCGGGGCTCTGGCCAGCAAACATGCTTGCCCTTCCTGTGGACTCTGACCATCTCCCTTATGAGGGGTGTTGGAAACTGATGTGTCACTCTGACAAGTACATTGCTGCAAAGGAGAGGGGACCTTTAATACAGGGGATTGGCTCCTTAGAGGAGGCGCTCAGACCTGAGCAGGGAAGTCTGCAGACAGAGTTGTGGTGGGAAGAACCTGTGGGAAGAGGGAGGGGCCAGGCACTTTGGCCATGGGTCTTCTCACAGCCTCTAGCTGGACCTTTCTGGATTGCCTTTGGTCCTTGCAGGTCTGGAGGAAATGTAAGATGCGCATCTTCACTGTGGCCCAGATGGACGACAACAGCATCCAGATGAAGAAAGACCTGACCACATTTCTGTACCACTTACGCATTACTGCAGAGGTGGAGGTGGTGGAGATGGTGAGTCCCCAGAAGCCCCTCCAGTTCCTGGAGCCCCACCTGCGGCTCTTTCCTCTTGGCCCCAGCAGCAGTCAGGGCTGCTCTGATACCCATCAGCGTGCCTTCCCGTGACCACCCCTTAGTCTCTTACATCTCATCCAAGAGTTCCTCCAGCTAGCCTCCTCTCAGAGTAGCTGCTCACTCTGACACACTGCTGTGTGCACCTGGCAGGCAGGAACGCTTATGGCCTCCAATGAGATACGCACATGTGTTCATTCATCTCTTGTTCTTTCACAAACTTCTTCCCATTCTTCTTTCACTCAGGTAGTTAATCAACTCATTCATCACTTCACCATTGATACCCTTGGTTCTGTGTTGAGTGCACAGAGAACTAGCTGCCTGCTTTCCCAGACCATGGCTCTGTGTGTGTTGTCCCTTGCTTCCTACAACCTTGGTGCCAGGATGTGTGATAGGAAGGTGCAGGCTAGAGGGAGGGAGGACCCTGCCTCCCACCTTGGCCTTCCTGGGTTCCAAACTCCTGCTCCCCCCCCCCCCCCCGTCCATAGCACGAGAGTGACATCTCAGCATACACCTATGAGAAGACGTTGGTGATGGAGCAACGCTCTCAGATCCTCAAGCAGATGCACCTAACTAAGAATGAGCGGGAGCGGGAGGTAAGCCCCCCCACCCAGTACCTTAGTAACCCTTATCCGCCATTACCCCCTGACACCCGGCTCCCCTGCAGTGGGACTGACTACATGTGGCCGCTGCATCTTCCTAGCCCCTCACAGGGACTTTGGCATCGAGACAGACTTTCTCCTCCTTAGGAGACTTCTAGGCCCGAGGGAGAATAGTGGATGCTAAATATGTCTGGATGACAAGCTCTCAGGGGGTGTGGGCTGCCTGTGTGGGAGATAGGGTTCATGTAAGCGACTCTCAGAGTGGGTAACAGATGTATATTTAGAGACATGGATGTTGGGTAGGAGTCAGGGGCGAGCCTCCTAGGGTATGAGTGAAAGGCTTTCAGGACTAGTGGTGCTGAGCACCCCATGGGGGAAGAGCTCCCAGGTTTCTGTCTCTGGTCTTTGGAGTATGGATAAAAGGCCTACCCCAGGGAGTGGAGCCCCTGGGGGAAGCGAGGGATGCTACCGGGGGCTGTGGGCAGAGGAGCACCTAGAAGTGGGTGTTAGGTTGTTCGGGGAATGAGTGGCAGGTCCTGTAGGCAAGTGTGAAGAGCCACGATTGGGTCTCCCAGTGAGCAGAATCTGTTTTTCAGAATGAGGCTGAGTTTGTTCAGGGAAGTGAGCGGTGGGCTCTTGAAGGATGGGGGTGTCACCCAGGCTGATAGTGGAAGGGATAAGAAATGGCGTATGCTGGGCAACCAGAGTGACATAGGACCATAGTGCTAGGCTCAAGCTTTCCCGTGCCGGGTGTTAGCCTGCTGGTTGTTGATGGCAGGAAGGTCTGAGCTCTGGAGACCAGAGGCCAGGTCAGCAATGTAATAGGTGTCTGGTCTTGAGGCCCTGTACTATTTTCACAATGTGTGCCACTCGGGAGTGTGTGTAATCTGGATGAGCATCGGCTGTAGTAATGGCTCTTGGCAGGGCGTGGGTGGTGACCCCCAGCGGAGCTGGCATCAACCTATGTCACTCCCTAGATCCAGAGCATCACAGATGAGTCCCGGGGCTCCATTCGGAGGAAGAATCCAGCCAACACTCGGCTCCGCCTCAATGTTCCCGAAGAGACAGCTGGTGACAGTGAGGAGAAGCCAGAAGAGGAGGTGAGAGGCTGGGGTGGTTTGGCTCTGGCAAATGGGAGCAGAACCTTTGGCTATGAAAAGAGCCACCTGCTGAACACTCACCCCTCCTTTAGGTGCAGCTGATCCATGACCAGAATGCTCCCAGCTGCCCCAGCAGCTCTCCATCTCCAGGGGAGGAGCCTGAGGGGGAGGGGGAGACAGACCCAGAGAAGGTGCACCTTACCTGGACCAAGGACAAGTCAGTGGCAGAGAAGAATAAAGGCCCCAGTCCTGTCTCCTCCGAGGGCATCAAAGACTTCTTCAGCATGAAGCCGTACGGGCCTGGGGGCTAAAGCTGGGGTGGGGCGGGCCTAAAGGTCTTGTTGAGTGTGGCAGGAAGGTCCTCCTCTGGCAGACTGATGATCCAGGGCAGAACTTGCCCTGGTTTCCCCAGATCGAGACTTACAGGGCTGGGCTAGATTGTTAAGGGTCAGAACCAACTCCCAAGCAGGTGTTGAAAAAGAGAAGGTGGTGGGGGCTGTGAGAGCAAGGCCATGCATGTGAGAGCAAGGCAGATTATGGTTGGCTCAGCGGCAGCCACCTTTTCCTGACCCCTCTCTTTTTCTTTCTCTCTTTGCTTCTCTTTGTGTTTCCTGAAGGGAGTGGGAAAACTTGTAAGTGCGCCACTATTTTTCCATTTTCTCTCTTAGGTTTCTAGGGTCCCTACTCCGTAGAACCTGCAAGGGGCGTCCCTGGCCTCTGGGGCCTCTAAGTGGCTCAGCTTGGAGAGATCTGGGGTTGGGGGAGGTCCCAGGCTGGCAAACACCAGGCTGGGCAGTCCGACTCGGGCTGGGAGGGTGACCGGACTTAGCTCTTCCTGGCCTTGGCTAACGCCCTTGCCTCCTCTCCTTCTGCAGGAACCAGTCCAACGTGCGGCGCATGCACACTGCCGTGCGACTGAACGAGGTCATCGTGAATAAATCCCGGGATGCCAAGCTGGTTTTGCTCAACATGCCAGGGCCTCCCCGCAACCGCAATGGTGATGAAAACTGTATCCTGGTCTTGAGTTAGGGGGAAGAGGGAGGTTGTTGGCAAAGTATGTGTCCTCTAGTGTGGGATGAAAACAACAGAGCAGGATCAGCACTGGAGGGACGCGGGTCTGGGAAGGCGCAGGCGGTCTCCTTGACCAGTTCTCAGACATGGAGTTCCTGGAGGTTCTCACTGAGCAACTGGACCGAGTGATGCTGGTCCGAGGTGGCGGCCGAGAGGTCATCACCATCTACTCCTGAGGGCCAGCACCTGCCAAGCCGGCCCGAGCGCGCCCGGCCCGCGGCCCCGGAGCCCTCGCCGCGCCACCCCGCCGCTGTCACCGTTTACATAAGACCCTGTGCCCGTGCCCCTTTCCCCGCTGCCTGCAGCCCGGAGGCTGCGCCCATCGGGGCTGACTCCGAGCCCGGCCTCGCCCCGCTGGAGCTGACGCTGCAATAAAGGTGGCGAGGCGGCGTGGAGAGGAGCGGAACCGCGGTCCCGGGCCGGGCAGCCCTGGGCCCGTCCCTTCCCACGCCCCGCCGCGTTTCCCCGGGGCCCTGGTCACCGAGCCCAGGCGCCGGCCGGCCGCGCTATACATAGTGTACAGGAGACATCGCGTGTATTTTTAATGTCCCCATATTTCTGTAACTAGAAGCGCAACGGACTCCTCGCCACGGCCGCGCTCTCCCCGCTGCCGGCGCCCAGAGAGGCAGAAGCCGCGGGAGCCAGGTTGAGAGCCAAGCGCTTTGAGGCCTGTGCTCTCCCTCCCTTCCCTGTCCACACCCTGGGCCTCCCTCTCTTCCTTCCAGTTCTTGGCAAACACAGGTGAGACGGCGGCCGGCTTCGGTGGATGCGAGCTTTTTTGGCGGCCAGGAGAGCGAGGGGTTGACCCTCCAGTGAGAGAAACTGAGGCACGCACCTACCGAGGAAGCCCCGCCCGGTGCCTTCGCGGAGGAGCAGACGTTTCTCCTGTTGGCTTGCCGCCTGCTCCCCACGTCCCGTGGCTCCTCGCCAAAGACTGACTTTGTGGAGCTGGAGGGCACCTCCTCCCCAGTTTCCTCCCTGAGACGGGCGAGGGTCGAGGGGCCATTGCCAGCCTAGAGGCCTGGGCAGCCTCTGATGTTCCCGCCCTTGGTCCCCGGTTGCCTACTGAGTGCTCTGGAGCTGGGCCTCGCTGCCTAGTAGCAGGTCCTTAGAGCTAAGTCTCCCAGACGCCGCCGGGTCCTGGAATAGGGCTGGAGTCACGTGGGCTCCGTTGTTCCTCGCGCTTCTCTGCTCTCTTCTGACTTGGACCCAAGGCCTTTGGCTCCCCTAACTCGTCCTTGGCGCTTCCGCTCCACCAGCCCCACCTGTGGGGAGATGCCCTCAGTCCTTAGAAAGGCGTTTGGCCGATCCCCTTCCCCTAGGGCACGTTTCTAAGGGGACAGGCACTGCATGCTCCTTTAAGCGCCCTCTGGGACTGGGTACAGTGCCTCCAGCCCCAGGGCCCTGACCTGCGCACCTAGTTAGACATCCTGTCCAGTCCAGGGCCGGGGCCACTAGCTGACCTCACCACCTCCTTCCCCTTGAGCCCAGAGCAGAGAGCTGCAGCTCATACCATCTAGACAGGGTCAGGTGTGGCCAGCGGCAGGGCTGGAAGTTGGCAGCTCGGCTGCTGGGCCCAAGGCCCCTCTGGCATTTGATGGGGACTGGTTATTCTTCCAGGCAGTTTCCATAAAGTTGCAAGTGTAGGGCCCAGGACCTGTCATCCTTCAAGACTGCCCTCCCTTGCTGTGCTCTTGCCTTTTGGGGCAAGAGAGGGGCTGCGCAGGAAGAGGCCATTAGCAACATCAATTAGGGAACCAAAGTTGCACTACCTGGGCCCAGACTCTCTGGTTGGCAAGAGCAAAGTTTCCGTTGATGAAAACAAACATCCCACAACAAGACCCCAAGTTTTCTGTGCTCCATGTGCAATATTTGTTATGAACCTTGTGTCGTTCAAGTCACCTTTATAATCACTGTAGCTAGATGTTCCATGTCCATCCAGGTGACTTTTACTCTGAGTGCAATATTTCAATAGCCTGGTAGTGAGAACGAGTGTTGCTTTTGTTTCAGCCGACCTATGTGCAGGGCAATGCAATGCAAGTCCAAAACCCTTGTAAATAGGAGAGGTTGCAAGCCAAATCAAGAGTATTTATTGTTATTACTATTATTATTAGGCCTGCCTTTAATTTTAGTGTTTTGGTATTTCGCATCCTGCCTCGGTATTGATCTTGTGTTCTTTGTGCCAATATGCAAAGGAGAGGGTCGGTCTTTCCTTTATTGTTGAATGCTCCCATTTAATGCTTTAAGGCTTTTACTGTGTTAATTTTTTAGATACCTGTCTGCACACAATGCAATAAAAATAATTTTATTACACCCTTGATAGCCTAAGGGGTACCGTTTGGACACTTCAGGAGGAAGTCAAATCCACTGTTGACAGATGAAGTTGTGGTTTTTTGAGACAGGATCTCATGGATCCCAAGCTGTCTTGGAACTTGGCTATATAGCCAAGGATGACCTTGAACTTCCAGTCCTCTTGCCACCACCTTCGAAGTGCTGGGGATTTTATGTGTGAGCCACCATATCCAGTTAGAACAGGACTCTTGGGTGAGGAAACAGTCCCCTGTTCGTGGAAGTGAGTACACCAGCTTTGGGGCCCCATGCCGGAGCCAAGAGGTGTCAGGTGATATGGCACCCTCTGGGAGGCAGTGCGGGTGTCCTCAGGGGAAGCTTGGGACATTCATGCCAAGTTCATTACAGGCTCTTCAGGGCTTTCAGGTTCTGACTATGGATTATATCAAACTCCTGCATGATGGGCAGCAACAGACATGAAGGCAAAAGAGGAATGCCCCTGCCTCTGACCACCATTCACAAAGGCTCTCACAATGGCTTCCTTCCCTATAATCTGTTCTGGCCACTCTCTAGTAAGTTGTCTCTACTAGAAGCAAGTGCAGAGTAGGACAGGACTCGATGCGAGGCTTTTGCTCTGTGCCATTACTAACACTTCTCAGTAGGTGGGCAGCACACTGCGGTTCAGGCTGGGTGCAGGGACCCTAAGGCCTGATCTTGGGGGAAGTGCTCTGCAAGGAGGTGCTGCAGACACCCAAAAAAGATGAGCACAGGTCTGACTTTCTTATTTTAATTAAAAAGTAATTATTTCATCTTATCAACAACACAAGAGTTCCAAAGAGGGGGGAAACCCACTGTATAACAAACAGATCAGAACATAAACTGCCGCCGTTTGGGGACCTTGGGTTTTGAAACTGGTTGGTTCAGCCTCTGGCAGGGACTCAACTGGAGTCTACTAGAGCTACCACTCTTGCTTGCCTTGCCAGGGCCCCCTCCTCACAGATTGATCCACAGGCTTCTAGTGAGCAGTCTTTCCCAAAGGAAAGAGGCTATCCTTTGGCTCCGTTCAGGGTGGCAGCCAGAGCCCTCCAAGTGTCACTCTGTCTCAAAAGTTATGAATGCTGTCCGTTTGAGAACATATCCAACTACTACAGCCTAATATCAAATGGTCCCTACCTCCTACTCATCACAGAAGAGAACAAGGGTCTGGATGAAAACAAAAGCCCAGGGCTCCAAATAAACCACTGGAAACATGGTGTCCAGTGCCAGAGACTGGAGCTGCCCTGTTAGTGCCGCTGGACAGAAGGTGCGGACTGATGCTGTGGGGAGCAGTGGGGCCCCACACAGCTCTTGTCAAACTGCCGAGTGAACTGCTCAGCCATTTGGAGACCCTCCAAGAAAATGGAAAATTACAAAACCAAACCAGCCCCCAAGGGACCGTTCCGACGCAGGCACAGGAGTCCATCCACTCTTGTGTGGCTGCCATGCATGCCACGCTTCCCCAGTTCAGAGTGGCCGGTGTGAGTCCTTGAGTGCAGTTCCAGTCTCTTGATGGGACAGTGATGACACTTGCCCGCCAAGGCTAGCCTGTTCTGTGAGCCAGGCAGCTCAGTCCTGGCTGATGTGCAGAGGTGGAAACAAAGGCTGTCACCACTGATCCCACAAGCGGTGTCCCAAACAGGGACAGCTGGGGTTTGGCTTCTTCCTTTCTTCCTCCAATTCCAGGCAAGGGTCAGAGCAACCCCATCAGACAGAAGCTGAGCCTAGACCCCTGAAATACTTATTTTCTACCCAAACAAAAGGTACAGTCCCGAAAGCAGTCAAAGTTCTGATTCTGTTAAGTGGAAAGCAACAGCCGCAGGAAGGAGCGGTGCAAGAAACTTAGGATATCTGATGTTGACCCAGAGTTCGAAGAACACTTCCAAACATCTCTACTTAGGATGAAGTGGGAGGGGCCAAGGAAAGAGGGGACTAGGGACAGTGGACCGGTGGAGCCTCAGTAATGCCTCTGGTAAGATCCTATGGGGGCCTGGGGCCTCCCCACCTGTGCTGCAGTTTGGCTAACCAGGTGGGAAAGGGCAGGGCCACTCTGGATCAGGGTGTCCAGAGCCTTCTGTACACTTGGATTGTCAAAGTTAATACCTGTGGAAGATACAGGCCTCTGGCTAGCCATGTTGCTGGCAGGTGCCAGACGACTGGAAGGCTGCCCAAAGAGCCCTTGGGAAGGAGCCCCAGGCCTGGGGCCCATGTTCCGAGCAGACCCTGCCTGTCCCACAATGTTTGGAGGCTGATTTCCTGAGGCCTGTGGTCTTTGCTGAGGCTGGCTGTTTGCTGCTGTGGAAAAATTCTGGTTCTGGGAGCTTCCGGCAGCAACCGAGGGGGATGCAGAGCTGCTGTTGGCCGAGACCGTGCCACTATTGAAGAGGCTGAGGATTTTGGCCTGAAGCTCTTGCTGGGAGGTAGGGGGTGCGGCTGGAGTGGGTGTAGCAGAGGGGAGCACTTGGCCACTCTGAAGCGGTTGGGAACTTGCTTGTGCCTTCAGCGAGGTACCCGAGGCCGCCCCGAGTGGCTGGCGGGAAATCGGGCCTGGAAGACAAAAGAGGGAGGCGTCTGGTTGAGAGTGCCCCCTAAGGGCAGGAGGCCTGGCAGCCACAGGAAGAACAGCAACCATACATGACAACAATCCGGCAGTACAAACGATAACAACAAATTCTAAAAGGACCATCTCAGGACATGGCCTATTTCACAGGAAGCAGCCTAGTGCCCAAAAAATGGCTTGAAAAAAGTAATAAATAAATAAACAAGGGCATCCATCATAGCTCCCAGGGAGCCAACAATACTAGTTTACCCCCCACTAGCCCAACTCCAGGGAGCAGAGCTCAGCAGTGAATCTAGATCATTATTAACAGCATCACCAGCGTGCACAGCTTGTGGGAGAAGCCAATGGATGGCTCATTTCCCTTACCCACCCCAGAGAACCCCGGGCATGCCACCCTCCCACCGGAGCACGGGATGAGAAATGCAGAGTGAGAACTTCACCTCGGCCCTGCCACGTAGCTCACCAGGCAGAGAGTCGGCGCTGCTCCTCAGGAGCCGCTCCTTCCGCTCACGCAGGTAGTTGATGATCTTGTCTGTTTCCTCTGCAGTGAGGTATCTGTTGTCTGCCAGGAGGTTGATGAGGCTCTGGATGGCTGGAGGGTGCCCCCCACGACCTCCCTCCTCAGGGCCTCCACGATCTCGCTCCTGCAGAATGGCTTCATTAGCCATCTTGGCTGCCTGTCGGGCAATCTCCTCACGTTCCTTCTCTCGACAGTTATTCTTGTAGCGTTCATAATTTCTGGCCACCAGCACCATGGCATCTGCCTGGGGCATGTTGCGATGCTCTGTAGGAGGGAATGACACAAGTTATTTTCTCCCATGACAGATCCAAGTGCCCACTGCTGCACTTTGCAGAGAAGACCTGCAGGGACAAGAAGTCTTGAGCCTAGAGTGAGGCTGGCTGAGGGACTGAGCAGAGATCTTCAGTGTGGGACACACCTTCCTACAGAGCTATTCAGTGAGGCTCCTGGATCACAGACCTGTGATAAAAACCAAAGGAACACAAGAGCCTCCCACAGAGTCCAATAGACCATGTGGGGAGCAGCCCAAAGCCTCTAGACAGCAGCAGGAGGCCAAAGAATCTCTGTAAAGCCTGACTCCCCGCTGTGCTCCTCAAGGCAGAGCCACTACTTTTAAATACATCAGTTCAAAAGTCATGGACTAAGATCAAATTGCAGAGCGGTGAAGACACTTCTTGAACCTTACATAAACATCCTCACACAAACTAAGGGCAGCTCCTCAGAGACAAATGACTTGGGAATTCTAACATAACCTGTGACTATGGGTGTGACAGCTAGGCCATCAGAGATCCTGGGCAGGGTGGAAAAGGGGAAGTTAGGCTTTAAGAATCATAATCAGGACATGGGTGGCTGAGTGTCAACGCTTCAGATAAAAGCACTACATTCTGAAGGATGACTTGAAGGATCTTGTCCTTCGTCTGGAGGACCAGAGCCGACTCCTGTCCTCATAGCCCCTCTACATGTTTCTCCATTACACTGACCGACAGTGCCCCGTCTGTGACAGTCTCTGTCTGCAGAAGAGATGCCTAAGCCAGACTTCACTGGGAGCCAGGTGTGCACATGTCTTCCCGAGAATCCCTCCAGTGATGTGACACTGGCGTTTGAGACAGGACACCATGGGCGTACTGACATCACGCAAGTCAGTGAATGCTACAATCGCCTGCCTCTACACACAACTGGTGTGGAACAGCGCGCAAGCAGGCCCAGTACCAGAGAGCACCAAGGACACGTGAATCGAAGTTTCCCAGACAGCAGAAGAAGGGTCTGCCACATTAGAGATGAGACATATCAGCCGATCCCCAAAACCCACTTCTCACAACCAGGTCACAGAATCAGTGTGCTGGTAACTCTCTGGGAACTTGGACTACTTGGGTCTCTGTACCTTGTGGCGTTCCAAACATGATGTTGACTGTACAGGACCGGTGAATCTGGTGCTGCTGGGTGATGACAATGGCAAAGGGAGACCCTCCCCTGCTGACATCCTCCAGCGCTTGTGATAAGGACACCTCTGTATTGAGGAAGATCAGGTCCACAACCATGCCCAGGTCTCGTACCTTCCGCCCCACAGACTCAGCATAGTCCCTGGAAGAACAAACAGGATACACGTGAGCACACCTCAATCTGCATGCTGCTGTACCCCACCCTGCTGTCTTTCCTTTTCAGAACTCAGACTCTAGCTCACCTGGTATTAGGCTTCTAGTTTTAACTTGCCTATGGGCACACAAGTTAGTTGCCAGTAGAATAGTATTTTATCCCCATCTCATTTACCCGTTAATGCTATCACCGGACATTGTTTCTATCTAGAAGTCTTGCTGTGTTAGTCCCAAGATCTTGGGAGTTGAGCATTTTGTTTCCTGGTTCTTTACTTTGGGAAAAAAAGCCTCATGGATAATACCTCCCATTGAGTTTAGCTCAACAAAGTGTTTCCAGAGGACTAGTCCACGAATTAACCACAGGGAGTTGTAAATAGGGCATGCTAGAAGAACTGTGAGCCATTTCACATGAGTTTCAAAGTCAAGGAAGAGCTCACTTCACGAAGAAAGATTTGGTCCAGTTAAATACTCTGGACCATAAAATTAACAGTTACGTATGAAGGAAACCAGAAAAAGCATCACCAGCTTCACTTCAATGCCTGAGTCATCAGTCTCACTCACTCAAAGGAATAAACTGCATCTTCACCTTCATTTTCATGCCATTCAGATGTTCAAAATGGGAACAGCCCAATCCCAATCACGGAACAGACATTATTAGAGGAACGAAGGGGGCACTGAGCACGTGTAGACATGCTTCTTCCGGTGAAGTCTGTCTGCTTCATGTGTGTTGTGTTGTCATTCCAAAGGGCAGCACTTGTCACAACAGTGTAGGTGTTGTCAGCAGTGGGGTCGCACTCCCCAACACTGGGCACCCTGAAAGGCCTACTGGAGTGCAACCTAGGAGCTTCCCAAATGAAGCCACAGGACAAGAGCATAGCTCCAGAGAACAAAATGCCCAGGCCCTCTAGCCTTGCCACTCCCATCAGCCTCTGCCTTAAGGTCTCAATAATGGAGTGCTCCGGTGGGTCTACAGTGGTCTTTTGCTATCTTTTAACCCCCAAGGCTGAGCTGTTTCTCAGGGGTCAAACTTTCATGATTCTTCTCATTATCTGCTGTTTACCCATAAGTGCCCATGACAATATCATGAATGTCACTAAGAAATCAGATACAACCACCTTTCACTAAGTTATCTTTCATAATTTTGCTAAGTTTTCAAACTTGATCTTCTCTTCCTGTGTATCTTCTAGAAGTTCCAAGCCATCTTTGGTAGCTGACACATCTTCCCCTCAATACTCTTCAGTTATTGGACATAGTAACCACCAATGAGCTCAGTCACACAGATCACTTCTAGCCACTCCTTGAAGACAGATAGTTCACAGAGGGCCCCCTCCCTCGGAGAAAGCAGATGTGTTTCTAGTTTTCTTCACTCGAGTCTTTAGAAGAAACAACCTTATCCCTAGAGCAGCCATGCTGTATCATATAAACCGTGGCAGCATGTGACTGGGGTGTCAAACTTTTTGTAAGTTTCTCTTTATCCTCTACCAGTTTATTTTTTATTTTATGTATTTAAGTGTCTTATCTGCATGTATGTCTGTGTACTATGTACCTGGTACCCCAGGAGGGCGCTGAATCCTCTGGGACTCTAATTAAAAGACAGTTGTTGTTTGTCATGTGGGTGCTTGGATTTGAACCCTGGTCCTCTGAAAGAGCAGCCAGAGAATATACTGAACCTCTTTCTGAGCCACCTCTCCAGCCCTTTTTCTGTTACTTTAATGAATAAACAGTTCTAAGTATTTTTTAAACCAGTCTTTCTGACTGCTTTCTAAATATTGCTTTGATGCAATATTTCACAGGAAATATTTAAGAGGGAGATCCTTGGAATCTACAACAGCTATGGTAAAATTCAGATCCTCAGGGGCTAACTTGTGGCTATACAGCCCAGTGCTCTTCCAACTGCTGGCAGAGTACCTTGGGAGCTCTTCACCAACATCACAAGGACGCCTGTTCCCAAAAAGGCTTTGTTCTGTCAAGTTCTTCTTGACTACTGTTCTTCTCCACCGTCCTCTTCTTTTTCTCATCACCATTCTTCTTTTCTTCTACCTCTTCAAAGGAACTCACATCTATCATGTCTTCAGCCTCATCCCCACTGACTATCACACAATTCTCCATGAGTGTAATGGGATAAGCAAACACACGCACACACGCACAACCCTGGGACCATTTCTTCACAACCTTTTTCATTCATCTTTCCTCTAAGCACCCAGGTTCAGTCCTCTTTCTGATGCAGTAGAACCTGCGCTCTATGACCCAGAGCTTCCCCATCAGTCCACCTTGCCAACAGTCTAGGCTTAGCAGCTGTTCTGTTCAATATCATTGTTTGGTGACTGAAGCCATTTCTCAGTAGTCAGATACACAGAATAAAAACCAACACCAAACCAAACTGGGTAATCATGAAGGATTGCGCTAGCCTTCAGAGCTTGCATGAAAATTTTCATCCTAAACTTGGTGATAAAGCTAAGGTTTCCGATGAAGCTGGCCTTGGGTCAGACGTTGTTCACTGGGAATGAGATTAATGTGTAGCTCCTTCCTAGGTTCTAGTTTACCAGATCTGCCAAGCTATTATTTCTGATTTTGTCCAGAGCATCTGATGAATTTATTTGAATAGATAGTATTAACCATCAATGATATTTACTGGGCAGTTTCTGCCTGGAAGGCAAAAATCTCAACTTCTTTCTCCTCCATCAGTAGGGTTTCCTTGGGTACATTGGCTGCACATTCTCCACAGGTTCTGTGGTGTAGTAGCCCCAGGATCCTGAAGCATGTGTACTCTCAGCATAGGACCTTATCATGTAGCCCAGGCTAGCCCGGAACTTGAAGCAATGCTCCTAGCTCTACTCTGGAATGCTGAGACTATAGGCAAGTCTTACTCTCAGCAGCTGATAGCTATCTTGTGATTCTCTAGACTTATACCAACTGCTTTCTAAGATGTGCTTCTGTACCTCTCATCCCTTGGGGAGGCTGCATAGGAACACAATGGGAAGAAAGCCTGCGTTTTTATGCTAAAAATGGGTTTGGATTTCAGTTCCAGCATTTGTTAGTGAAGTTGTGAAGCTACAAGCAAGTCCTTTACCTCTTACCAAACTCAGCCTTTTCTTCTAAAGCCAGGAAATCAGGAGCGTGACTCAAGGCCTGTCATTGTCTTCATCTTGCCTCCAACTCAGATCCCTGACCTTTTCCTGGCATAAGCCTCACCTCATTCATATACTTCTTTTGTCACCTTCCTCATTAGGCTGTGAGAACTACAGGCAGATGGGACTAAGTGTCTATTACTACTGTAGTCCCAGTATCTAGCCCCCTCCCTTGCTGAATGACACATATATAATTATAGTGATGATAAAAATTTATGTAAATTACCCAGGAGGTCATTTGGGGTAAAGCACTCAGGGAGGTCATATGAAGTAGGTGCTCAGAAAATGATGGCTATTTATTTATTTATCTGGTATCTAGATAAAGCAAGGCAAACCAAAGCCTGTGAACTCTTGCCTGGTGGCTGGTGTCTTAACACAGACTTCCCTAGCCACTGCACCTTTGAAAATATACAAATGTACTAACTACATGGGGAAATAGAACACAGCTACAGCAAATGTATAAGCTGGACAGAGTGGCCTAGTCCTGTGGACTTTGACTTGGCTAACTCCTCAGCAAGGCCAGGCTCGTTCCATTCAAGGTTGCCCCTTATGGAAGTGGAGGAGAGAGATTACTCTTCTTGACCAGGATATACTCCCATTCTTACTCTTAGTTCACATGTTTCTAAGGGCTAATCTCATCTAAATCTATGGCACACACCCCATCTCTAGTAAATTACAATATTCTGGGCCTCTGTCCAAAGTGACAAAATCAGAGAAAGGAATTATAGTAAGCCAGCTTAGTCTCATGAAAAAAAATCTAAGACTTCTGGAAGAATACTTGGAGGGAAGGCTGAAGAGATGGCTTAGCACTTGAGAGTGCTAGCTGAGCAGCATGACAACCTAGCATGATGGGGGATGTCCTTCTGTATATGGGTTTCTCTTATTGGTTGATGAATAAAACACTGTTTGGCCAATAGCCAGTAGAGGCAAGAAGATAGGCAGGACTAGGAGACAAGAAGAATTCTGGGAAAGGTAGGCAGAGAGGGCCTAGAAGAGATGCCATGCAGAGACTGGGAACATAGGACACGCCAGGTGTTCTCTGGTAAGATAAGACCATGGAGAAATACATAGATTAGTAGTTATGGGTTAATAATTAAGACAGAGCTAGCCAATATGAAGCCCTAGCCATTGGCCAAGACTTTAATAATTAATATAGCATCTGCGTGTTCATTTGGGGCCGAAGCAGCAGGAGGAGGGACAATAAATCTCCAGCAACACTAGCAGATAACAGTAGTTCTAGGTTCAGCAAGAGGCCTTTCCTCTGTGTAGCCCTGGCTATCCTGAAACTCACTCTGTAGACCAGGCTGGCCTTGAACTCATAGATCTACCTGCCTCTGCCTCCCGAGTGTTGGAATTAAAAGTGTGCTAAGAGGTACACACACACACACACACACACACACACACACACACACACACACACACACACACCACGAGCACGCGCGAGAGGGGGAGAGGGAGAGGGGGAGGGAGACAGAGAGAGAATGAATAAATGAATACATCAGAAAAGCAAAGCCTTGTGTAGGGAAGCATGGTCAAAAAAGAGTGCAGAAGCAAGTGAAGGAGAGCAGAGATTGCAATAGAGGGCACATCCTGCTGACAGCTGGGCCATGTTGAACTTCCTAACACCTTTGGGCTTAAGGCAGTTCATATTGGGTTTTCTGTCACTTAGTGAAAAGAACTCTAGCTGAAGCTCAAGAAATAACAGAATAAGGTCAGTGAGTGAAGCGCTAAGCAAAACTCACAATTTTTCTGACCCTTTTCCATACTAGTGAGAAGCAAGCATGGATTCTTACTTAGTCTGTTTGTTGACCACAATAACAGAGCAATCCACAGGCCTCTCGGCATCAAAGCGCCGCTGGATTTCCTCAAAATACTGACGATAAAGCTCCTCTCGACGTCGTTCTTCACGTTTCAATCGCTCTGCAAGGCACCAGCAGGAAAAAGAGAAATAAGGGCCACTTAAGACATCCTCAATAAATCCTCATGTGTATCTCTCAAAATTAACCATTTTTACTCCTTTCTACTATCACATCCACTAAGATGAAACCATGGGCAACAGGCCATGGTCATGGTAATGCTTTATTTATATGATCCTACTACTAAAAAGACCCCAGGAAAGGCTATTAACCATTTATGTAAAAAAAAATGTAGATCAGCCATTATACTCATGCCTGTATAACACAGCACTTGGAAGACTGAGGCAGAAGAACTGCTGAGGTCAAGGTCTGACAAGCTTATACAGTGAACTGCAAGCTTATACATGGGCTACTTATTTATAAAAAGGAAAAAGAGAAAAGTTGGGCAAGATGGTATATGCCAGGGAGGTGGAGGCAGGACTGGGCTATACCAGACTCTCTCAAAATAAAAAAGAAAAAGTAAACCAGCCATTGTCGACTTCTCTGAATACCTCACCCAACACTGGGCATTGTTATTCTTTTTCATGTCTGCCCACTTAGAAGATATATTTCATTACTATTCCAATGTGATTTTTCTGTTGACTTTTTTTAAACAAACAAACCAACCAAAGTGCAATGTTTATAATGGCCACTGCTAGTCAAATGGGCAAGAGTTACTACTCTAGGACACCTGTCACAAGGCTCCTCCCATCTCTCAATCAGTCAGTAGGAAACAACAATAACATTTTTGATGACAGAGAAAACCTAGGTTGTAGAAAGTAACACAGATGCTTGTCTCTACCTAAAAGAGAAGCTGTTAGGTAAGAATGATAGAGACATACAAAACCCCACACCATAAGTATGGTCAGTTATCTGCAAGTAAAAAGGCAAGAGCCTTCAGCCGCCATCATCTGCTTTTTCTCATTTCCTGTGGGATGACTAACTTACAGGATGATGCTAATTTGCATATAAACATCAACATTAACATTTGTGGATTGCCTCACTGGGTCACTCAGTCCTTTGTGTGGAAGTGCTGGTGTCCATCAATGACTCCTCCCCCAGGAATGGGAACACACTGCTAGGACTTCACCTTTTGCACGAGGGCCTCGTCCATCAAAGCTATCTCTATAGCGCTCGAAGTAAGAGTCATCTTTTCTTCGGCAGTAGTCCTCCATCCTCAGATAGCGGTCATAAGAGCCTTCTCTCCTGAAAAGTTGGGAACAATTTCTCAAGTTACAACTCTGCCCTAACCTGCAAAAATCAGAAGTAGAGACTACTTCCAAACCAAAGCTTTCTAAGGCAGTCACAGGACTTTGGGATACAGGTTTGTATGGGGACTTGTTTATTGTCTCTGGAGCTGTGACTGAAGTTACCTCATCTCACAAAATGACAGGGACTTGGGGTGAAAAGTGATGATATAAAGACAGCACTAGAGCTATGGGAGGAACCATTTCATGCCTCCCTCATCTCTCTTCCCTGTACTTTTAAAAAACTAGTTATGGGGACTGGAGAGAGGGCTCAGTGGTTAAAGAGCTCTGGCTGCTTCTCCAGAGACCCTAAATTCAATTCTCAGTAACCACATGGTGGCTCACAATTATCTACAGTGGGATCTGATGCCCTCTTCTGGCATAAAGTCATACATGCAGACAGAGCACTCATACACACAAAACAAATCTTTTAAAACTGCAGTAAAATATGTATCGCCAATTTACCATTTTAATTTTTTTCTCGGCAGGGTCTCATGTGGCCTTGAACTTGCTCTACAGCCAAGGCTGGTTTTAAACTTCCTTGCCTCATTTTCCTGTGCTGGTATCACAGATGCCCATCACCATAAAGGGAATTAAACCAAGCAAGTGAATAATACTTCTTCGGCTCTATAATCCCAATGCCATGTAGCTGTTACTGTTGTCCATTTCCAATTGTTGGACAACCTCAAACAGAATTCTACATCATTTGCCTGCTTTCCTCAGTCCCAACAATGCCTATTTCCTGTCTTTATGGATCTGTCTATTCCAAGGACTTCAAATGAGTGGAATCATGCTTTTCTGTGTCTGACTTATTTCACTTGGCATGATGATCTCAGTGTCCACCTGTATTTTAACATTGCCAGCATTTCACTGTTTTATGACTATCACTCCACTATATGACATAGATAGCTAACAATGGCAGATCTTTAGGTTGTTTTTGCCCGTGGTCTATGCGGATTGGATAGTGCTACTGTGTGCACTCACACATATTGTCTGAACCCTCCTCTGCTCTTTAACTTGGTGCATGTGGTGTCTGTCCTGAGTGTGTGGAGGCCACAGATTGATAGCCTGTGCCTTCCATGATTGTCTCTTGTTGAGTCTGGAGCTCATCTATTTGTCAAAGATGGCTGGCCAAGAACTACAGGGACCACTTGTCTCTATCACCTCAGTGCTGGTGCTAGTGGTGCACACACTTATGGCTTGTTTGTGGGTGCTGGGGATGGAACTTAGGTCTTCATGTCTGTGGAGCAGACACTTCATTCACTGTCCAAGCCATTTCCCACGTTCTTGAATCCTGAATCCCTTTTCTCGGTGGTTTGAACCCGTCTTCCTGCTTCATCCTCCTCTGCTGGATCACAGATGTACACGGCCACACCTGGCCATTAAATCATCAAACTATACACCACTATTCATATCTTGCTAATACTTATTTCCTGCATCTTTCCCTAAAGTCATTAGATGCAGCCTAGCAGGTGTGAAGGGGTTCTCACTGTGGCTCTCATCTGTACCTGCCTGATGACTCATGATGTGGACCAGCTTTCATACATGTGCTGCCTACCTGCAAATTTTCCCATGTTCTGCATGGCCAACCTAATTTATACTCTACCTCTGCTTTCATTTGTATAATATTGTCTTTTAGAACATAGACAGCTTCAGATGGCTTGTCTGTTTTGTTTTCTGAGATAAGGTTTTTCTGTGTAGCCCTGGCTGTCCTGGGATTCAGTTTGTAGAGTAAGCCTGCCTCCGCCTCCCAAGTACTGGGATTAAAGCCGTGTGCCACCATGCCTGGCTCGTGCCTTTAATAAGCACAATTCATCAATCATTCAAACATTCAGCAAACTTATTGTGCACTACTTGATAGGAACATAAGGAAATGTAAGGTTACTTTATATAGAGTTTTTGATATGTGTCCACAAACACACCTAAGAAAAGTTGCTAACAAAAAGGTAGATGGGCAAGTTCTGGACATACCTGTACAGAGGGTCTCGGGAGTCTCTTATGTCTCTGTATCTGTCATATACAGGGTCTCGATGATCTCGAAAATCTCTAGAGTCTCTTAGGTCACGAAAGTCCCGAAAATCTCTCAGGTCCCGAGCATCACGTATGCTTCTGCTGTCTCTGTGATCTCGAACGTCCCGGCTGTCTCTGTGGTCCCGCAACTCCCGAGGGTCTCGAATGTCTCTGCTATCCCGGGCATCCCGGCCATTTCTGCCATCCCTGGGTTCTCGCCTTGGACTTCCTCGAATTGGAGAACGATCACGCCTTGTATCTCGACTATCTCCAAAGCCATATGGATCCCTGTGGGAGTTAACAAAAACACGCTAAGACAAAGAAACTTTGGGCAGCCAACCCTTCAGCTCTTTACAGAATGCCACCTCCCTCCAAGTATTTTTCTCTGAACAACACAGACAGTGAGAACATAACTAAAAGTTTTAGGACAGTCCACCCATCTCGTTATCAATAAGTCCTAGAAGGTTCCAGAACCTCTAAAGATTATAGCATCAAAGGAAGTATGGACGAACAAAAGCCAAAAGTTGTGGCTGGAGTAGTGGTAGCCATCGGGCTTCAGGTATTATTCAGTGCTTCTTATACATGCCAAGTACTCTTCAGTCACAACAGGTTTTTTCCTTTCCCTAAAGTCTATTTTCTTCCATGACCAGTATCTGAAAAAGACTTTATGGGTCAGAACTATGGGGCACAGTAAGGGCCAATGTTCATAAAGGAAAAGCCAACCTGTCAGCTCTTTCTGGGAGAAGGTGCCACCCTTCAAGTCTTTCAAACACAGCACAGTGAGAACAGGACTAGAATTTTAAGGACAGTTACCCCATCTCTGTCACCATGCTCAGACACAATCTCATACAAAGTACCAGAGGAGTCCTTTTTAAAGTATAGAAAACCAGTTGAAAGGTCTAGTAGGACACTCAAGTTGCAGGGAAAAAGCAAACGGTCTGTTATGTCAAGTTAACAGTTCTAAAACAATCTGCTCTTGTACTGCTACAGGCAGTCTCTTCCAACCTAAGGGCCCCTTTTTACAACTTCCTCCTTGTTTACTGGCTCAACTTGAGTTGCTTTTATGACTTAATCCACAAACATACATGTCTGCATACTTTTGTTCATATGCTTTCTCTACTTCCTAGATGAATCCAAGCACCACCCAACCATCGCGGGCAAGCCCACATGCCATTTTCCAGCCACTTCCTCCCATCTTCCCAGTAGTTTCTTTCTCGAGGCTGAAGCCTCCATGTCTGTGTTCACCTTCATCTGGCACTTATCTTTGTACAATGTCTTATGTCTGACCCACTTGCAGGATAACCTCCTCCATAAAGCCCACCCTAAACTTTTGATCTACCACAACAAACAGGCTCCTCCCCCAGCTTTCCACCTTAGTAAAGGACACTTCTGACAGTCACTCAACCAGAAAGCTGGATGTCATCATGCTCTGAGCTATAGGTCTAAATCACATTCCTTTCCTTATCTGAAAACTGGCATCAATTCTATCCATTTGGTGTTTCCTTCCCTGGTACCATCAAATGCAACCTCTCCACCTTGCCCCTAAAACAGAGTAAGAACCTTCTAGAGCCCTCCTTTATGCCTTTTCTCATGTTTGTTCAGAAAGGTCATTCTTGAGGGAACATTTGTGTAGTAAAATCCTTCAGTAATTTCCCACAGTATTGAAATTCAATATAAAATCTTCACCAAGGTTAGGAAGGGTGTGAATGATCTTGGGCCCTAACGTCTCCAACCCTGCTGCACTTTCTCCAACGTTTACCACTTTCTTGCCATATGGGCCTTTCATCTACAACCAGCCTAGACCTTTCCTGATCCTTTGGTGCAGCAGGAATGAACCCGTATTTCTTTTGTATGTTTCAGTATAGAAATATCCCCTACTCACTGACTCTCGTAAGTTTATTTTTTGATATTTGAGATAGGGTCTCATAGCCTAGACTCATGATCCTCCTGTCTCCCACAGGGTGCTGGGATTACAGGTGTGTATGCCGTCACACCTGGCTGACTTTGTTAGAGTCTTGCCAGGTGTGGCTGCGTGTGTCTGAAACTCCAGCACTCAGGAGGTTAAGGTGAAAGGGTTGCCACGACTTTGTGGCTAGTCTAGTACAGACAAGTACACAGTGAGATCATGACCCAGTAAGGAGGGAAAAATTATTTTCTGCCCCTAAAATTTCAAGGTTATAACTTTTTGGGTGGCAATAGGGGATAAACTTAAGGTATCACACGTTAAAAGTGGGGGCTCTACAACTGAGCTGCATCCCATCCCAACTACTCTGATCCTTCTCATATCATTTAGTATGAATTTACAGTCTATATTCATTTAGTGCATCTTCCCTAGTAGACTGCAAAATCTACAGGGACAAAGATGTCATCTGATTCTGCCCTAAAAACATACCATACAAAACTATGTTGGGAGGAATGTGTTCCTACACATACTTTTACTACAGTTAGCAAACTGAACTGAGGTAACATAAACACAGTGCACAACATTTTAATCAACAATGAACCACATGCACAATGGTATTCTTATAAGACTCTATCACAAAGCAGCTGTCTGCATGTAAATGTACTTTATATTATTTACAAAACAACAAAAAAATTGCCCAGCAGCAGGTTCTAGGAACACAGCCTTTTCTTAGGCAGTGAATAGCAGTATACCTGTTCACATGGATTCCCTACCAACAGAAAGCTGTCTTCAAGGCTGTGCCTCTAGGATATTAGCAAGGAGTTCAGGAAGTATTTAATAAATTGAACTATATTACTGAACTGTAAGCCTCTCAAGACCAGGAACCACATTCTGTTGAGATTCTAGCATTCTTCATCACTGTACATACTAGATAGGCATTTATCACAATGCCAATGGCTTTGAAAACAGCCTTGGTTTCCCTTCATCCTCATAGCTACAGTAAAAACAAATTAAATGCAGTTTTGTTTTCTACATATTATTGGGGGTGGGGGGTAAAGGATGAGGGACTTGTTGGGTTGTTTAGGCTGGTCTTAAACCCTAGGTTCAAGAGAGCTCTCCGCCTTGGCCTCCAGAACAGCTGTGACTATTCTGGTCCTCTATTTTAAGCCTCATCAGTACTCTTTGATTTGTGGACATTGTCTTACAATAGCCAGGTGTTTACCAGAATCAAGTGCAGACTAACCAAACTGCCCAAGTTCCCCTATTGTATCACAAAGCCCTCCTATGTGGGACATCTGCTGCAGTGAAAAAAGTGGGCAAACAGTCAGGAAATGACAGGAAGTGACAAATACAAAGTATTTTTAGATTATTAATGATTGCCAGATAAACCTGCCTTGGGGAGCAATTAGAAGTAATCATCAGAGTCAGAATCAGATTTCAAGTGTACTTGGCAATTAGGGCTGAAACATCATGAGCCTGACCGTCCATAGACCCACACAGGCCTTGGGCTGAGAGAATGAGGGTTAAAACCCCATGTTTAACAGCATGTTATCTGCTGCCTTATGACAATTATGAATGCCATAGCTGGTTCTTGTTATTACTGTTTTTATTTTTGAGGTGCTCCTACCTGCTGCTACCAATCTACATCTCTAACCCAGTCTTCTTTCTTTCCATTCCATTGAAACATCTTACCTGGTAGTTTACCTTTGCAGGTCGACCACTACAACCCTGTTCTCACAGCCTGGGTCCATACTTCTTGCATGGCACAACATTCCTCCCCTTTCCCTCAAAGACTCTGAAGTCCATGTGCAACAAAGCTAGTAATTCTCTTCTGGATAGAAATGCAGAAGGGGCAATATTCCCAAAGGGGAATGGATGGAAGAAATGGCGGTGAGGGCAGTAAAGACAGTAATTCTCTAAACCAAAAGGCAAACATTTCTCTCCTCCAGAGGGAATATAGTAGACCACTGTTGTTGTACACACACACACACACACACACACACACACACACACACACACAATAAAACCCAGTTAGGGTCACTCTAGGACCCAAACAACAATATTCTCAGAGCAATGGCACTCCTGTTTCTGACCCCATCATCTTCCTCAAAACAAAACCACAGTTAACAAAAGGTAGTACTGTGTCCAGCTCCCAGAGCTAGGAGAGGACAAAGCTCCTGCATGTGGAACTTGATCTCAGATAATAAGTAGGTTATAAGCAAGTTTCTAGAGCACAAAAAGTTCACAGGATCACTGCTGGGCACCAGAGGTATTTTACAAAGGGAAGCCAAAACAGCACACTAGAGACATCGAAGGACCAGAACACAGCAATTAGGCAGCAGCACCAGAGGCCACAGAGGGGAGGCACTTGTTCAACACACAGTTTTGCTCCATGTTCGTGATCTATTCAGGAGGCAAGGGAAGGGGAGGCACATGATCTGTTTTAAGAGACAACCAAAACACTGGGAAACATTCTAGAGATAAGGCAGGGATGGGTGAGGGGAAAAAACATGGCTCAATAGCAAGTGACATGCTTCTGGTTGACAGGCTTCCCTCGCTGGGAACTAAAGGAGCTTGGAGGGCACTCTCTGATTAGAGAAGAACTGACAGATGGTGGCTTAAAATGCCAAGTCAGACTTGAGCTGGGTTTTGTTGTTTTTTGTTTGTTTGTTTGTTTGTTTGTTGTTTTTCCAGCAAGCTTGAAACATCAGATCCAGGACAGCATTCTTGGTTGTGGCTGTACCGGAGGTTCAGGAGATAGGCCCCATCTTCTTTCTTTTCTGTCAGTGAGTCCTTCCTTTCTTCCTGTGTCCACTGCAGTATTGGGAGTGTCAGCCTTCATTTGGCTCTGAGAAAAATCCTTCACCAGCTCTTCAAATTTTCATCATAGATCCCGCTCACAAACACCATTTTCTAAATGGCTAGATGTGGTGTGGCGTTGACCCTCCACCGTGATAGTTCCCGGTAGTAAGAATCAAGGCACTTGTAGAACTCTAGCATCAAATACATGTAGGAAACAGGGTACAATGAGATGCACACTTCGATTCAAATTCTTTAGGTGCTCAAGCTTCTCTCCGGGAAGCACGCTAGCTCCTGCGTTGAGAGAAGGTGGCACCTCTTGAGAGCTGATGACTTTCTTGAAGAGGTAAATCACAGCCAAGAGTCTTCCACTGTGATGCTATTCAAACTTGGGGTGATTTCATCCCAGAGGAACAAGCGATTACAGAAGAAGTTATGGTCATATGGACAAGGTGAAAACACCCAGGTCAGACAGAAAATTTGTCCAGAGCCAGGTTACTTCTGATGAGCTAATTAATGCCCAGTGGCTTTCACCAGAGAGATAAACACCCTTCACCAATGTAAGGGAGAAAATCCCCTGAAAAGCTTCTGGTATGGAGAAAGTAATTCTATTGTTCTTTAGATAATATGGGAAAGTTTAGGAAATAGTATCTGAGGCCAAGTTGGCATAGGGATGTGCTGCAAAATTTGGTTTTCGAGGACTGAAAATGGCAACTTCGAAAATCTTGGGTCCTAACTCAGTCACTGAAATCAAACCAATGCCTGTTTTCCAGCTACAGACAACTTTGTAAGTATGCAATGCACTAAAGTAATCTAAGGAAGCAGCCCAAGGGTTGTATAATAAAGATCCAGGCTGAAATGTGATCCTGGGTAGGAATCCCTCAGGCAGATTCTAAGCTTGGCCAGGCCAACAGTGTCAGAATTTTTCTTGACAGCTGGAGTCATTAGGGAGACACATTAGTGAACAGAGCAAGCCCAGCAGAACTGTGTTTACAGAGATACCTAAAGAGGTGATAACCCTGGGAAAACTCCTGAAGATACATGGGTGTTTTGACACTCAAGGTAAAAGTCCAGCAACACAGGTGTTATGAAGGCCTTGCCAGCATATCTGAAAACATTTTTTTGGTTTTGTTTTTGAGGCAGACAGAATGAAGACATAATGGTGGATTTTTAAGGACATGCTGTCAGTTCAGTGCCAGGTCTTACTCCAGAACAGTGCAACCCTGTGTTAGGGCACACAGAAGGAGTAGGGCTGCTCAATGAAGGAGTCCAACACTGACACTGGAATTACCTCAAGGCTTTGACTGGATGCATGCACCCAATGGACTGACAGTTTAGAAGTCACTGTCCTTCTGGATTCATTTGCCCTGCCCTACTTATCCTTGTATCCCACTGCTGTTCTGGTGTGTTCAGAAAATGAAGGCACAGGTAGGGCAGTGACCAAAGCAGCACCACTTTACTTTAGTAAGTTTACATGGTCTTGATCTACTTTTGCTTTTTTAAAGGTAAAAACTTGGGCTTCTTTTGTTCAGGTTTTCAGTGGTGTTGATAACAAATTTTACCAAATGTGAACATCCTGTTTTCCTCTGAAATAAGTAACCACAGCCATACAGAACATAATTGTGCTAAATAACACACCAAGGAACCCTGTCATAGATCACAAGAAAATCTGGTAATCAAATGACACTAGCCTAGTAATCCCTCTTGCTGATTGTGAACAAAGCAGGAAGCTACACCCTCTACAGTCAAATAAATCTGTTTGGAGCTCAGTTCTGATGTATATCAAGGTGTCAGCATGTTTGATTGTCTGGCGTGGAGATCATCTGGAAGAGTTCTCTCTAATGCTGTTTATGAATTTTTGCTTGTGGGAAGCTATCATTAAAAGAAAAAAATTATTCCTTCTTGGGGTGGTTTGAATAAGAATGGCCCCTTATTTGAATAAGAATGAATATATATTTGAGTGCTTAGTTACCAAGAAGTGGTGACATATATGTGAAAGGATCAGGAGTATTAGGAGATGTGGCCTTGTTGGAGGACTTGTGTCACTGGGGGGCTTTGAGGTTTCAAAAGCCCATGCCATGCCCAGAGTCTCTCAGACTATGAGCCAGGATGTAACTTCAGTGCCATGTGTGCTGTGCTCCCTTCCCTAATGACAATGTACTAAGCCTCTGAAACTGTTGAGATAGACCCCAACCAAATCCTTTCTTTCCCAAGAGTTGTCCTAGTCATCATGTCTCTTCACAGTAACAGAAGAAAGACTAAGACACCACCCTTGTAGAGGACATTGTGGAGCAGCATTTTAGGATGGGATGAAATTAATCTCTTTAATTGCAGTGCCCTGGCAATGGCTACACTGGATTCCAAACAGATGAGCTGATTTTTCCAAAACTGCAATGTTGATATTTATAATCAACTAGAAATGTGAAAAGCACCTGGCTAAACATCATTAAGATGATACAAAGTGCCTTTTAATTAATAACAGAAACAAGAGTGACTGGTCTATGGGTGTACTTTCCTTATTTTGTTTCCAGTCTGTAAAAACATAGCTGCTTCTGTCCAGAGATCACAAGAGTCACAGGGTGAGAATTTTTGTAGTAGAGTCAATGTCTTCATAGTTATAAAATCCATACTTACTTAATCCACTTACTTGAGAAAAATACACTCTAAGAGCTCTCTGGAAATTGCACACATCATGTCTCCTCTTTCAAGTCACTGGCAATTACAACTTCAACCCAAAACCTCATAATTGTGACCATGAGATGCAAACTCTTGGATACCCCACCATGTTTATTGAGGCACTGAGTAACAATGGAGCTGGGGTTGCCCTAAATCTACATCACAGTTAGATGCAGCCTGACGGAAGAAGACAGTACATGGAAATTTTTTAAGTTTTAAGGATTTGTGTCCTCTAGGTTACTTACACATACCTGTAAGCCAACCAACATAGTATTTAGCTAAGAGACAATACCTTCTTTTTTTTTTTTTTTTTTTTTTTTTTGAGACAAGCTCTAATGTATCCCAAGCTAGTCATGAACTTACTATGTAGCTGATGATGACCTTGAATTCCTTTTTGCCTCTACTCCTCAGGTGCTGGGATTATGGCATGCACTACCATACAGAGTTTATGTGGTGCTGGGGATGGAACCCAGAGTTTAGTACACATTAGGCAAGCCTTCTACCAACTGAGCTATACTTGCAGCCTGTCACAGGCATCAAAGGGTAAAAAGAAAAAAAATATGACGTATCTTCTTGTATAGTGAAACCAATAGCTAGGAAATCCATGTGACAGCTGTGGTGTAGCTACAGTGGCGGTGTTGAATTCAACTCCTCTTTATGTTAGGGTTCTGTTTGAAGAACTAAGTTTAGTTCATGTAGGGAATGTAGTTTGGTTTAAAAATTACATTAACAGCTTGGTGGTGGTAGCACATGCCTTCTAGCACACAGGAGGTAGAGGCAGGTGGATCTCTGTGAGTTTGAGGCCAACCTGGTCTACAAAGCGAGTTCCAGGACAGCTAGCGCTATACAGAGAAACCCTGTCTCAAAAAACAAAACCAAAACAAAATTTACATTTACTCTTGTTGTATAGGGGGTGCCACGGCGCACACATGTGGGAGTTAAAGGAGATTTATGGGAGTCAGTTCTCTCCTTCTACTATGTTGGTCCTAGGGATCCAACTCAAGCTGCCAGGTTGGTGTCAAATGCCTGTTCCCTTTGAGACATTTTACTGGCCTAGAATATGATTTATTATAGATTGTAGTTTCTGTGGAAATCTGGCATTTTACCTAGGAGCAAAGGCAAAATCCACAGTACACTTGAGCTTTCCAGAGACATCAGACTACATTGCATCGATTTGCACCCACAGGGAATTGCACATGACTGCATCCCACTTGTGAGTTGCTATGGGACCACGAAGTGTGTACACAATTCTCAACGGAACACTAGCAAAGTTTTTCCTTTGTATCTTGAGAGTACACACCAAGGATATGACTTTTTGTCTATGCGGGAAGGAAAACCATACTGGGAAAATGCCCTCTATGTTCAGAAAAGCTCAGAAAAAGGAAGACTTTTGAGAAGTGGAGTGTTTTGCCCTTTTTATTTCCCCTCAAACAAGTAACCCAGACATGCGAGCACACGGGATCTGCAGCACAGGCACAGCAGCAATCTCCCAAGCAGCTCTTTCTGCAAACCTGGGTTAACATCTGGAGCAGCAGCAATCTGCAGTGAAGAGTCAAATCCCTGCTGCCTGCTGCAGTGCAGTATGGCAGGCACACACCACCAGACCCTGGGGCCCTCTTCCTGCTCTGAAGGCTCCCAGTGCCACGTGAGCTGGGGAAAGGTAGAGGTTTATCCTCTTCCAATTGCCTGCAATTCATGCTGCAAGCTGAACTTGCTGGTTTTGTCACCGAAAACACAAAGCTTCCTCTGTATCTCGTGAAGTATGATTTAAAAAGCCCTTCACACAAGGTTCTTGTTTGCTTGAGCGGTTCTGATTTGTTGGGGGGGAAGAAAAGACCCTTCATGTGTGAAGTTGGGCTTAACTCCCCAAAGCCCAACTCTCCCAGGGTAACTCACTGCTTCAGGGTACTTTACCTTCGTGTGGGGCTGGGTCTTGATGGAGCCGTATTCATATTTCTTCTTTCCGCTGCCTTATTAATATCTGAAAAGAATAATCAACCCATCTGTTCAATGCTACGGAATAAAAACAAGATCATCAGCACATTTTAAATGAAAGTAACAACCAAAAATAAAGAAAGAAAGAAAAAGAAAAGAAAGGAAAAAGGAAAAAAAAAAAAAAAAACATTGGCAAGCAGCTGGTAAAAGGAAATCCATTCAAGAGACTAACTGGTACACGGGCAGTTTTTTATTATTAAGTTAAGGATGTATAGTGTCACGACATAGGTTAAAAGATGACCCTTTATTTTGTACCTAAAACCTAATTTGTATAAATTTAATTATGTCAATATTTTAATACCCTGCCAAATGCTCAACTTAACATTGCCCTGCTCAAAGGGAGGCAAAGGTGGTTGTCAGTTGGTATGTGTGTGTATGTGTGTGTGAAAGGTAAATAATTATATTTTATATTATAAAGAAGCTAGAATTAAGTCTTAAAGCATCACTATTCAGTGAAGCACAGCCCTTTAATGTATTTTGGGTTGCTTTCCATTGGATGTAGGAGAGAAACTAATTTTTAAAATCAAAGAATATAATTCATTCACATCTATAAGCTCAGGTAAGCATGAACATTTTGTACATAGGTTGTGAGAAACCATTCCTAGCCAACTGTCATTTAGAGAGGGTGGCATGTACCACAGGTTAAATAAGGGAGGGTACCAGTGTCTTTAAAAGCTTAGAGAAAGGGCGATGAACACAGTTAAAAATCTGTTTGGTTAAAATACCACCTTTTAAGAGGTAATCGAGTACTCAAGGAACATCAATCTGATTCAAAAATAACACCTTATCTTCTCAGGAAAGAAATGAATTTGATTAGACTTTCCAAACTTGACAAATCAAACACACTGCCTCCTACTGCCCTGCAGCTTTATCCCTCTTGTTCCATTTAAGCAGTCAACAGCATCGCAGCTAATGATTCAAATGGTATTAAACACTCAGATAACAGAATGCTTAAAACACTAATTATGTATTTAAAAAAAGCCCAAGCAGCTTCCAATCACGTGCAAGCCCACAGCAATATGAAAACTTTCAAACGGTCCAGTATGGCTTCACTCACGCTGTAAGCTGCCCATTTTTACGTTCTCATACAAGCGAGGAAGACCTGTAACTCCACTTAAGTCAGAAGTCTCTACATAAAGACCTGGAGGATGTTTCTGAGAAAACCGAAGAGAACATGAGTCTACATAGCCAGAGAAACTTACTCTGCCCAAATCATTCCTTACCTTCTGAATTACGAAGACACAGAATATAATCTCTATTTAATAAAGTCAGGATATATTTTCTAATTAAGACTTGACTTGAAACAGCTGCCAGAGGTTTGATACAGCAGAAGCTTCTGTAATTTACAGTTAAGTTCACAAATACCAAATCATACATTATGTAAAGACAGGCATCACAGTGAATGATTAACTGCACGTGTGAGGCCGGACAACTTTTAGGTGTCGGGTCTTCCCAGGGATCAAGTTCAGGTTGTCAGCTTGGCAAGCAGGTATCTTTACCCATGGAGCATCTCTCCGGTTCCTTTATTTATTTATTTATTTATTTATTTATTTATTTATTTATTTATTTATTTATTTATTATTGTATGATTGTGAAGAACAAGTTCAGCTGCAAGGGCTTACATCATTAACCTCTCTGGTTCCTTTATTGATTGATTGATTGATTGATTGTATGATTGTGAAGAACAAGTTCAGCTGCAAGGGCTTACATCATTAACCTAGCCTGATCTTTACACATTTCAGGTGCAGAACAGACAGGATCCGAAGTAAATAGAATACCTCTACTACTTACATAGTTCTCATAGTATCACTGGGACACCTAGTAGTGCATACAAATGGTGCTATTTATTTGTAGCACAAGTTGCTTTGAATTCAAGGTATTCCTGCTGGACAGATGCCCTGGAGAGCTGGGATTTTTTAGGTGTCATACTGCCCCCTGTGGTACTATGTTAACTGGTAAGTTTCTGTCAAATCTATCTAGTCTGTGAGTGCTACCAAATAAATAGGAATTACAAGATCAAAGTGGTTATATATTATGAAAATCTGAGACAAAACTGGCTTGAGATAGGAAGGGGATATTTTATATTTAAGTTGCTAAAAACAATTTGCTAAAAACAATTCAAAGATTACTTAACGAACCCTTAAGATTATGTACCTAAGCCATTTTTATCACAATTGCTTTGTAGTATCTATTCTTGATTCTTGAGTAATACAAAGCAATGATATACATGGATGTTGTGCCTCATGTTTCCTCTACCCAAAAAAAAAAAAAAAGAGGACTCAACTCCCCACTCCTTTCCTCATTTTTGACTTCTTTGAAACAGGCTAGTTCTAAATTCAAGACATCACTCTTTCAAGTGCTCGTATTACAGGTGTGGGTCACCATAACTAGTTTTGTTTTATGGTGCTAGCTAGGCAAGTTCTCTGCCACTGAGCTGCATCCTCAACACAAAGTACCTTTTCACTTTGGAGGTCAACACACTTTTATTGTGGTGTGCCAAGTGTCTGCCTTTTCACCTTCATTTCACCAATCTTTCAGCTTGGTTGACATACAGAGAGAATGAAATAGAATTTTCTGGCTAAGAATCTCATTCAGGAAGACTGCCCCTGTTAGAGTAGAGTGGAGAGGTTTTAGACAGCAATGAAAACTACCAACATTGTTATTAAACCCCTCAGGATCCTAATGCACATACAGAACTGGAGATCCGAGCTCCTGTCACGGGAGGCAAAGGTTTAGTTAGAGCGTCTCTTTGAAAATGCACATACAGTTACTGGTAAAGAAGCTTTTGTGTTAATCCCATTATTGTTTTCATGACTCCCCAGAGAGCTAGATAGCCAACATCAAAGATATAAAAATGACATTCATCTAAAGGAGAAGGAAAATGGCAGCAAGAGTGAGAGCTCTTTTGGACATGAACTGGGGTCTTCCAATTGGATAAGTTAGTCAACAGGAGGGTGGCAGCAACTTGGGAGTCTTTCCAAAGATGGTGGAATGCCTCTTTTGGGTAGAAAAGAAAAGGCATGGCTTCTTTCTGATGGGGGATGCTCTTTTGTATATATGTTTCTCTTATTGGTTAATGAGTAAAACACTGATTGGCCAGTAGCCAGGAAGGAAGTATAGGTGGGGCTATCAGACTGGGAGAATTCTGGGGAGAGAAGCAGGGAGATGCCATGTAGATACAGGGATGACAGGACGCGAGGGAGTTCTCCGGTAATATAAGGCCATGTAGAAATACGTAGATTGATAGTTTTGGGTTAATAATTAAGAAAGAGCTAGTCAGTAAGAAGCCTGAGTCATCGGCCAAACAGTTTATAAATAATATGTCTCTGTGTGTTTATTTGGGGCAAAGTGGCTGTGGAACCAGGAAGAACAGAAACTTCCTTCCACATCTTTCTGTTTCTATGACACATTATTCTGGTCAAACCCCTTTATAAAACCCAAACAAAATCAATCTCTCAATGTCTTCTCCACATTTGCTTGGATGCTACTTGCACAGTTAAATAATTTTATCAGTAAGATGAGTGCCATTCACTATTACCATAATCACCAAGAGATAAATATATAACCTTGGTCCGAACATCTGTGATTGCCAGTCTTCTGAAAGCTTCAAGTTAAGAGCATTTCTCAATTAAATATTTTTGTCAAGAAAACTAACACCAATAAAGGGATTTACAGAAAAAGGAAAAACTAGAAAAATAATCAAGGAAACACATTACACAGAAGCAGCAGAGACACTTTAAACCATGAAAGAATAGGGTGAAAATTTCCCAAAGAGAGTGTATATAGCTCCCAATCTAGTTTTATTTCAAACCTAAATGCCAGGCAGGGCTCAACAGCAGCCCGAGTGTTATAAACCCGCATGTTGCACTCATAGTACCATGAACTGTTTTGCTCTACACACACACACACACACACACACGCACACACACACACACGCACGCACGCACGCACGCGCGCACGCACACACACACAGAAAGAGAGAGAGAGACAAAGACAGAGACAGAGACAGAGAGAGGATAAACCATTGTAAAACAAGGGTTTCTGTTGCTATTTCTGCAGTGCTGGGACTCATGCATGTAAGCAAGTTCTCTACTATGGAGCCACAGACATGGCCTTTGAAACTACATTTTTCTACTCAGCAGGCTACAGCAACAGAAAATAATGAGCATGAGACATAACAGCAGTGTAAAACCATGAGACTCAAATGGTTCACAGCACCATTATTACTGTTGGAAGATTCCAAAAGCCATATAATTCCAATAACTGTCAACAAATGAAATAAAACTTCCCCCAAAGTTTAGCTGAAAACCAACTAACTATCAGGACTTGGCATTATATGAAGATGACACCATTTGGAAAACCATATTCACAAAGACAGCAGATATCACCTACTGCATTTCCCAAATTGGGAGGAAAAAATGACAGAGCTTCTAAAGATGGCAGCTTTGGTGACACATGCAAATCAGGAACACTGTGATGAGTTTTACTGTCACAGACCAGAGATTTTTTTTAAAATGCCATACTGGCCAGACAGTGGTGGCGCAAGCCTTTAATCCCAGCACTTGGGAGGCAGAGGCAGGCAGATCTCGGTGAGTTCAAGCCAACCTGGCCTGCAGAGTGAGTTTCAGGACTGTTATACAGAGAAACCATCTGGAAAAACAACTAACAATCAAGGCTGTTGGGAGTGGTCTTTGTGGGGCTGCAGTCAGAGCCAGCCGAGCTACCCCAAGTCAGTACCTGAGTGGGGGAGTGTGGGTGAGGAAAAGGCTAGCTATAGACGATAAAGAAAGACAGGGAGACAGAATAAAGGTCAGGAGAGCAGATCAGTCAATACTGAAATGCCACGAGTTTATTTTCACGACTCTTATATACCATAACCAAAAAGTGGAACGCAGTATCATGTATATGGAACAGACTTTTCTTCCTCACTCATTCCAAGGGTTCAGTAACCACACCTTAGCTCTAAACTTCTTGTTCCCTAGCCTTGAGGTCAGGAGTAGCCATACCTCAGAGTCAACTTCTCCCTAGCCTTGACAGTCAGGAGTAGCCACACCTCATTTTCAGGTCTGTTATTTAGACTAAGATGGCTGAAACATCCTTCTGTAGCCACACCTTTGACCTTTAGGTCTTGTGACTTGCTGACAGCTTTGAACCTCTCTGTCCTTGTGCCAAGATGGAGTGCAGCCATCTTTATGGGCACCCACACAAAGCCATGCGTGTTGCATTTCTTCTAATCAGCATTTCAAGCTAAATTCACTCTGAACACTATACATTCCCTCATATTTAACCCCTTCATTCTATATTTATTATATCTTTAACTGTATTAGCATAACATTCCTTGGAAGGGGGCACTTATGCAGTGTTCACTCTGTCCCCAAGCCTGCACAGAACACTGCGTGAATGACTTGACCCAGTCCTTTCACAACTCTTCAGTTGCAACTACACAGTGAGATCGTGTCTCAAAAAACACGTGGTTTATCTTAGGCCACACTATTAGCAAGACAAAATGCGGAGACATGGGAGTTTAGGGCTTTCTCATTAGAAACTAAGCACTGTGCCAGCCTGTAATCCAGCTCTGTAAGGTGGACACAGCAGATCCCGAGGGCAGCCAGCTAGTCTAGTTCAAAGAGCCTATTTCAAGGCAATAATGTAAGGGGCAATGGGGGAAACACCCTATGGCCTACTCTGACATCCCAGGAAACACATACGTCCACACTCACATGCTTATCATGTACACACCCTCATTCCCACACAAAAGGCAAATCTACAGCTCATATGCAAGCCCAACCAACACAAAATGCTTAAATATTGAACTAAGCTTTCCCTAACACAGATATGCTTTCCATTTAGAACACTCTTGCTAGGACTGACAGCCCAGGGAAATCTGGAAAAAGGCCACTCTGCTAAACACCCAGTGCTTAAATGCCTCACAAATACTCAATAGAGTAGGATTTACTTATTTAATTACTGCTTCGATCAATTTCCATTACCTCAAACTATAATATTTCTGGGTTTTGCTACTGATATTTTATTCAAATTCTTCACACAAAAATTATTTTTGTTGTTTTGGCCTCTAGCTCCAAATTCTTCTGCCCCCAACTCCTAAGTATTGGGACTGAAGGGCTCCAAAAGCCCTTAATGAACATATTCCTGTTCTTTTAATTAAGAAATTTTATGTGTATGAGAGAGAACATGAGAGCTTGGGCACTCTGGGGATTAAACCTATGCCTTGTTTGTGAAGGGTGGGCAACACTCTACAACTGAGCTATCTTTGTGTCACCCCCACCCTATGAACTTTACTTTTTATTCCATTTTCTGAAGCTCAAATTTTTAAAAAAGTAGAAAACACATAAGTAAGTGTAGCTCTAAGCCCTCACCAAAGCAGTGTTTTTTTGCAGCAAAGACTATTACAGAGACCCACAAGCTGGTCTGATGCAGACGATACAGGGCCATGGGATTCCCAACCCCAACAGATACATTTAAAACTCAATCCCTATACTGAAGGCTCAGGGAACGTCTTGGAAGAGAAGGCAGAAAAACAATGTTAACAGCTAGAGACCCAAGTCTTTCTGTAAGACAGTGTCTTATAGACATGGCAGGGAGAAGCACCCATGAAATCTCAAAAATACTATTGTCTAAGCAAGCAATATTTGTATAATGACAACACCAGTACACATGCCAATGTAGATAGGCAAATTTCACAAGGCCCTATCCCTAGATGAAGAGCTACATATAGGCATTCAATGGCTGCTGAAAGAGAGGCAGAATCACCTCACTTTTCCAGGGACAAGTCCCAACAGGCTATCCAATTCCAAGTGGTTAGCCCTAACACGTACACAATAGCAACACTAAAGAGACTAGTAGTTACATAGATGTACATGTGGGGACACACAGTCTATATAATACATATTAATAGTATACAATATACAGCAACAACAATTTATAAAGAAGCCATGAATTTGAGAGGGAGTTGGGAATGGGGACATAGAAGTTGGGGTGGGGAGCAAGTGAAAATATAAATACAGCCCTCATGGCTGAAATTCCCAAGTAAGAAATTTAAATGAAAAAGTTCACAAGTTATATCCATATGTAATTATGGGACACACTGTGATGCTATAAGGTATGGATGTATGCATATCTATAAAATGTCACGTGTATATACATACATACACAGTGTGGAATAACTGAGTCAAGTTACCATCCACCACTTTAAACACTTATCCCTAACTGCATTTTTTTAATCCCTGCCCATCATCTCCCCAACCCAAAGCCTGCAGTAAGTAACCTCATTCTCTGCTGTGAGGTGATTTCAGACTTAAAGGTCATTGAGCTTTTGCCTATCTATGCCTGGTGATTTCCCTTTCTTCTTCTGGCTAGGGTCAGCAGATCTGAGCAGAAGTTCTTACTAAGGAATTCAGACAAACCACTTGATTTCTCTGAGCCTGTGTCTTCTTGGTAAAAATGAATAATCTAGTGTTTGCTATGTTGATTCAATGAGACAAATCAGCTAAAGATTCACTGAGAGTCATAAAGATAACCTAATCTACAGTAAACCACAGACTACAAAAAATTTAAAATACAGCTTTAAAACTGACAAAATTGTGCCAAACTGAAAAATAGAAAAGCTTAGTTCTTAGGAATCTAAGTCAGTGAATTTGAAATGGATAGTTTATAATTAACATACAGAATATTTCTTTTATGTTGCCATTTGTCAAATGTATAAACCAGGCGGAGGTGGTGTATGCCTTTAATTCCAGCACTAGGGTGGCAGAGGCAGGCAGATCTCCAAGTTTGAGGTCAGTCTGGTCTACAGAGTGAGTTCCAGGACAGCTAGGGTTACAAAAAGAAATCCTGTTTTGAAAGACAAACAAAATATTTTTACTGTATTAAGCTGTCAGATATTTAGAATTGACGAGGCTTCTCCCTTACAGGGAAAGAGCAGGCGACGAAGGGGGGAGAGGAAGGGCTGAAAGAAACACTGAAACTTAAGAGCAGCTTGGGAAAAGGGAAAAAAAAAAGACTTAACCAGGAAACAATAGGATGTTTAGCCTGAAAAAAGCAAGACAGATGAAGCCAATGTAAGACTAAATCTAATCACAAAACACTCTACTATGAAAAAGGAAAAAAATTGATGGTAAAAAGGACCTGCTAGGTAGGAGATATGAATTAAACTACCAAAATGAAGCCAAATGAACAAAACTTCATTGCCTAAAAAGAAGGCAGTCTTTGCCAGGGAAGTGGCTCCATGGATAAAGTCAACTGCCACAAAACCAAGTGGCCTGAGTTCAAACTCCAGTACCCATGTAAAGTAGGCATAAACGGACTCCACAGAGTTGTCCGCTCTCCACCATGTGAATGCCACAACATGTGTACTCCCTCATATCATACACACTAATAATAAAGTTTTCAAAAATTTAAAGGGCAGAATGCTGCCCACTACTGATGGGAGATGTTAGTCTGTATATATGTTTCTCATACTGGTTAATAAAGCCCTGTGGCCAATAGGAAACAAGATAGGCGGGGCTAGGATACCAGGAGGAGGAAAGAGGAAGTAGTAGGGAGGAGTCAAGATGTAGCCTGGGGAAGAAGCAGGACGCCTGCCGAGCGGCTCCCCGATAAGACGACCACGTGGAAATACTTAGATAAGTAGAAATGGGTTAATAATTAAGACAGAGCTAGCCCATAAACAATAATGGTACTGACCAACAGGATTGTATCAAATACAGAGACTCTGAGTGTTATTTGGGGCTGGTGTGGCTATGGGCCCAGACTGGCGGCAGGCGGAGGCGGGCTAGCAGGCTGGCGCCGGCGGGAACAACCTGCCGCAACATAATGGTGTCAGGAGTGGGATTGAGAACTTTCGCTTAAAACTTAACAAAAGCTTAAAAAATAGTTTTTAGAAACAAAGGAACAGAGACTAGCAAGACTTCTTAGTAGCAGCATTTTCTCGGTTGGTTTTGTTTTACTGTAGACAGAGATTTGCGCAGCTCCTTTAAGGGAGGTTTCCAAAATTAGCATAAGCGGCAAAAAACCGCCTTGCTTTTAAAGAGCTCTGCTAACAATTCATTGGTGTGTACAAGAGCTGCAATGAAGGTTTACACTGTGTTTTAAAAAATACGCTGGCTTGGGAGAGAAAAAGAAACAGGATACAATGGTTTAAAAAAGAAAAAAGGAATTAAATGGATGGCTATGGTGGCACACGCCATTAATCCCAGCACTAGGGAGACAGATGCAAGCAGATCTCTGTAATTTCAAAGTAAACCTGGTATGCAGTGAATTCCAGGACAGATAAAAGTTACACAGAGAAACCCTGTCTCAAAATATGTAAAAATAGAAGTAGAATAAATAGAGTAATAAAAAAGCCACGTAAAGATGGAAAACACAGAGAAATTTTGGATACTATACGTGCTTCTGTTGTCTTTAAATTATTTGATTGCTGAGAAAATAGCAACTACTGATAAAAGAAATGTTCCTGGATCAATTCAATTTATATATTTTAAAAATGTTTTGACACAAAAATTTAAGCCTAAGAACAAGTTACTGGAGAAAAGGATTTCTATTTTTGTTTCCACAGAAAATGAAAAGCTGTGGATTTCTTCCAGATTTATGTGGTTTGATCAAGCCAGACCCCCTGAAACAGCTCCCCAGGTGATCCAACATTCAAAGCAGTTGAGACAAAGCCTTGCAGACTATAGCCAAGATTTCTGCATCTTCTTTGGACCCCCATGACAGCGCCCTCTACCAGCAGGAAGTAGTTTGGAAAGAACGACGCCCGTTTGGAAAGAACGACGCCCAAATTCCCAAATATTGCTTATAAATGTTTGTTTTCATTTAAATGGGCTTGGTTATAACTGGTTAATGACACAAGCAATCTTTTTAAGGGTAAAAAGGGAATTATGGTATAGATATGAATACTTTGTTATGGATTTTCATTTATTGATACAATTTAAGGTCAATTTTGTGATATGTATATTTCTCCTTTTCTTTAGGTATTGTGTTTATATAGCTCATTGGAAAATGTAATGTATAATTTAGTACAGATTATAGAGAGTTACCTATGATAGTTAAAACTTATAGTTAAGTTAGTTAGGATTTCTAGATATGCAGAGATGTATTTGAGATCGATAGGCATTCTTCAAACCTTTCAAAGACCTACAGAATATGGCATTTAAAATGGTTTAGGGATTTTCTTGACAATGAAGCACAACTGCTCCTGATAATACCACCTGCATCAAAAGGAAGATGGACATTGAAGAAACTCGTTATGAAGTTTGTTTCTAATATGGCAAGACTAGCCATTTGAGCAAGGTACTTCTCTTGTCTATACTGTTTGACTTTACATTGTAGAAACTGGACATGCAGGACCCACAAAAAGGTGACTGCTGATTCAAGATGGACATTGCTACAGGATTCCTGCTTCATGGACGAGGCTGCCAGACAGCCAGACAGTCTACAGGACACAGAGAAAAGTGACTGACAAACTGCCATTACAGGTGGACAGTTTAAAGTTTCCTGCTTTGTTGAGGAGTCTGGAGACACACTATGGCCTATGGGCTGAAGATGGAATATTACAGAAGAACTTCAAGTGACTGACCAGGCAATGAATTGTCTCTGTCATTTCTAGAGTTTATATATTATCCTTCTGTGGTCTTTGAAGGAGTTGAAGACAGATAGTTATGGTTATAGTTTTCCTTAGTTAGGATTAAAGATAAGTTACATATAGGACTTTAGACTCACAAAGATAGGATAGATGATATTTTCTTTAAGTCTTACAAAATGTTAATGGACTAAATATTGTTTACTGTGATTTTTATTTGATAACTGTTGTATGGTACATTTTGCTATGTTAAGGTTAAACCCCTTCTTTTACTTTAGACAGAAAAGAGGAGATGATGGGAGATGTTATTCTGTATATATGTTTCTCATACTGGTTAATAAAGCCCTGTGGCCAATAGGAAACAAGATAGGCGGGGCTAGGATACCAGGAGGAGGAAAGAGGAAGTAGTAGGGAGGAGTCAAGATGTAGCCTGGGGAAGAAGCAGGACGCCTGCCGAGCGGCTCCCCGATAAGACGACCACGTGGAAATACTTAGATAAGTAGAAATGGGTTAATAATTAAGACAGAGCTAGCCCATAAACAATAATGGTACTGGCCAACAGGATTGTATCAAATACAGAGACTCTGAGTGTTATTTGGGGCTGGTGTGGCTATGGGCCCAGACTGGCGGCAGGCGGAGGCGGGCTAGCAGGCTGGCGCCGGCGGGAACAACCTGCCGCAACACACTACAGCAGCATTCTTTAGGGACTATAGGTTTGATGTAAAAGAAGTGGAGAAAATTTCAAAAGATAATGATTTTACTTCTAATGATGGAATATAAAATGAACGGATGGTCAAAATAATAATAGCCACCAAGCTTTTTTTTACCCAGCTTTCCAACACCTTAATAGTTACAGTCTATTAGTTTGGTTCACTAGTTTGGTCCACTATTTCAAAGAAAATAGACAACCATTCTTGACTTTCTTAGCATCACTTAAAAAAATTATAGCAAAAAGAAAAAAATCAAAACAACAACAAAAACCCTGCATCATCTTAGCTTTTAGTTCAGTGCTGGGATAGAACAAAGGCCTTGAGCTCACTGCGCAAATGCTTCCAGTATCTGCTTCACCCACGCCATCTTAGCTCTTTTTAAGTGGACATGAACAAGGGTGAGTCCATTCAGTCAGGAAGGAGAGTCTCACAGCCTTTTCACCTTACAAAGCTGAAACTATGTCCATGAAACAAAACCCTCCCATCCCTTCTCTCATATATACAGGTATGTTCCCACACATACTGCATACATACATTCATCCCTATGCCACACTGCTTTAATGATGGTGTCAGTACCTCCTGAAAAGTTCATTTACACCCCACCCCCATACACAAAAGCTGAGGACAGAACCCAGGGTCACTGAGCTGAATCCCCAACCAAAAGTTCATTTAAAAAATCAAATTCCTAGGCCCTGCCCTAAGTTTACAGATTCTGAGACCAGTATTCTGAAATAGAACTAAAGTCTAAGAGGACTCAACAAATACTTGGGGAGGTTAACTAGTCTGTTACCTATTTATTCCTCCAGCTTACATAATATAACACAGTTAGGCTTCCCATTTACAAGTTTCCCTAAAACCTGTTCAAATAAAAATAACAAACATCATCAACTGTCAGAAAGAAAAACTAGTCATAGCCAGGCTTATTAATTATTGACAGTGACAACTCCTGGTTTATGCTTCCACTTGTTTTCAAAAGCTCTTAACTCTTAAAAATGGTTCAGTTTCATACTGTGAACTAGATTGCTTCTTTAAGGTGCAGTGCAGTCTAAACTAGAACAACAGGAATATTTGGAATGCCTGTGGACCTTCTTATAGCTAATACCTTGCATTCAGAAGAATGCCTTTTTCTAACAAAGAATGTCTTCTTCCAAGATCCCAGTGTCTGCTTAACTTCAGATCTACTACAAGTTGCTTTAGTGGTGTGGATGTGAAAGTATGCATGTGGCCATCTTAATTTTCCCCCCAAAGTTGCATTTAGGTAGTAAAACAAAATACATCGAAGAGGACCGCATTAACCAGGGTATGGACTAAAGAAGGTAACATGCTTTCAAAAACAACACACTTAGTAAATTAAAGGAAAGCGTTAAGACTGCACTCCCCCCATGACGGGGGTCAGCGAGCCCATAACTGTGCCATTCCTAACTTAAGCCCCTGGAAACCTGTGTGGATGGTCCTGCTTCCTTTGGAGGTCACAGTGTGATTATACTTTTTAAACTGTTTTTAAGGACTGTGTGTTTCCATGTTTCAGCTACTGTCATAGCATTTTCTTTCTAACAGTTGATGTTTGAGGGTTATTCTTTCAACAGGGTTTAGGAAGACTTCTAAATAGACAGCCTAAATAGGTAATTGACACCTTGGTATTGCTTTAGACAGTAGACTTACCCTTACCTTTCATTACTAAAGCTTCTATTAATGAGAGTAAGAGAGGGTCATTTTCTGTTGGGCACTGCTCTTTTAGCTGACAGTTTTAACTCTAAGCAGAATAGTCTACACAACATTGTTCATGGGGCTGTAGGGAGAACTCCTACACAGCTGTAGCTGGCTTTCATCTGCCTTAGTCTTCAGCACCTTCTGTTTAAAATAGGTAAATCATGTCTGAGAGTTTCCCAATGGAACAAAGCTTATGCAAACCTTGGTTGACAAAAATCCTGCACACTATTTGGCATTGTCCCTTTGGAAGCTTGTTTAGGATGTTTTGGAGACATGGAAATCAACTTACTAAAGGTGTAAATTGGAGAACAAAACATCCCTTGGCTGGGGGAGTGGGCTTAGTCTGAGAGGTTGAGCTCCCCTCAGCTGGAAAGACTGGATTCATCCTTAAGGTATCCTGTCTTCTTTCCACGGACCCTCATGACCCCACATCTGTTCTACAACACAGGACAAATCTTTTAGCACACACACGAAAAGGTGACAGTGAACTTTAAAAGTATAAGTCTCAAAGACATATGGTAATCACTCATGAACCACAAGGTATACAGGAAGCAATTCAGTAGAAAGAATAATTCTTTGGAGGAACATTTAAGTGGAGCAGTTCGTGGGAATACAGAGGGAAAATCATGAGACTATCTTCATCTCTGGGAATATACATATGTATGTATGTACATATATATATATATCACATAACACACAACACACACACACACACACAAACACACACAGGGTTAGCATACAGAGAGGCCTCAAAACTCCTATACTATGGACACTACGCAACATTACCTAGTATTGCGTATCTCCAACAATACTGTCTCGACATTTTCTCAATATGTGATCTTGAGCAAAAAATCTTAAAACTCACTGAGCTGTCATTTCCATATATGCACAAAACTTCAGAACACATACAGCAACACCAATGCACCCATCTTACAAAACAACTTGCAGAAGCAAATGAGTGGTGTTTACCATGTGCACTGCTAGCTGTGAATTCCCCCTGCAACTACGTGCCAATGGTGAGTTTGGGAACAGAAACAGTATTTTTCATGTGGGCAGTCAAAAGCAGAAAACTGAAGGGCATATTCCAGAGATTTTCCTAAAAGCACAGGTGAATTCAGTTCTCACAATAGCAATAAGCTTATAAAGGCACTGCCATCTGCAGGCCACAGACATGGAAGGCCTGTAATGGTTATTTAAAATTAAGTTTCAGAGCAAACCTTTGCTCATGGGACTTCTAAAGCTTTTCCAAAAGCTGTTTATTTTTAGCTTGGAGCACTGGTAAATGAGGCTCCACTTGCTTAAGTTCTGAAATGGACCCCTGAGTAAAATAAAATTCCCCTTTTCTTCTTTGCACAGGACCGCTGTTTAGAAATTCGAGGACAATGAATGAATGACCTGATGTTTAGTTCTACTCTGTTCATACCAAGGTCAGCCCCAGTGAACATACACTTCTTGTGTTACACAGCCCCTGGTAGTGAGGTATCTGGAATGGCCCAAGTTGGCTTTTCTGAATTTCCTTTTAGGAACTAAAGTAAATCTGCTCTCACACTTTATAAAAACCAAGTTTATGAATAGATAACTAATGGTCATGGAACAGTTGATATTTAGAAAAATGCCTGCCATTTAGTTTTTGCAATGTGGTCGGCTCATTATATAAGCAAAAGCAGCCTCTATATTTAGGTTGAGAATATGCACGTCAGGGGTTCCAAAGAAAATGGAAGGTAAAAAGATGAGCTAAAGGGAAGAGACAAAAAAACAAAAACAAAAAACAAAAGGAAAGACATCCATGTTAACCACCGGTCAAACATTCTTCAATCCCCACAAGGCAAAACTAGGGCCTTGTTCCAAAAAAAAAAAAAAAAAAAAAAAAAGGATCGACACAAAGTTACTTTTTCACTCTCAGACTGATACCCAAGTACAGTTGTCAAAGCCCCATCAGGGTTTGCAGAAATACCTTTTATGAACTGTCAAGGTGGCTACCACAAGTGCTGTAAGACAACGGAGGAGGCACACCCAGTGTATTTGAGGGATGACTCTTGCAGCTCCCGGGACTCCACTTCTAAGTCAGTAATGGCAACCTTTTACAACGAGAATAATTATCATCCCGAAGATCCCAGGGCATTTCAATGGGATCTGGAATGCCGCAGGGGGAAAAATTCTATATACAGTGAAAGCCACAACACGACAATTAACCCCGTACTCCTAGGGCAGTGGTTCCCAAAGCCTGGAGCGCACAACTTCAGGAGGAACAAGGACACAGTGTTTATTTTAATAGACAGGTATTTATTATTATTATTATTATTATTTTAATGAGCGTTAGAAAAATAACTGTCTTTCCATCACACGGCTTGGGGTTGAAGTTTCCGCCTTAAACAAATGTATTGGGGGAGAGGGGGTCGGAGTCAGTTTTAAGAGAAACATTTAACATTTGGTAAACAGTACAGATGGTAGGCGAACTGTAAGGATGCAGCGCGAGGGACGGAAGCTGGGGAGACCTGGTCCTAAGCACAGCCCCTGGCCCGCTGCGGTGGAGCGGGAAGGGCCCGGTGCTAGGGCCCCTGGGAAGCCAGTAGGTTCTGGCGCCGTGTCCGTGCGAACCTCGGGTGTGGTTTCTGCCGCCCGGTTCTCCGAGCCCAAGGTGCACTTCCATACAATGGGCGAGCTGTCACACAAGCTGACATCTCGAGAATGCGCCCGGGGCGACAGCTCGCCCCAGGTTGATTGGCGTGGGGGACACCGCCGCCGGGACCGGTATCCATCGCCCCGGTTCGAATCCATCCCGCCTGCGCCACGGACTCGCTGAGCCCCTGTCGCTCCCTGCCCCCTCCCCGGGCGAGCGACCCCACAGACCGGTGCCCAGGGCGTGCGCCGTCCTACGAGGGAGACTCAGCGGCTGCGGCCGACGCGGGCCGCGATGCCCACCTCAGCCCGCAGCCGCTCGCCAAGCGGGCTCCGCCAGATCCGGGCCTGGGCCCGGCCGGAGCCGGAGGCAGCCGCGCCCCGCACCGGGCATGCGCAGCCTCGCGCGCGCGCCCGGAGAAGGGGCCACGGCCGCGCGTCGAACGGACCCTCCCGCCACAGCGGGCCCCCCACCCCCAACGGCCTGCCATCGGTCCTACGCCCCGGCGGGCGGCCACCGCTTCCCGGCACTCACCGCTACCAGCGCGGCCGCCTCCCCGCCGCCTCTCCGCCTCAGACCCGCCGCCGCCGCCTCGGCCTCAGCCCACCTGCCCGCCGCAGGACAAAGGCGCCACCAACCGACCAGCGCGGGCACGAGGCAATGGCGGCCGGGGCGGAGTGTGGAGGTGGTGGGGGCAGAGGGCGCGCACGCAGCGGCGGCCACGGCAGTGACGTGAAGAGCGTGCGCGTTTACGGCAGGGACGCCAAGGAGGCGTCCATCTCCTTGGCGACGAGGGCGAGGAAGTGGCGCTGGGGCGGCGGTTGAGAACGCCGGCGGTTGCCTAGTAACGGGGTCTCTGCTGAGGACCGGCTCCACGCCTTCGCCCCTTCAGTCTGGTCTTTTCATGCTGTTTCCAGAGCCCTGTCCCTCCCCGGTAAAGGGCAGATAGGACATTTAAGTCCCCCAATACTTTCAGCCCTGTAAAACTTAGAGCCCTAGACGCCCAAGAACCTGTAGATCTGTCTGTCTACTGGAGGAATACGCAGTCTCCAAAGCTGATCTCAAGGAACAAAGAGAGCAGGGAGGCAAAGGAAAAGCTGTATTTAAATTTACATTTAAATAGGTTGTGCATCCTATTCGTTTCACTGACAAGAGGCAAAAGGCTCCTAGAGATACAGTCGCGGTTCTTCTTGAGTTATTTCTTTGAGGAATATTCAAGATCAAAAACAAATTTTCTACAACATAACTGTCGACCATGAAGCATGTAAAACGTTGCTTTTATTTTTCCCCATTTAATCTAGAGTTTGTCGCAGGGAATGGAATTTGTTCATACAGTTGTAAATGCTCTCTATTAAAGCTATGACTACATGAATCGCCTCAGGGAACTCCTCAGATGCCATCGGGTCTCGATTTCTGTTTTTGATCCCTTGAATAGTACAAATCAAGTAAAATGGTGGCTGTGGAGAGTCCCAGTTTCTTTAAACATCGGTTCCTGTGTTCACTCTGTTCATTGAACACACTCGCTGTTTGTTGTACATCTGCTACAAAGCCCTTAAAACTTGGCTGGTGAGGTGGTTCTCAGGGTAAAGATACACACACACACACACACACACACACACACACACACACACACACAGTTAAAAAAAAATAAAACAAAAAGCCATCTTTAATCCCAGCACTCAGGAAGCAGAAGCGGGCAGATCACTATGCAATTAAGGCTAGCCTATATATAAGGAGTTGCCGGTCAGTAAGGGAGATCCTGTTTCAAAATTTTTCTTTTTAATTATTAAATAATTCTGTGACTTGTTATGTACCTACTTGCTAGCCAGCCTCCTTAGCAAGTAGAGATTCTTCTCTGTTCTTTTGGAAAGTAGAGATGAGTAGAAAGACCAGGTTTAAAAAGAATCACACTAGGGTGTGTAGTTGCACGCTGAGGTGTGTGTTGGTGGGAAGCAGCAGTCATTGTCAGCTAGAGCCTAACCTTACACACAGGTGAAATAGTTGTAACATTGATAAGATTGCATGAGATTAGAGATCAAAACAAAGTCTGTCAAATAGGTAGTCCACAGACACTCATCTTCTCTAAAATAGTTCCTGAAGCCCGGGGCTGGAGAGATGGCTCAGCAGTTGAGAGTGTTTGCTACTCTTGCAGAGCGCCAGGATTGGGTTCCTAGCACCTGTATGTTAGCTCACAACTGTCTGTAACAACTCCATTTCCAGGAGACCCAATACCGGATTCTTGCCTTGGCGGGCACCAGTGTATTTAGACAATACACTCAGACACATAAATTAAAAATGAATACTTAAAATGCATCCTAAATCACAAACATTTAAGGAAGAATCATGCCAATCGGGTAATTAAGCTAAAAGCATGGGCTGGCGTGTGGCACGGTTAGCAGAGTGCTTGCTTGCCATGCAGGAAGCACCGCAATGCATCCAGCACTGCATACACTGGTGTGGTCTTGCAAGTCTATAATGCAGGTAGCTCTTGGGAGGTGAAGGAAGGAGGATCAGAAGTCCATGGTCATCCTCTACTACACAGTGAGTTGGAACATAAGCTAAAGACAAAAATACTTAATTTTAGAGGTGTATAAAGGAAAAACAGACAGGATTTTTATCCTTGGGGAGCTCACAACCCATTAGGGAGCACAAGTGTGTGTGCTACCACTGCTCACATGTTTGCCCAATAGTGGTATTTATTGCTGGACACAGGCTAGTTCCTTTAATTTCCTGAGGAACCTCTAGTTGGCTTTCTGTAACAGCTGTACCCTCCTCTTTGTGCCTTCGCCGACACTTGTTAGTCTTGTCTTTGTTTGCTTCTGAAGTCTTGCTCCTAGAAGTGGCCTCCACCCTGTGGTGATCTTTGTGCCTCAGTCACCAAAAGGTTGAAGATTATCAGTCAGTGTTCTCTTCTAAATCAGAGTGCCCTGGCACATCGTGAGTACACAGGAACATTGTCTAGCAGAGGGATGAATCTCTCTTACATGCAGTTCTTAAAGGGCTCACAGGAGCTAATAGTGGTCAAAACAGTCCACATTTCTTAACATTGGTCTTAGTGGGATTCCTGGGCCATGGAGCTGTTTGACAGGGGTGAGGAGACTCCATGGAGACTGGGGCGGAAGGAGCAGCAGTCTTGCTCAGCTGGCTGCACAGACTAACAGTCTGCCTGCCTCCTGCCTGTGCTGCCCTTAGGGTGGCAACGGGGTGACAACGGGGTGACTCTAGTCAGTGACAGATCTCCATTGTTTTGAATTCCTTGGCTCAAGTTTACAGGCAGAATTTACCATTTGTGAAGATATAGTGGATGAGGACACAAGCTATGGGATCAGAATGACCCACATGCATCTTCTTGAATCCTTCCTGAACTCATCTGTAAACAGGGAGTAAGTATTACACACTACATTCAGCTGAAATAAGTGTAAAATTGCCACAGTATGTATGTATCACACATATAGCTCTTCGAACCAGGCCTGGCTCATTAACTCACAGACAGCATCTGCTAGCGATTCCTGTTATGACATCATAGTTTGTGACTTTCCACAGATGTTTGGGCAGTATTTTTAGACCATTGCTAGAAAGCAAAGGTCCTTAGGTTTTCATGTCCTACTCTGATCATAGCTGGCACCAGTATCTGACTTGTTGAACACTGGAGAAGGGGTGGCGGGAACTTTGCTGCAGTGTTGTGAATAAAGTACCTGGTTAGCCCCAACAAATCTAATAGCCCACTGAAGCAAAGCATTGCAAGCAAAGTAGATGAGACTAGGTCCTAGCTACTTGGCAAATTCTGTTGTTTGTGAAAAGGGCTGGAGCAGGGGGACTGTTGATTGATCACCTTTAAGTGCTTCCCAGCCATTAGGGACCCTCCTTGGCAGGGTCACCTGGAGAGGAAGTGTCTGGTGTCTGGTCACACCCCTATGTCAGTATGGCTTTGTACTACTTCGATAGTCAGAATAATGGCTGCCAAAGATGCCCGTGTTCTCATTTCTGGAACTTGTGAATCTATCTCCCTACATGGTAACAAGGGTGATGCCAAGGGTTGTCCGGGCAGGCCCATGAATTGCACAGGTTCTTATAAAGGGAGATAGGAAGCAGAGTTTCAGAGGAAGCATGCTTCATTAGCAGAGGAGAGACAGGGAGAGGGCAGAAGAGAGAGATGGAAGGAGATGGGGTGGGACAAAAGGGAGGTGTGATGGTTTATATGTGAAATGTCCGCACAAGCTGTGTGTTTGAACACTTGGCCCCCAGCTGTTGGTGCTGTATGGGGCAGTTATGGAAACTTTGGAGAGAAAGGGTCTAGATGGAGGTGGGGAATTATCCCGGGACCTTTCAAGGTCAAATTTGACAAAACCTGAGAAGCAGAAGCCTCCTACTCCTACTGCTGCCATGACGGATTCTCCCCTGTGATGGACTGAGATCCCTGGTAACTGTGAGTGGCAACAAACCCCTCCCACTACCTGGTACTTCTCTCAGGCGTTCGCTGGTGGGGGGTGGGGGTAGGAGTGAGAGTGGGAGGGGAAGGGGGGTGGGGGTGAGGGATGGGGAGGATATTGGTGGTCCCAGGAAGCAAGAAGCTTCTAGAAGCTGAAAAAGGCAAGGAGATAGATGTCCCCACAAACCTCACTGGAAGAAACACAGCCCTTCTGATATATATTTTTTAAATTTTTATTTTCTGTGCCTCGGTGTTTTGCCTGCATGTGTGTCTGACTGAGGCTTCCCGATTACCTGAAACTGGAGTTACAGATGGCTACAAACTGCCTTGTGGGTACTGGGAATTGAACCCAGGTCCTCTAGAAGAGCAACCAGTGCTCCTAACCTCTGAGACCCTGATTTTTTTTTTTAACTTTAGACTTTATTATCTGCAGAAAACATGATATATTTTTCCTGTATTAACATGACTTACTTCTTCCCCTTTAATAATTAAATATTTAATTAAAGTTGATTTTGACACACCAGAGGTCAATCTAATTAGATTTCCTCTCTTCTCTCTTCTCTCCTTAAGCTATTTAATACCAAATAAGATTTGAAATAATTCTTGTGTATGTTCATCCTGGAATTAGCTCTGTAGACCAGGCTGGCCTTGAACTCACAGAGATCTGCCTGCCTCTGCCTCTGCCTCCAGAGTGTTGGGATTAAAGATGTGCGCCTTCACCTCTCAGAGGAGCATGCCCATTTTGACACACCATTTTTTATCTCTTGATTGACTTTGAACTCCTGATCCTACTGCCTCTACTTTCCAGGTGCCAGGGTTATAAATGAACACCACCATGCTTAGCTCACCCTGAACCAATTTTACCTTTATTCTTTACCATATAATACTCTATTCTACAAGGAAGATTCAGTTCGGGGCTAGCCACTGTTACAGTAATGTCTGTGCTAGATTGTCATTACACGTGTTAGTCTGTCTGCAGAGCCATGTGAGGTATACTTGTGAAACATTAACTGCCATTAATACGAGTCTGTGCTACTCAGATGACCAAGTTAATCCCTTCAATGCCCTGCCATCAGAAGTTCTCAGAAGATCCAGCTCCCCATTTGTCTCTGTACTGCTACTTGTAAAGAGAGAATAATCAGGCAGAGCAGTGGTGGCACACGCCTTTAATCCCAGCACTCAGCAGGCAGAGGTGGGTGGCTATCTGTGAGTTCTAGGCAAGCCTGATCTACAGAGCAAGTTCCAGGGCTGCATAGAGAAACCCTGCCTCGAAAAGAAATCCTGCCTTAATAAAAGGAGAAAGCCGGGGGGGGGTGTAGTAGGGAGTGGTAAAGAGAGGGAAGGAAAGAGGGAGGGAGGAAGGAAGGGAGAGAGAGAGAGAGAGAGAGAGAGAGAGAGAGAGAGAGAGAGAGAGAGAGAGAGAGAGAATAATCAGACAAAGGTAAAGGATGACAACAGAGAGCATTATGACAGGGAAGCTATCCAGTGGTTCCCTATTTCAGGAAGCAGGATGTAGAATCTGAGAATGCCTCATGTGGTTGTGTGTGTGTGTGTGTGTGTGTGTGTGTGTGTGTGTGTGATATGCATGTATGAGCATGTGTGTACAAGCCTATGCTTGTGTGTTTGTGTGTGGTATCTAGGTGATATATATATGTGCATGGGTGTACAAGCCCATGCTTGTGTGTGTGGTATGTGGGTGTGTGTGGTGAATGCATATGTGTGCATGTATGTACAAGCTCATGTTTTGTGTGTGTGTATGTGTGTGATATGTATGTATGAGCATGTGTGTACAAGCTTATACTTGTGTATGTAGCCAAAAGTCAATGTTGAGTATCTTTATGACTGTCCACCTTACTACTATTATTTTTTTTGATACAGGGTGTGTCACTGAAACTGGAGATCACCAATTAGGTAGGCTGGCTGGCCAGCAAGTCCCAGGGATCCTCCTGTCCCTGCTTCCATGTGATGTAATCACAGGTATGCACCACTATGACCACATTTTCATGTGAAGGCTGGGGATCTGAACTCTGTTGTCATGCTCATACAGCAAACACTAACCACTGAGATACTCACTTGCCCCCAACCACTTTTATTTTGAGACAGGGTCTCCCTATGTAATCCAAGCCTTGAACCAGAGATCTTGCCTTGGCCTCTCAAGTGCTGGGATTACAGATATGCATCATAATTCTCCACATTCTCTGCATTTTAATTTTTAAAAGCTCTCCCATGTTTGCAAGTCACTGGACTAGCTAATTAAAATTGCAAAGATAACACACCAAAAAAAAAAAAAAAAAAAAAAAGCCACTCACCATATGTCAACATCTCTCCGGATCCTTTTCAGATAACCCAACCCAATCATGTTAAATGTCCCTTCTGAAGCTTTTGTCTCCAATAACTGGCTGACTCAGCAGAGATGGAATTAGAAGATGAACACTTCAGGTTCAAAACCCAGTGGTAAAAGTATCATTTCCTTCTTATTCGTAGTTTCTGGGAATGAGGAAGGGCTGACCCAGAAGTTCTAGCTCAGAGTCAGCGGCTGCCTTGGTGGCCAGGGGTGACTGGAACACCTGTGGGTGACGTAGGTCTTTGTCACACACCCCTGGAGTGTCTCCATGTTGATTATCCATGTGCTGAGCCTGGGTGTCATGGCACTGTAGGGCAGTCTTGCTGTTTACACATAGCTCAGGGTTCCAAGAGTTGAAAGAAACCAAGCAGGACCCACATAGTTTTCTGTGACAGAACGTGGGCAGCTTCAATCAAGGAAATCATAAATTCTGCCTCAGAATGGGAGGAATGTCAAGACCCCATTCTGAGACGAGCATGTGGCTTGGCCAAAGAGCTGTAACTATCTTTGAGAAACCCCTTCTGCACGGCTGAATCACCTCTCAGCCCCATGTGTGATGTACTCGAGCCTTTCCGTCAAATCTTTCTCAGATCTCTCCCTGTCTCTGAGTATCCTGGACATCACCTTATCTATGCTGTTGTCATCCCTGGCTTGGCCCACTGTGCGTGTGTGCGTGCGTGTATGTGTGTGCTCATTATTTTTGAGACAGGGTCTCACTATACCTGTGGCTGGCCTGGAACTTACTTACTTACTTACTTACTTACTTACTTCAGGCTGGCCTTGAAATTATAGAGAGCCACCTGCCTCTGCATCAAGTGCTGTAATTAAAGGCCTGCAGCACCACAGCAGCTAGGATATTTTTGCAGGACAAACCTGTCCCCAGTGTTGTAGGATAAACTAGAAGCTGCCTTCAAGGTCCTGAATCGGGCCCCCTTTCTGCCTTCCTGCTTATCTGAGGCCACTGACTTCTATGCTTTCAATCTGCAACCACAGTGGTCCTGTTGGGCCCAACACACATCATGTTTTTTGGACTCAAGGTCTTTGTCTGTCATTCTATTCTCTCAGCCCCATTCCCTTTTCTTTCTCCATCCTTCATTCCTTCTCTTTCTACTCTTTAACTCAGTCCAGCTACTTCTATAGGTTTGGTCTGCCTTCACTTGTGCTCTGTGTAGAGAGGCAGTGTAACGGTGTAGCTAGGAGACTGTTGCTCAGTACCTGGGTTCAGACCTTGGCTCTCACATTTACTACTGTGTGGCCTTGGGTACAATACCCTCACCTCTTCATATTTAAAACAGGCAAAACACACAACAGAGGCGGTGGTGCACACTTTTAATCCCAGCATTCAGGAGGCAGAGGCAGGTGGATCTTTGTGAGTTCGAGGTCAGCCTGGTCTATATAGAGAGTTCCAGGACAGCCAGGGAGGGCTACACAGAGAAACGCTACTTGAAAACCAAAACAAAACAAAATTGTAAAATAGGCAGGAGTGCCGGACACATAATACTCAACGGGTAATTTGCAGCCTGTTACTTCATGTTCCCATCTCACCTGTGACTTTGGGTCCACTGCTGAGGACAGAGGGGTGCTAAATATAAGGCAAGGGCCCTTGGCATGGCATTCATGAGCATGGGTGCCTTTATTGGCTGGAAGTAAGCCTTTCTCTTGTGAATTGCTGCTGTTTCCAACAGAGGTTAGACATGTCTATTTCGTTGTTAGACTGACGGCTGGACCTGCTAGGGCTTTGGACGTGGAGCAAGCTCTCTTCTACTGAGCATAGCCTCGGTTCTCTTTGGACTTGTGACTTTCAGCAGGGTCTCACTAATTGCCCAGGCTGTCTTTGGACTCACTCTGTAGCTCTAATTGACTTTGACCTTTTGATCCTCCTGCCTCCACCTCGAGTAAGAATCGGGGATGACAGCCTATGGCACTAGGCTTGGCTGCTGCGGGTACGTTCTTGTATTACTCTTCACACTTGTCCTTACTTTTTGATGAGGGAGGGTTAAATAACTAGATCTGTTATTTAATTAAGTAACGAACAAACACAGAGTACTATGCCACATGCTTGTTGCCAATATTTTGATGATTTTATGTCTATATAATTGCTTTTTTTCCATTACACTATTATGACATTCAAACCCACTGGGAGAAATCAAGAACTTAGACTCAATTCAAATTTAGATTAAATAAATTTATTCTTACAGCTGGCAAAACAGCCTTAGAGCCAACACAGCATGCCATGCACAAGGGGGTTAAGGTGGGTTTTAAGGTAGACATCAGAAAGGTGTGTATTACAGCTATCCATGGACTCCACAGCTGGTCGGGAAAACTGTTTTACTTCTTCAGTTGTTTCTTGCTTTCCCTCTATGTAAGGCTAAAAAGCCCATTCTATCCCTTTCTTTACAGAAGCAAAGGCAGCTAGCTGTTACTGCCTCACAGCCCGTTCATTATCTCATGCTTATCTCACCTGTAGGCCACTAGGTTCTCCCAGGCATTCCAGAGCAAAAGGTCAACAGCCCTTAAGGGATGTCTGGCTCCACATTAAGTTTCCTTAGTCTTCACAGGGGACCAGTGTAAATTATTACTCAGGTCGAACTGCTCTAATGACTAGGATAGGTCAGTTCATTTCTGGGCAGGCAATAACACAGTGTCATCAGGTTAGGACTGGCTGTCATGTCCCCACAATGTCTTATTCCTTGGAAAATATATTTTTGTGAAGGGTCCATTGACTTTTCCAGACAGTCAGAGGAGGCCACAGCACACCAACACTTAACAACTGTGGCGTAAAGGAAGCCATTGATGGATGGAGACAGGAACTCTCTTGGGGTATATGAAAGAGCGAGGAAGCACTTTGAGTCAGGAACTTTGCTGAGCACTTTATATATATCCTAACTCAGTACTCTTTACCAAAAACATAGATATTGCAATCCCACTTTATGGATGAGAAGGTTGAGTTTCAGAGAAGCAGACAGTTACCCGACAGCTTAAGGGAGTCTACTGTGGTGAGGTCCTTGCTCTTAATATTTCCCATGTAAACAGAGACTCATCCTTCCATTTTACAGATATGCAAACCGAGACTCAAAGATGTGAATTCATTCTGCTCCCTCCCACATGCACTGTTAAGTGTCACAGTCAGCATTCGAACCCATGTCTTTGAGATTTCAAAGTCCCCTTGTTCTACTGTACCATGTGGAGTTTATGGACGTACCATGGAAATGCAGTCTGGGTGAGCTGACGGTTGGCCACCTGTATGGCTCCAGCAAGTGTGGCCATGCCATCCCTTGGGATTAGATGGTTGGGAAAGAAATGACTACATTTTTCCCCCGTGCAGAGTCACAGGCTGGTGCAGGGAGCATCCTGGCTGATGTGAAATACACACTAGCACACAGAGCCCTCCATTAGCCCCCATTGTTTAGACGAGAGAGTCAAAAGTAGGAAGTGGGGGATAAAAGATTCCCAAGTAGGCAGCTCTCTGTTGGGCTCCTGCTGGAGTGGAAATAGGCATTATTTCACAACCATTAGTGATGAACTCCGCAAGGATGAAAGTCGTCTTGTGACCTGTGAATGTAACGAGATGAAAATGAGGTAATGTGATGTTTTATAACGATAGAGGATCTGAGAAGCCGGGAATTATCTCAGCATGAATACTACGAGGAAGCGGGAACAATGGGAGCCATCTGGAAGCAAATCTCTATTCAGCTGTATTTATAGCTGTATTCATCTTGTCTTTCAGTTCAGAGGTCACCAAAGCGCTTGTCTCACCTTGTGTGTGTATGAAAATACTGCGCCTGCCACAGTCCCCACAGCTTCCTTCTGTGGAGCCTGTCACATATAAAGGAGAGAGAGTCAGAGCCTTCCAAAGAAGGAGATGAATAGTAGCTCAGGCTGAGACAGAGACGAGGAGGCAAGAGAGCAGGGGGAAGAAAAGAGCTAAGACGTTTTGTTCACCACTGCCCAACTTCTTTTTCTAGCCTGGAGCTGTCACAGAAGGTGGTGCATACTAGCTGTATGTGGATGCTTACCCTTTTGTGAAAAACAAAAGCTGGGCTGGGGTACCACCATTGGTGAAGTACTTGCCTTACACATGCAGGAACCTCAGTTTAATCCCCAGAACACATATGGAAAAGCTGGTTGTGGTAGCACATACTTGTAATTCCAGTGCTGGTCCCTAGGACTTGCTCACATCTGGTGAGCCTCCGGCCAGGGTATAGGAAGAAAAATAGGAGCTAGATCTGTTTCCTAAGGATGACATCCAGTGTTGTCTTCTGTCCTCTATATATGGGCACAGACACAGACACACAGATGCACACAAACATACAGACATACACATAACACACACACAAAGTACAAAGACATCCACCTCCTCAGTTGTAGTGTCCACATTCAGGTGTTTCCAAGACACCCATTGCCAGCAGCTACCATGTTGGATGATGCAGATACGGAATATGTCTGCTATCATAGATGGGCCAACTCACGAATATACTTAGGAATATTCAAACTTCAGGACTTCAGAAACCCAACCCTTAGAGAGTTGGAAGGAGTCTTCTGAAATGGATATAAGAATACTAAATGCCCAGTGATCATGGAGAAGCTACTGAACCCCTGAAATGATTGCTTATTATCAATGGTTGGTATCATTTTTTACTAGATACTATGATAAAAGACTCTAGGCTTTCCAGTCACCATACAAGTTTTCACTGTCATTTCAGAGGAGAAAACAGGTTAGGGTGAGGCCATGCTGTCAGTGGCACTGTGGTTTTAGACCCATGTCTCTGAGGTCAGAGGTCACAGTGATGACGATCAGCTCTCCTGCTGTATGTCTCCTCACCTGTCATTGAAGGATCTTAGCTGCTGTCTCTCATAACCAGAAAGTGAGGCAAAGCTCTGAGCTCATGCACGGATGTGAGAGCTCATGCAATAGTTTCCTCTGAAATGGAAACATTCTATCCTGCCAGGAAGCTACTTAAGGACTCACAATAGCTTCAGGAAGTCCCTGAAACTAACAAGATTGGCTAGGAGGCTCCCTGCCAGAGTCAACAATAAAAGCCGAGAGTCCTTCTCAAAGGAAGTGAAGCCGGGATGTAAAGAAGCTCTCAGTTGAGAAAGTTGTGAATAAAGCCTAGCCCCAAACAGCTGCCTGCAGGAGGCAAAAGCCAGATGCACTTCCTGGAGGGGTCTGGACCAGCTGAAGCACCTTGGAAAGAACACCCTCCAACTGTTGTGAGCTGTCACCCATGCTGGGGTGGGCTTTGGTGATGCAGCTGTCTTTGAGTCATTTCTGCTCCTTAAGTAACTCCAACAAAACTCATGGTTCACCAAGTTGAACTTTGGTGGTATCTGCCCTTTGGTCTGTTGTCAGTTAAGTAGACATGTGTGTTGCATCTTCCTGGGAAAAGTTTTGTCACATGATAGAGATGATGCCAGGAAGCCATGATGGGAAGTTGGGTAATTGAAATATCCAGAGGAAGGGCTTCTAGGTGGGGGGAGGGCTGATGAGCAGCAAATCACATCATGGCCGACTGGGGTTTCGCCCTGAGTGGGAAGACCATGCAGAACCTACTTCTCAGACATCCAATCCAAGGGGCTGAGGAACTAGGACACTGGCCTGTAACTGCCAATGGTGGAAGGCTGTTCCAAGGGACATTTAATGCTGTCACTTCTATTCTGCTCCCATCCAGAATTAGCTAAAGATGCTCTTGAAACCATTAATGGCCTCAGAACAAGTGGTCATCAATGCTCAGGATACATCTAAGTGTGGATGGAGGGCCTGAGGGTGGGGGACCTACAAGGTGTCACACAGTGGGTTGTTGGACACTCTTTTTCTTTAACAAAGTGATGGCTATTTTACATCCTATAATATGAAACTGAGATGGTTACAGTCTGCCAGAACATGCCTGTGGAAGAGGCCAGAGGCACAATTAGACATCTGAGCTGATTTTTGACACAGACAATTTTGACACAGACGACAAAGGAAAAAGTTAATTTTCATTGCATACAAAGAACTCATTAGCACGGGGACCCTGGCTAGTTCAATACTAAGTTCAATACTATAACCCTAACATGTGATCCAAATTAACTGCTCAGTGAATTAGTTGAGTGAATTCATGAGAGGCTAAATGACAGCTATCTGAAAAAAGATGGTTACTTCATACATAAGGAAGCTCAAGTGGCTGACAAACATTTGATAAAACATAAGACTCTCACCTTCCCCGGGCCTGGTGCTGCTGGCCTGTAATCCCAGCTCCTTGGGATCATGAGGTCAAGATCTTCCTGGGCTCCAAGATGAGTTCCAGGCCAGCCTGAGTAACTGCTTCCGAAGGAAAGAAGACTCAGGACATGGCATGAGGCCCTAGGGCTCAAACCCTACAACCACAAAGAGAAAAAAAGTTACTAATATTGGAGAAATATAATTTTTGAGAAATGTGAACTGAAGCAGCAATATCTGTTATACATCAAGTTATCAAATATGAAATGAATGATAACATTTGGTAACGGAGAGAGTCCAAGGTTCTTTTTTAAAAACAGTGTTTTGTTTTGTTTGAGACAGAGGATCCCTATGTAACCCTGGCTGTCCTGGAATGGGCTACATATACCAGGCTGACCTTGAACTCACAGAGATCCACCTGACTTTGCCTTTGGAGTGGTGGGACTAAAGGTGTGTGTTTTTAATATGAATTTTTTCGATTTTTTTCTTGCAAAGCATTTCGAAAACATCTGTTTGCACTTTGTATACATAGAACAATTCCTTCTAGAAATCTTCTCTATGGACATCAGAGTACAAGTGTTCAAGCATGCATGACCAAGGACTTGTGTTGCTCAGTGCCCATTGCAGAAGTGGGAATGAGGACGCAAGTCCACAGTAGAGCAGCCGAATCAGATGAGACAAATTCACCGCACAGAGCATTCCAGAATTCTTTCAAGCAGGAGCTGCAGATCTGTGTCTACGGACTTGGAACAATTCCTGTGTTATGTAGTGGGAAGTGGGAAGTTCCAGAAAAATGATAGATTTCTTTTCTTAGGAAAAGAACAAATACATTAACACGTAGAATGATCCCTGATTGAAAGTCATGGAGAGAAAGATAAAGGAAGAAAAATGCGGGGCTGGAGAGATGGCCCAGTGGTCATAAGCACACACTGCTTGTAGAAGACCCAGGTTCGTTCCCAACACCCAGGTCGGGGTGCTCATGGTGCCTGTAACTCCAGCTCCAGGGGGTCTAGTGCCCTCTTGTGGTCTCCACAAGCACTGTGCATGAGCACATACTATATACAGGTACACATAATCAAAAACAAATCTCATCAAACTATCATGGGAATGATGTTCACAGCATAATAACACAGGAAAATATGAACCAGAGATTCGTGCTTTCCCTGGGAGAGCTCTAAAGATACCAACAGGCTAGGACTAAAATGTGGACAAAAATGACCAAATGAAAACATTGATTTAATTTTGGAAAAGGACAACGGATTATTTTTGATCTGCAAGTTCTCACATATATGTGAAGTGTCTATTTAATATAATATCCTTTAGTGAACTAATACATTCTGCATGGGCATTGGAGAATCAAAGTACATGATTTGGCTGGGGGAGATGGCTCAGTGGGTAAAAAGTGCATGGCATACAACTCTGGATGTCCCACAGCCACATAAAAAGTGCATGGCATACAACTCTGGATATCCCACAGCCACATAAAAAGTGCATGGCATACAACTCTGGATATCCCACAGCCACATAAAAAGCTAGATGTGGCTGCGTGTGTCTGTGACCCTAGAACTGAGTGTTTGTCAGTACAAAATCATTGCTATCAGAAGATTCAGAATCCATGCACCTTGGGTGTATTCTTCAGTCATGCTGGGCCTTATTTTTTTGTTATTATACTTATGTATTTATACATGTATTTATTTATTTATTTACTGCATATGCTCAAGCAAGAGTGCCACTACATGTGTGTGGAGTTTAGAGGCAACTTTCAGGAGTTGGTTTTCTCCTTTCTCTGTGTGGGCTCTGGGAATTGAACTCATGTTGTCAGACTTGGCAGCAAGCACCTTTAACCCCTAAACCACTCTTACCAGTCTTGTACCTATTTTTCTGAGACAGGCTTTCTCATTGGACTTAGAGCTTGCTGATTTGGCTAGACTAGCTAACAAGCTCCTGCCTCTGGCTCCCCAGCACTGGAATTATAGACACACACTGCCTCATTTTTGTTGTTTGTTTTGTTTGTTTCTTCAATTATTTTGATACAGGCTCTAACTATGTAGACCTGGCTGCCCTGGAACTTCCAGAGATCCACTCTGGAGATCCTCCCCAGGGACAGGATTAAAGACACATGTCACCATGCCTAGCTTTCCCTTGGTTGGTTTTTCGAATGTGTTGGGGATCTGAACTCAAGTCCTAATGCTTCAGAGGCAAGTATGTCACTGACTGGTCCACCTTTCCAGCCGTACCGTACCGCAGGGTTTGATGTTCTGAACTCTTCGTGTCACTTGTTCTTTCGTTACAGCTATAATAATAAAAGGTTGGAGAAGGGGTGGGGGTGGGTGGTCCCGGGTGAGGGTCCCAGGTCAGAGGGGTCCCAAGGTAAGGAACCACGTGGGAGAGCATAGCAGGTTGCATAGCCGGTGAGGGTGACCCAGGCGGGAGGGAATAACATGCCAGGCAGATAGAGTTTAAATGAGGAGTTTATTTGGAAAAGGGGAGTGAGAGAGAAGGGAAGAGACATAGAGACACCAGGAACAGAAGAGGAGAGAGGGGGAGAGAAAAAGGGGGGGTAGCTAGTGGCCAACCGAAAGCAGGGTGAGTGAGCAAAAGAGAAAGCAAAAGAGAAAGCGAGAGAGAGAGAGAGAGAGAGAGAGAGAGAGAGAGAGAGAGAGAGAGAGAGAGAGAGAGAGAAAGCAAGAGAGAGCGTTAATTGGGCCGGGGTCTGACTTTTAAAGGGGTCCTTTACACCTGCCTGCAGACTAGTACTCATGGAACCCTGGGCTGACCGGAGTACTGCCTGAGTGCATCCTGCCAGGTGACAGGGGCAGGCCAGCGTAATGCCTGAATCCTTACACCACTAGTTTCTGTTGGTACACTGAGGAAGGGGACCAAGCATGCGTGTGAAGTGCAGGAGGTGGGATCATGGGACTGGCTAGCACAGGGATGGCTGTGGGACTCTACCCTTCATATTCAGCCTCCTGGGGTCCTGACCTGAGTCTGGTTCTTCAGCCTTCCTGCCCAGCATCCTTCCAATAACATCCTCCTCTATCTAAGATTATGAGCTCTATCTTTTATGTGAGGACAGTGGGAGGAGCGAGAGGGGGCTGGGCAGTGGAAGGAACTCCCTTTTACATGAGGGTCTCAAAATAGATCTCCCATGGAGACATCGTCTGTCCCAGATCTGACTGGGGAAGAGGAGGAGGCAGATGATGGGTGGGGGAGGGACACAGACAGTGATCTGAGCTAGTAACACAGACAGTTTGATGACTGGAGGTTCCTAGGGAGCTGGCATCAGAGGGGGAGGCCAGCAGAAGCCAGGATGTAGAAGACCTTAAATCGCAGCAGGAAATCTCAAGTCACCTTTCCTGCCACCAAATCCATCTCTTATTCCAGGCAGCACAGTCCCAGAAGGCTGCTGGGGTTCAGGGCTGAGTCCCTCATGTCTGGGAGTTACAATCAGCCAGCCAGCAAGGCATTTTAACCAGATCCTGACAACCTTTCGTCAAAGCACCCTTTTGTTTTGTTGACTCTTGGGTTTTCCAGATTTCTCATTGTGTTCTTTCCTAGTTCCTTCTGACAAATCCCAGCTCAGCTCTGCTGAGTTATAGGGAAATATCTGGGGGACACAGCTAGGTCCGGGAATCCCAGCCAGAGAACCCAGTCATAGTAAGGATGGGTAACCATGCAGCCAGTGTAGAAACCTTCAGACTTGTTACTAACAGTCCTGCATTTACTCAGTAAGCGCTTGATCAGCACCTGGCATGGGCCTGCGTCCTGGCTGGGTGTCTAGATGGGCAATAGAAGGTGAATAGTTTTATGTTAGCTTGACACAAGCTAAAGTCACTTAAGCAGAGGGAGCTTTAATTAAGAAAACACTTCCATAGGATGGGGCAGTAGGCAAGCCTGTAGGACATTTTCTTAATTAGTGATAATTGGGGAGGGCCCAGCCCATTGTGAGTGAGGCCATCCCTGCACTGGTGGTCCTGGGTTCTGTAAGAAAGCAGACTGGGCAAGCCATGCGGAGCAAGCCAGTAAGCAGCACCCTCCATGGCCTCTGCATCAGCTCCTGCTCCAGGGTTCTGCCCAGTTTGACTTCCTGTCCTGACTTCTTTCAGTGATGGACAGTGCTGTGGAAATGTGAGCCAAATAAACTCGTTCCTCCCTAAGTTGCTTTGGTCATGGTGTTTCATCACAGCAATAGAAACCATAACGAAGACATTGATCCCTTCTCTCTAGTAATCAAGTCAGATGTGCAGGATGGTGATTACAAAGGTTATGGAGTGAAAGTTCTGCCAGGAACCAGCTGGCAAAGCCAACGGTTTTGTGTTGTGGGGAGCCAGATCTCCCCAATGGCTTCACTAAAAGAGGCAGATCTGATTCTATACCCACTAGCCACAACCCCGGGTGCCCACTTTAATTAATAGTCCTGGAGAAAGGCAGGTCTTTTGTTCTATTGATGACTGCAGGGTGTACAGTAGGAAAGAGCGGGCCTGAAGAAGGCACAAAGGACCTTGTGGAGATTGAGGGGATGTGGAATGCTGTCTCTCATGAGGTCTTCCTGGCAGTGGTCAGTGCCTGGAAAGAGAGGGAGGACGTGGCAGAACAGCTGCCCTGGATAAAATGTCCCTGTGGGCCAAGAGAACAGCACAGTAGCCAGACGAGTACCTTTCTGAGGTTTCATCGAAGTAGACTGAGTTCTGGGCACTGCAGTCTCCAGGTGGTAGCAATGGCAAGAGAGGAATGTTAATTAAAACCTGAGCTGGATGTCCCATCAGAGAACTGTCCCGGAGGAAAACAATGAAAATTACTCAAGTGTTCCTCGGGAAGCCAACACTAGGCCACTGCAGACAAGGAGGGTCAAGGCGCAGGGAGAAACTTTATGGAGGTCAGACACTCTACGGGGGGTGGGGGTGGGGGGGTGGGATGGGGTGGAGTGGGGTGGGGGTGGGGGTGGGGTGGAGTGGGGTGGGGGTGGGGGTGGGTTATCTGCCCTCTTTGCTTTCCCCTTCTCATTTGAATCCTGGGAAGGTGCTAAGGTGCATCTCCCAGCCAGTCCTTTCTCCTCCTTGCTTTTTATTTCTAGCTGACAAGATTCTTTCTGGCTCAAGTCAATCTTTGGATGAGCAGGGAAGATGAGATGAGATTTAAATTGAGTTTGCGAATGAAGCACCAAAGAATGGAGATTTTAACAACAGAAAGTGATCCAAAAGTAATGCAATCTGCCAGAAATGTCATTAAGGGACAGAAAAGGGAAATTCAGCCGAGCATGGCTGGAGGCAGAGATTAGGGCCAGAGCTTCATTATCGTGCCCCATGGAGTCGAGCCGCCACAACACACTGGTTCCACAAATAAACAGAATAATTGAAGTACAGCGTGGCAGGGCTGAGTGTCACTTGGACGACTGGCAGTGGGACTAGAAGAGAGAGCATGGGGAGGTGGTGTGCTTACCCCAGTGGGAACTGGGGGAGGAGTTCCCAGAGGAGGTGCACTGAACCCCGGCTAGCTGGGATATTTTTAATTAATTAATTTTTGAGACAGGGCTTCACTATGTAGCTCAGGCTGTTCTAGAACTCGGTATGTAGAGCAGAAAATCCAGAAACCTGCCTGCCTCTGCCTCCTGAGTGCAGGGATTAAAGGCATTATGGCTAATAGTCTTTTCTTTTTTTAAATAAAACTTTATTGTAAAGATCTTGCAAATAAAAGACAACATGTGGTGAGATGAGTCAGACCCAAAGTCTACACATCTCCCACAAACATCTAAACTATCAGAACAGCCATTCTAAAGCAGTGGAGCTTCAGGTTGGATTTTGCACTTTCACTAGTAATTATATTTTTATTCACGTATCCTCCACAAAGACCCTGACAAATGCATGGGGAGTTAAAACTTGAAAAAACAATTAGCTTTATATCCCTTTCCACCACACACACACACATAATACACACACCTATAATATACATACACAAACACATTCACACATGCAAATGTACATGCAAGTGCAGTATGCTATGTAGGAAAGGGAACAAGAAAGGGTACACATTAGGTGACGAGGAAGGACAGAATACAGGTAAAAGACACACGTGTAGAGCTGGGTCTTCGGCTAGCAGGTGCCACAGACTCTGCCCTCCATGCATGCTCTTCCTCAGCCATTCCCCCATCCTCCTGCCCCTCAAGAAGGCCATTCCATCCAGGATTCCCAATTCCTGGATCACTATTCTTTCCCAGCACTCTTTGCCCTACCTCTAGGATGGGATGCTGGCAATTGCCACCTCCCCTGGAAGCATCTCACTACCCCTCCCTCCCCACTCTCATCTCAGCCCATCTCGATTCTGTTCTTTCCCTTGGCCTCACCACCAGCGTCTCCTAGAGATGTGTGTACACTGAAATATCTTCCCTTTATCTTGTCTGGTCTGCGCCCCATGGGGCAACACGAAGGCTACTATTTATTCCTTCACACATTAATTTAAGATGCTTTAATTGCTGCTATGATATGTTTTACATAATATAATTAATGTTTTAATTCTGTGTACTGGCTTCCCCCAGGCAGTTTTGTGAAGGGCCCAATTTTAGAATCAAGCAAATAAGGAATAAGCAATAGCTGAGGTTATCTAGGAATGCCCCCACTCCCAGGAATAAAAACCAGGCTTGTTTTCCAACAGGGATGAAAAGAGGAAACAGTTTAATTTCTCTTGATCCTGGGTTTCTTTGGGTGTCTTTAATGGAGAACCTTGGGTCCTGGTTTGACTGCTTCTGGCCTTTTTGTACATGAACACCCATCCTTTCTACCCAGGGGGCCGCTGTGGTTTGAGGTCAGTATTGAGACCTCCAGAGTCGTGTCCCCTTTGCCATCTTCTTCCTCATGGGGGGCTGTTCCTGGGTGAGAAGTGACAAGCCATTCACATACTATGAAACCCTGTGTTAGGACAGTGGCGCTCGCATGTGTGCGTGCATGGTGGGATAAAAGACAGGATGGATTCCAGTAGGAGAAGGCAGACAATACAGTGGAGCCTGGCCTCCAGGCATGCTCTTTAGCATTTACCTGGCCTGTGCTCCTAAAAAAGGCAAATTTTTCCCAGACTCCTACATCTGGACTGAAGAAAAATGAAGCTATTTCTGTGTCTTTGTAGCAAAGACACAGATTCCATTGAGAATGACATCCATAAGCTCGTATGTTTGAATGCTTGGTTCCCAGTTAGTGGAACTGCTTTGGAAGATTAAGAGGCGTGGCCTTGATGGGTGTGTCACTATGAGTGGGCTTTGAGGTTTCAAAAGCCCATGCCAGGCCCAGACCACCCCCTCTCCACCATCTGCTGCCTGTAGATTAGGATGTAAAGCTCTCAGCTACTACTCTAATGCCATGCCTGTCTGCTTCCCACCATGATGAACCCTCTGAAACCGTAAGCAAGTCCCCACTTAAATGCTTTCTTTTGTAAGAGTTGCCTTGGTTATGGTCTCTCCACAGCAATAGAACAGCAAGTAAGACAGATCCCAAGGCTGGGGTTAATGTGCCACCTCTTCCTTCCCCATCCCATCCTCTTTTATTCTTTGCAGCCTGTCCTCTCAGCATGGCTGGGATGTTCAGAGTGTGGAGGATCAATATCTAAAGTACCATCTGGTTCAAGCTCCTGGGTGGAGAATTTCAGTGCATTGGGCCCAAAGCTTGGACCAGAGCTCAGGCTACCTTAGTTGCAGAGCAGAATGCTGACCCTGCTTCAAAAATAGTGGTGTAGTGGAGGGTGTGGGCACTACTTACGAAGCCTGACAACCTAAGTGTCAGATACTGGTCTCGCATGGCGGGAGTAGACAACTAACTCCGACTAGACCCCCCCCCCCAATATTTCCTGAGGAGGGAGGGAGGAGAGGGTATGATGAATATTGGGTGGTGCTGGGAAAAGGACACCAAGGGTAAAGTGCCTGTCATGCAAGCACGAGGACCACAGTTCAGATCCTTGCTACAGACCGCCCTCCACCGAAGTTAATGGGGGAAGAGGGAGGACCTCCACTAACATTTCCCAAAGGGTCCTGTGGTCCTACTAAAGGCTGGTGGTCCACCCGGTAAACACCTGTCTCCAGACTCCGTCCGGATGGAGCTGGGGTGGCATAGAAGCCGCTGGTGGAGACAAGTGAATGGCGTGCATGTATGGGAGGGTGGGACTCTGACCCTACACGTGGGAATTTCCTTCTCAAGAAAGAGAAACTGAGTAGGGGACTCATTTTCTTGAATCACTTCCCGGCTTTCCAACTGCGGTGATGCTGGGGACTTCCTTCGACCTCTCTGTCCTCATTGGGGACGCTTTCGGTTCTGCGAAGATTCCCGGGGGTATTAGGGGAAACGTGGGTATCCTGTGGCGTGTCTCCTTGCCCCGCCAGTACCTACGGGAATCTTCCCCTCTGCTCTTTGCAAGCAGGAGAGTCCCTAGCCCTGCTATAGGTGGCTCTAGGGGTCCCAGGAGGTAGAAAAAGGGCTCCCCTTGGGACTAAGCCTCATCCAGCCGCCTAGGTGCCAGTCCCTTAAATTCTGGGGGGAGGAAGGTTACAGGGGAGGGGGGGAAGTGGTGTCAGACTCTTGGGAAGGTCTGGGGAAATCCCTGCTTAGCAACCAGCCAGAAACCCTCTACGATTGGTGCCCGAAAGTCCCGCCCCCTTCCTGGGCGGGGCCCTTGGCAGGGACTTTGGAGTTACTAGAGGCACTATCAAATATCCTAAGCTGTGATCTGGCCGCTCCGACGACCCTACAATGGTGACTTTGCCACGGCAGTGCGTGCTCTGGGGCTGCTTGTTGACAGCGGTGAGTGGCTTCTGTCCTGATCCCAAGAGATTTGAGAGTGGGAGATGGAAAGATGAGATAAGACTTCGGAGACAAGATCTTCCTAGCTGATTTGGGGGGAAGGTGGGAAGGGGTGAATGAGTAGGGTAGGCAAGATCTCTCTGGTGTTGACCATAAAATAAGGTGGGCTGCCCCTCTCCCCTCCCAGAAGGTTGGGGTTCCATTCCGCACAGTGCACAGGGGGAGCTTACGGAGGGCATACCAGGACAACTTTATCTAATCCAGTCTGGGCTCAGGAGCTGGCCACAAAGACTGGAAAGGGGTTCCGAGTGCACAGGAAGGAAGCCTGGCTAGGGGAAGGGGCGGGTCTGGCCTGTTTCCTGTCACTTTCCCATTGTGGATAGATGCCTGCCATCAGTGGTTATCTTCTCCCTGCTATTTGGGGCCACTTTCTTCCAGGGCATCTTGTGGGAACAAGACCCTGGGTACTTTCTTGGTAAGAGGGATTTAACACCCACCACACCCTACATAGTCAAGCCCATCTAGGAGGAATCCCCAGGTTGATGCCTCTTCCTCTTGTACTTAAGATGGTGTAATAGATACCCAGAGAGAGGAATAGCCATGGGACCCAGGAAAGGGTGAAGAGAACAGCCTCGGTTTCTCCAGGCACCAGAATGCTTCAGACCCAACCAAGCACATCTCCGGGATTTTCAGAAGCCGGCACTTGATTCACTTTTGGTTTAAATGTATTTCTGCAGTTCCTCATTCTGGAGGCTGGGAATCCCCTGACTACCTGAGTCTCATCCCCACCCCTCTGGCTGGGCTCCTCATGTTTTCAAGAGTCTTTTTGGTTTGGAGACAGGGACTTACGTGTTTCAGCTGGCTCCCTTAGACTTGCCCATGTGGGCAGGTGTCATGTTACAGGCCTGGCTTTCTGCAGCTGGGACAGTTAGTGCCCTAAGCATGTATTATCTATCAATCAGATGAGTTGAGAGAGAATCTTAGGTATCTGAGGTTGACCTCAAACTTGCTATGTAGTTGAGGCTGACTTTTAATTTCTCTCCCCCGCCAATTTTTGTGTGTGTGTACGGTTTGTATGTGTGTATACGGTTTGTATGTGTGTATACATTTGTGTTGGTACCTGTGCACTCTTGCATGTGGTGGCCTGAAGCTGCTATGAGTCATTCTTGGACACTCTCCACCTTACTCATTCAGGCAGGGTCTCTATCAAACCCAGAGCACCCTACATGGCCAGTCTCACCAGCCAGCTTGCTTTGGTGATCCCCCATCTTCGCTTTGTAAGGCTGGGGTTACAGGAAGGCCACTACAGATACCTGACATTTATTTACATGTGTTTCTGGAGATCTGAACTCTGGTTCACACATTTATGTGGTAAGCGCTTTAATAGCTGAGCCCTCTCTCCTACCCTTGAATTTCTCTGTAGTGCTGGGTCTATGGGCATGCATCACCAAGACCAGTTTTATGTGGCACTTTAGAATGGAACCTAGGGCTTCGTGTATGCTGGGCAGTCATTGTACCAACCGAGCCACATTCCCCAGCAGAGGGCTGCAGATTCTGACACGTGGCCTGGACAGGGATAACTGTGAGGTTCAGCCACAGGAGAGGAGGGAAGTGAGGAAGCTGCTTTCCCAGCTTTCAATGGCACTCTGAGCCAGGGGATCTCAACCCGTGAGCCTCAACCCTTTCACAGGGGCCGCCTAAGACCATCGGAAAACATATTTACATTACGATTCCCAACAGTAGCAAAGCTGCTGTTATGAAGTGGCGACAGAAATAATTTTATGGTTGGGGGGTCACCACAGCATGAGGAACTGTGTTAGGAAGGTTGAGAACCCCTGCCCTAAACAATGGTTCTTAGAGGGACAGAATGCCGGAGGAGGGTAGAGCGGGAGAGCAGTGGATGAGAGCCTTGAGGGAAGAATGGAGGAAGAAACAGGTGTGATGAAGGGTGGTCCGGACTACCAAGTGCTAAGTCTGCCCTTGCCAGCTCCAATCTGGGCCCCAGGTAGCGGCTGGGCCCTGACAGAAATAGCAAGTGGGAGAGAGATTGCATAGAACCTCCATTTGATTTTTCCCTAGTCCTCTGTTACACAGATGACCAAAATGAGGCTCAGAGAGGGGAAGAGGTTTGCCCAAAGTCTCTCAAGATGGATGTGAACCTATATCTGACTTGAGAGTTTGCCACTCACGTGGCAAGAGGCCCCCAAGCTGTGGCCCTGAGAACTTTGTGGAGGAAGGCCCAGTGCTTTGGGGAATGGAAACAGGGGTGTCAAGCCAGCAGAGGAAAGGTGTCTTTTTCAGATGCTCAGCGATGCCGCCAAGGGCTTTCACTGCTCTTGAGGTAGACTGGGAAATCTGGTGAGGTGCTGCCTGGGGATGAGCTGTTGCCGGAGCAGCTCTCAGATGCATATCCTTAAGTGATTTGCTCAGATGCCCAGGTTGAATGAGAGTTGTCCATTAGCTGAATCCTGGACAGTCAGTCAGTTTCCAGGGTGCAGGGTGTTGTTCTTTGGAATAAAAGCTGGAGAAGGGGGGTGGGGGCCCCGAGAGAGGGCCCCAAGCGAGTGGGGTCCCAAGGTAAGGTCCACGTGTAGAGCATAGCAGGTTCCACAGCAGGTGAGAGTGACCAAGGCAGCGAGGCGGAGGGAATAACACGCCAGGCAGACAGAGCTTAAGGAGGGGTTTATTTAGAAAGGGGAGTGAGGGAGAAGGGAAGAGACATAGAGGCATCGGGAACAGAAGAGGAGAGAGGGGAAGAGAGAGGGAGAGAGAAGAAAAGGGGGGTAGCTGGTGGCCAAGTGAAAGCAGGAGAGAGAGAGAGAGAGAAAGAGAGGGGGGGTGCGGCACTTGCTTTAAAAGGGAAACTCGCGCTTCACTGAGTCCCCTAGGCAGCCCTGTAATGAGTGACATAGAAATGACATGGCCATGCGTGTCCCACTCATTGTTAGAGGGCGGGGTCAGCAGACTGCTGGTTTCCAACACAGGGCACCCAAGCAGACAGTCATCTGTATGAGCTGGATACAGCTGCCATTTTGTGAGCACCCACCATGGTAGATGCCAGCCCATGCTCGTGTGGCCTCGCACATTCTCAGCCCAGCCTCCAGGGCCGGTGTTACAATTCCATTTTAAAGGTGACGAAACAGGGCTGGAGAGATGGCTTAGTGGGTGAGAGCACAGGCTGCTGAGTTCAGTTCTTAGTACCCACACTGGGCTGGCACACAAATAACATAATAAAACCAAATCTTTAATGGCGAGGAAATGCAGTCTCAGAAGAGCATGATAACTGGTTGGTGTTTCAGAGCGATCCGCCTCATTCTCAATGGGCTCCCCACAGCCCTAGCCGCCGGTATTTCTAGAACGTAGCCTGATTTGATGGAACACAGTACGGGCCAGAGGGATGGCTCAGCAGTTAAGAGCATGTGTGGCCCTTGCAGAAGACTGGGTTAGGTTCCCAGCAGAGGACCACAACCACCTGCAACTCTGGCAGTTTCGGACTTGCTCTTCTGAACTTTGAGGGTACCTGCCCTCACACACACATCCACATAGAGACACATATCTACCCTTAGTCAAAAATAAAATAAATCTCATGGCTACACAGATCCTTAGAGCACTCGCTGCTCTTGCAGAGGACCCAGGTTCAGGTTCCTAGCATCCACATGGTGGCTCACAACTGTCCTTGGCACTAGTCCCTGGGAATCCCGAGTCCTCTTCTGACCTCTAAGAGCACCAGGCATGCACCGACCGGTGAGGACAGAACACTCGAACACATAAAATAAACCTAAAAGATGTTAAATTTTTTGTTGTTTTTGTCGAGACAGGGTTTCTCTGTGTAGCCCTGGCTGCACTGAAACTCACTCTGTAGACCAGGCTAGCCTCAAACTCTGCCTCTGCCTCCCGAGTGCTGGGATTAAAGGCATGTGCCACCACCACCCGACTAAAACTTTAAAGTCTTAAAAACAAACAAACAAACAGACCCTCACATAAGTCCTCAGGTACGGACTGGGGAGATAGCTCAGTGGTTGAAACACTTGCCATGCAAGCCTGAGGACCGAGTTCACCCCTGGAACCATGTAAGGTCATGTGTGGTAGAATGCGCAACCCTGATGCTCCCACAGTGACACAGAAGAGCCCTAAAGTTTTCAGGCCAGCCAGCTGGGCATATGCAGCTGAGAGCAGCAGGAGATCCCATTTTAAACAGGTGGCAGGTGAGGACTGACACAGATGTGCCCTGACCGCACACACTTGAACTGTGGCAAGTACGTGCTCCAAGTCACAAACAGGGCAAGGCATATAGATGCACACACATACCAAAACACAGACTTACTTCATTGTTCTTAAAAAAATTTACACTTTAAAAAAATATTTTTTATTATGTGTATGTATGCATGCATGCATTCACGCATGCATGTATGTGTACTGCAGGGTATGTGTGGAGGTTAGAGGACAGTTTATAGAAGCCAGTCTTTCCTGCCATGTGGTTCTCAGGGTGAACTCAGGACATCAGGCTTGGCAGTAGCTGTCTTGATCTGCTGAGCCATATTGCTGTCCTGTCCTTATTTTTTCAAGGTGCAAGTTTCTAGAGTCCGGCCATAATTAGTCCCTCCCTCCCTCCCTCTCTCCCTCCCTCTCTCCCTCCGCCTTCTTCCCTCCCTTTCTCCTTCCCTTCTTTCCTCCTTTTCTTTCTTTCTTGTTTGTTTTTGAGACAGAGCTTCTCTGTGTAGCCATGGCTATCCTGGAACTCACTTTATAGACCAGGATGGCTTTGAACTCACAGAGATCTGCCTGCCTCTACCTCCCAAGTGCTGAGATTAAAGGCCTGTACATCCATACCTGGCTACTTAATGCCTTTTAAAGACTTTAAAAACTAAAATTAAGACAGGCCTGGGGAGGAGGCTCTCGGCTACTGAGCTGAGGTTTACTAACTTGTTAAGAGTCTGCTGCATGTATTTTTAGGGTTTCTTTTTAATTTATGGGAAGTGATACTGGCTGTTCTCTCAAGGCAACAACAGTTAAGAGAAGTGTGTTTAAACTAGCAAGTTCATAGCATGGGTGGCACCTAGATGTGGAAATGTCGAGAGTGAAACACAGTCAGTGGAGAGAGGACATGTTGAGAACTTTGAATTCTGTCCCTGTGTAACACTAGAATGTAGCCTGACTTTAAGGAACTCTGTACAGGCTGGAGGGATTGCTCAGCAGTTGAGAGCATGCGTGGCCCATGCAGAGGCCTGGGATTAGGTTCCTAGCACCAATGCCGGGCAACTCACAGCCACCTGTGACTCTAGCTCCCAGGAGTTTCTAACTCACTGTTCTGAGCTCTGCGGGTACCTGCCCTCACACGGTGTCTTGGCCTCGTTGCTGCTCAGTTGATGTGGAGCTAGGGACAGAAACCATGGTGGCACTCAGGAGAAGGGCTGCGGCCAGCTGGAGCCGGCAGCCTGGGACTCTACAGGAAGTACTTGAGTTCACCCTTCCTGCTGGGTCTTTGGGAGCACTGAGGAGTCAAGTGGATCTATTTGGGTGAGAGAGTTGGGAGTTCTTTGTAAGATGGCAGAATGACTCTCTGGATGTTTTATAAGCACACCACTTGGCAGTAGAGTAAGAATCAAGTATAGCTCATACTGTGGGGGCTTTCTTTTCTGCTTTGGATTTCCACATCTGCCACAGTCTGTATCCCGGCTAACTGTCAACATGCCTGTCGAGATCCCTTCCAGTCACACACTTCTGTGTTTTAGGTCCATTTGGGACAATGCATTACATGCGACGACAAGCAGTACCTCCTCGATGGCCAGTGCTGCGACTTGTGCCAGCCAGGTGAGATGACAGCCTCTCCAGCCCCTTACCAAGACCCTTCCTTCCCTCTTGTTGCTGGCAGATGCAGACCCCATGTATGAACTGTGAACTCAAGGCTAAAATGCCTCATCATCCCCCACCCGCTTCCTTGATGCTAGAATGCCCCAGGCTGCCCTGTATCTCCCATCTTCCCCACTCACACAGGGTCTGAGATGTCCATCCCCAAGCTCCACGCCCCCAGGCCCTGGCTCACTGGGTAGTAACGGGGTCTGAGTCCCAGGATTGGCCTGAACTGCCTCATTTCCTCCTCCTCCTGTTGTTGTTTTTCTTCAGGAAAGAGACTGGAGAGCCACTGCACGGCTCTCGTCAAGACCCAGTGCCTTCTGTGTGGCTCAGGCGAATTCATGAACAAGTGGAACAAGGAACCCCGGTGTTACCAGCACACACACTGTGAATCCAGTGCGTGGGGCGGCTGGGGACGTGCACTGGAACTGGGTCGATTCTGGTTTCAGTGGAAGGGTCTGCCCTGGTGGGTGGGAGTCTGGGTTGAGTTTGGGCTGTTGAATACGTTAGTTAGTTGGTCGTCGCCTGTACCCGGAAGAGAGGGTAAGGAAACAGGAGATGATATGAGGAGTAGGACCCTTGCAGCCCAGGGGGGATTTCTCATTCTTCCTTCTCATCTCTGCTCAGAGGAAGGGCTTCAGGTTGAGAAGGAGGGTACCTCAGATACGGACACCATTTGTGCCTGTAAGGAAGGTCAACACTGCACTAGCCAGGAGTGTGGAAGGTGTGCTCAGCACACATCCTGTGGCCCTGGCTTTGGAGTTAAGCAGATGGGTAAGTGGGCGCCTGGGGAAACAGCTCTCTGGGTGGAAGAAGAGAGCTGGGGTTGAGCAGTTGACTTTTGGCCCCCAAGAGCAGAGGGGATAGCGACTCCCACTTGGACTGGTGTCCTCCTTCTGATTAGCAGGAAATGGGATCTTTCCATTCTGGCCTTGGCTATGGGCAACTTCCTGGGGAAGGGGAAGGGGAAGTGACACTGGGACTCACTGAGACTCTTGATGCATCCTCCCCACATGCTCCCAGCCACACGGACTGCCGATACAGTGTGTGAACCCTGCCCAGCCGGCTTCTTCTCAGATGGGTCATCAACTTTTGAAAAGTGCCATCCCTGGACCAGGTAAAAGAGTTGCCTCTCCTTAACAAAAAGGAAGTGTGGGTCCTGCTGCACTTTCTTCAGCCACCTGCTGCTGTGCCATGCCCTCCCCATGGCCACACTCACTCACTTGTGAATGTGACCTCGTGGCTGGCCTAAGGGACACTTTCTGCATTTTTTTTCCTTGCCTGCTCTTGCTTAGTTAATAGCGTCTGGACCTCCTATCTCCCTGAAGCCTCATCTTGAGGCGCCACGACACCCCTTTCTCCCCTTTACTGTTCCTCGTCCGTTCTTCCATTTCTCTCTCTCTGTGTGTGTGTGTGTGTGTGTGTGTGTGTGTGTGCGTGTGTGCAGGCATGTGTACACTCGTGTGTATGTGTGCACTCGTGTGTGCTGGAGTGTGTGATAGCAACTTGGGGTGTTATTCCCCAGGCGCTGTCCACCTTTTTCTTTTGCTCTGAGGCAGGCTATCACTGGTCTGGAGCTCGCCAAGTAGACTAGGCTGCCTCTGCAGCACCGGGATTACAACCATAGGCCACCAAGCCTGGACTTCTTTTTCCTAATGTGGGTCCTAGGGATTGAACTCATGCTTACAGGGCAAGCAGTCTCCTGACTGAGCTGTCTCTCCCCCAGCCCTTCTGGACTCTTAGTTGCTTTTCTGGTGCTTCGCTTGGGTTCTCTTCTCCCCAGTCACTTTCCCCCCTCTCCTGGACCGTCTTGTCTACATCTGCGGTTTCGTCTCCCCTGAATCTGTGGTTTGGGCCCCAGAGGGTAAAGTCTCACAGCTGAATGTAGTGATTTCCCAGCACCTCAACCTCTGTATATCCAAGCCCCAGGTGAAAGGCAAGCCCTGGCTGGGGCAGCCGCACAGAGCTGCCACCTTTGCCTTCTCCTCCCCCTCCGTCAGGTCCCTGTGTCTGCTGTGAGCCTCTTGGGAACCCACCTCTTTATTTACTCCCTAGTGTGGCCACACGGGGCTCTGCCCTGCAGTGTGGTGATGGCGTAGTCTCTTCACAGGCTCCTTACCCCTTGGCCGGCTCTGCATCGTCTTGCCCTTTTTGGATCACCGTACTTTGTGACTTAAAGCCCTCCCTGGCTCTCTGATGCCTCTGGAGGAAGCCCTGAGTCTGGTGTGGGGCCGGGTCCAGCACGTTTCCCTAACTCCCACACCTTGCACCCCGCGTTTCACCCCTGAGCACATTGTTTATCCTTTTGCTTCGAAGTCTCCTGCCTGGGAGAACTTTAGTACGTGACCCATTAACTCTTTACGTTTGCTTTTTAAGAATGGACAAGCCCCTCTCCTCACGCTGTTTCCTCCGTACTCCTTCCCAGAGATTCTGCCAGTAAACAAGAAACACATTGACACACCCACAAGTCCCGCACCCGCTACACACACCCATGACATCGTCTACAAGCTGTGGCCTACATTGTATACCTTGTTTACACTCGCTTCCCGAAGGCTAGCAGTCGCTTGAATGGAGAGTTGTGGCCTCCCCGTCCCACCAGTCTCTCCTCTGTGTTTGGGATGATGTCACCTGCAGCAGACACTCATCAGTGTCCACTGGTGGCTATTAGCCGATCACAGAGGTCCCTGTGTCAAGTGCGCACCGCCACACCGCACCTCTTTCAACTTTCTGTGGATCCCCTGGTCTGCCTGAGCCCCTGTGGGGCCCTCTGCTTCCTATCTGGAACTGGAAGGCCCCTCCTCTCTGGAGGCTTCAGCTGCGTTTTTCTCAGACTAAGCACACGCTCTCTCTGAAGCCCCCTTTCACTGCTTCGCCTTGCCTTTGCCGTGTCCCTCGGTGTCCACATCTCCCAGGACCATCCATCCCTCATCTCCTCCCTCATCCTGCCTCTGGACACTTCCATTCTTATGCAGTGTCTCTTGTGTGAGTGGCCTGGGGCCAGCCCCTCTTTCCAGTTAGGTTGTCTGGCTGGGTGCCAAGGACACCCCAGCTGCCGGAGCTGCCCTGCCTGGACCATACCATCACAAGTGCCACCTGATTGACTCCCCTGTCACCCTGGCCCTGCTTAGCTGGCCCCCACTTTCACAGCCTCCGATGCCTTCATGGAGAAACCTCCCCCAAAGACCCTTAACCCAGAGCCCCAGTTTTGCTCTGCCTGGGACACTGGTCACATCTAGTCATCTTTCAGATGCTATAATTGGCTAGGGGGCTGTTCCTGGCATTTAGCTGGTGGAGAGGGAGGCACTGTTAAATATTCTGGGACTTAGGGCATTTTCCAGCACGAAATACCTGTGGGTGCCAAGAAGCCCCACTGTATACCAAACCCATCCCTCACATTCCAGCCGGGGGGTCCTGCCTTTGAACGGTGCCCTCTCTGTTTTAGCCTTTATCACAAAGCCTGACCCGTACCACCCCACTCCCGGTTACCCTCCTTCAATATAAGCAGTAACTTTCCTTTCTCTTGCATGTTCCCGTCCATCCCATAATGACCAGCTCAGAGTGCTGCACTGTCAGTCACTGCCAGTGAGCCTGGACTTGCCACCCGCTGGCTGGCTCCCCTGGGCTTGGAAGTCTTATGGTTGGGGAGCCCTGTTCTCTCTCCCTCTCTGCATGTGTGTGTGCATGCACACATATGTGTACACATGTGTCTTTGTGCAGCTGTGAGGCCAAAAACATGGTGGTACGACAGGAAGGGACGAACCGGACCGATGCTGTCTGTGGTGAGTCCTGGGGAGGGCGGGTCCTGCCCGTTGTTTGGGAATGGGGAACTGAAAGGGGCCCCTGAGACACACAGGAACACTGAGGTAGGAGTGAAAGCAAGAGGCAATTTGGGGAGTAGTACTTCAGCTCCTATCTTGGGAGCTGGATGAGTCACATCTGCTGTGTGAGCCTCAGTTTCTTCAGCTGTGAAATGGGTTAACAGCAGCACCTCCCTTGCTAGTGTGGTATGAGTGCATGGCATGGAATTTTACCATTTTGAAATTGTAAGCACGGTTCTGCTCCCCCTCAATTGAGGTGTGGGCACACTGTGGCATTGTCACCTGTTTGTTAGCCTTTGTTTGGATGCTAGGATGAGAAGCTTGACCAGCGGCTTGGATCATAAACTCAGATGACAACAGGGACTAGGTTGTCACTGAATGAGTAAAGAGAGGGGTGAGAGAGCTGGGTTTGGGGGGTGGGCCTGTCAGCACAGCTACTTAGGAAGCTGAGGCAGGAACTCTGCAAGTTCAAGCCTAGCCTGGGAAGCTTGAGAACACATTGTCTCAACATAACAAGTAAAAAGAGGGCTATTGAGATGGCTCACTAAGCTAAACTCTCGTTGTGCAAGATTGATGACCCAGGCTCCCACACTTGTCTGCACGTGTGAGGTCTGGGTTAGACCCCCACACTTGTCTGCATGTGTGAGATCTGGGTTAGACCCCCACACTTGCCTGCATGTGTGAGGAATGGGTTAGACCCCCTCACTTGTCTGCATGTGTGAAGTCCTAGGTTAGACCCCCCACACTTGCCTGCATGTGTGAGGAATGGGTTAGACCCCCTCACTTGTCTGCATGTGTGAGGAATGGGTTAGACACCCTCACTTGTCTGCATGTGTGAAGTCTTAGGTTAGACCCCCACACTTGTCTGCACGTGTGAGGTCTGGGTTAGACCCCCACACTTGTCTGCACGTGTGAGGTCTGGGTTAGACCCCCACACTTGTCTGCATGTGTGAAGTCCTAGGTTAAATCCCTAATGCCTAAAAGGAAAATAAAAATACAGTCTCTTTGTGTTTTCTCAAGACTGACTTTGTTCTCTTAGAAAGATGTGACTGGAATGGAGTGAGAAAAACTCTTGAGCTCATATGTAACATGTAATAAACTATTGTGAAAGATCAGCAAGCAAGAAAAAGAACATTTTGATATTATACTAGAAAAAAATAAAAACAAATGTAAAAAGCAAAAACCTGCAATGAACAAAAGAGCAAAATTTAAAATCTAGGAGCTGGCCTTGCCAGATGTGTGGACCTTGCTTACATCATCCTGATTTTGTCCCTGGTTCCAATAAAAGTTTATGTAAAAGCCACGGAGCCGCCTATGGGCCAGAGTTTGTTCTGCTGGTGTTTGCCTCCCTATCCATCAGGTGGATGGGGTGGTACAGGCCTACAGCCCCAGAACTCAGGGGGCTGATGCATGAGAACCCCAAGTTCAAGGTCAGCCTGAGCCACTTAGTGAGACCCTGTCTCAAAGAGGGTGGAATTTTTTTGTCTCCTTAATTGTTATGGGGAAGTAGTTGCACCCCTTGCCTCCGAGGCCTCCTGCCTTTTGGTCTCTTTGTCACTTGGAAGAGATAATTTATTTCTCTCCTATATACTTCCATAGTAGATGTGAATAACGTAGACACAGAGCTGAACAGCCGCAGGGTAGGGAAGAAAGCGGGGTGGGGGGGGGTGAGGAACAGGCAGGCGGGTTTCCCCTTCACCGCATAGCTGGTGAATGCCAGGCAGGAAGTTGGCTGACTGGGGGCTGGGCCTCCCAACTGGAATCTCCCAGGGCTAGAGAGATGGTAAGAGTGTTTATTGTGCAAGCATGAGCTAGGCATAGCCACATAGACTGTGACCCCAATGCTTTGGGGGGCTGCTGTAGCCTGTAGGCTGCCAGACTAGCTCCAGGCTTAGTGAGAGACTCGGGCTCAGGAGAAAGTGACATGTGACAGAGCAGGACATCTGCATCCTCCTCTGGCCTCTGAATGTGTGTACACAGATGCACACACACCTGCACATACACCAGACCCACATATGCTACCCTCCTCCCCCACGGATATGCAATCTCGTAGTTCATAAACATTGGCAGATACCACAAAGCATTTACAAGGGTCCCCTAATACAACACCACCCCAATGCTGCTGCTTGAAAGCTCTGATCTCAGGAGGCCCAGAAGCTAGAAGATGCAGTTGCTTTGGACAAGGAGTGGGATCACCTACCATGGCTCTACTCAAGTTTGTCTCTGCAGGTTTGCAGCCCCGGATGCGAGTTCTATTGATCATTCCCATCGTGTTGGTCATCCTCACCACTGTCATCATGGTGGTGTCCCTCTGCATCAGTGAGTGCCCCTGTGAGGGGAAGGGGGGGGGCTCAGTGCTACAGAACCAGCCCTCCCAATGCCCCACTCTTCTTTTTCTTTCTAGAAAAGGTGGTCAAGGAACCAAAGGATAATAAGGTAAGAGAAGCTGGAAAGAGTAGCTGGTGGGCAGGTTGGGAGACTTGCGGCACAGGGCGACAGATTACTACTCTGAGCAAAGTGCTTGCAACACAGGCCCAGGAACCTGAATTTAGAAAAAAACACCAGGGCTGGGTGCAGAGCTTGCTGACACAGGTACTCCAGGTTCGAGAGAAGCCATAAGAGACCCTGACTCGGCAGTAAGGTTGAAAGTGACATTGTCCTCTTGTCTCCATTAGTGCATGCATGGATACATGCACATACACCCAACACCACACTCCATATGCACACACACACACACACACACACACACACACACACACACACACACACACACAATACACACAGAGTGTGTGTGGGCGAAACAGGCTCAGGGTCTGTCCTGGGTTAGTAAGGTGACAGTTGGCTACTCTTAACCCTACCCAGCTCTGAATCACAATCTCCATTCTTTCCTCTAACCCAATCACTTCCGCATTGGGAGGAGCCAGGCACCATTGGCAGAATAACCCTGCCAGTGCTTTCCTCTGGTGTGGAACATAGGCAAGCCCAACCTTTAGAGGCCCAGTAGGTGGAACCAGAGGGGCCGCTTTTTCCTCTGCCCGACTCTGACTCTAGAAGTTTCCTGCCAAATTGCATGTGTCCAGCAGGGGGCAGGAGGTATCTGAGAAATCAGCTTTGATAACACCCCTCTCCCACAAGGGGAAGGGACTTGGAGGAAGGATTCTGCTCCTGGGGACAGGATGGCTCTGTGGCTAGGGGTGACCTTGCCTCTCACACCCTGGCTCTCCAGGCCTTACCCCCTGCTGTTGAAAGGGGAGATCCTACGGAGACCGAAGATTGTCCTGGCCACAACACTGTGGCCCCAGTGCAGGAGACATTGCGTGGGTGTCAGCCCGTCACGCAGGAGGATGGCAAGGAAAGCCGCATCGCAGTGCAGGAGAGACAGCTGACGGACAGCATGGACTTGAAGCGCCTGCTCTGAGGTCCTGGAGCTGTTGCAGTGGCGATGGCATGAGGACAAGGACCTGGCTTGGATGGCTGCTGACATTTGAGATCTGAAAGGAACAAAAACTGTCATGCCTGTCCCGCTGTCATGGTGGCCTTTGCTATCAGGAGTCAGGGACGCCACAGTCTACGGCTTTGTGACTTGTACTGTTAGAAGACACCTGATTGCCCATCAGCAGGGGACTGGCTAAATAAATTTGTAATGTATTTATGCAACAGGATCTCAGAAATACTATCAGCCAAAACAAACAAAAACAGGTAGTGGAATGATGGGAAGAGAAACGACTTTTAAAAACACATACCCAGGCAGGTAAGATGGCTTTGTGGGTAAAGATGCTAGCCACCAAAGCCTGGTTACCTGATTTTGATCACTGGAACTATGTAGCAAAAGGAGACAACCAAATCCAGAGGGTTGATATTGGACCTCCACAGGCACTCTGGGAGTTCACCCAACACCACACTCCATATGCACATGTTCATGCGTCCCTGTGTATGTGTGTATGTGCATACCCTAAGATGGGTTTGGTGGTCCATGCCTGTGATACCAGCACTCAGGAGGAGGAGGCAGGAGGACCAGGAGTTCCAAGCCAGCCTTGAATACATAGTGAATTCAGGGCTAGCCTGGACTGCATGATGCTGTTGCAAAAACAAACATTAACTGGGTGGTGGTGACACACGCCTTGAATCCTAGTACTAGGGACTCAAAGGGCAGATCTCTGAGTTTGAGGCTAGCCTGGTCTACACAGCTGAGTTCTAGGACAGCCAGGGCCACACAGAGAAACCCTGTCTCGAAAAAAAACCCAGAAAAACAAAAACTAAAGAACAACAGCTTCTCCCAACATCCAAAACAAAGCACACGAAGCCCTCACATACCCTTAAACAGTATTTATGTACTATATGACAGTGTGTAAGCAGGCTGCACATTGTACTTGAATACGGTCTATATAGATTTGCTATATACGAAAGCTATGATGCTGTGAATAAGACACGTAACGTGTGGGTAAAACAAAGATTTCAGATTAAGCACTGAACATCCAAAGGCAGGAGTGGGTCTGGAGAGGAGGCTCAGTGCTTGAGAGCAGCAGCTCCTGTAGAGGGTCTTGGTTTGGTTCCCAGCGCCCACACAGTGGCTCACAACCATCCAACTTTAGGTATCTGATGCCCTCTTCTGACATCTATGGGCACTGAACATATGTGACACATGTACATACCACACAGGTAAAACACGTGTACAGGAAATATGAAGAAGTATTTTTTTTTAAAGAATGACATGGTCTGGTGGCAGGTGTGTATTGGGTTTCCCATAATGCTTCATTATTTTTCCAAGGGGACAGTAGATTCATATAATGCTTACATAATTAAAAAATCATCAAACATGTGCAAAGGAGGCTAAGGGTAGACATGCCAGGTGATGAGATATTTAATTTGCTATTAGGCTAGAAGAATTAGGGTATTTTCTGAGCTCAAGAAAGAGTGTACCCAGACTTCTGGGCCTCCAGGGAATTTTGCCTGTGTGCTCACATTCAGTGGTAAGTTTGCAAGGCCTCAGGTTTACAGAAGTAGCCTTCTAGGACAGGCAAGGTCTGTGTCCCTTCCCATTTTACAGGTGGAGGGAATGGGTACAAAGAGGGGGAGTGACTTGCCAATGGTGACACAGTGGTGTGCAGTGGCCCATGAGCTCTTGGTTCCAAGCTGTTCCAAGATCTATCTCTCTGCTTTCCAGAACCTAGCCACGGCAGACATCAGCTTCCAGGGAGATCCTGGGTCCCCCACTGCCTTCTAACCTCCTCCGATGCTTCCCACTCAGACGGTGCCCTCTCCTGCCCCACCACAGTGTCTCAGGATAAAAATAGAGCATCCTGTTCTCTTTTCCTGCTGTGCCAACTGAGGGGGGAGCCTTGCCAGGAGGAGCAGCAGATGGAGTGGGAGCAGAGCGGAGGGGAGGAAAGCTGGGGGACGACGAGGAGGAGCCATGCCAAGGAGGTGCCTCAGAGGGCTTCTACATAGACTCTCACTGAGGTTTAACTCATAAGTCTCACAGTTGTGGATCCCCCTGGAGATCCCACTGCTTGCAGGGTGGGTATGGCTGGTCCTGATGGAGGTTGGGGCTGGGAGGCGCCGCTGAGAGCCAAGAGAAGGACACCTGGCTTTGGCAGTCTTCCCAGAAGAGCTTCTAGGGCCATTTGGAGGCACCAGGTGGAAGTTCTAGTTTAGAAAGCAGAGGGAAATACGGCGGGGGAGGGGGGGGGACTTTGGACCTAATCTTCTTTGCCTGCCTAGAGCCCAAATGTTGGTGGCCCGGATTTCTATGGTGGTGGTGGTGGTGGTGGTAGTGGTGGTGGTGGTGGTGGTGGTGGTGGTGGTGTGTGTGTGTGTGTGTGTGTGTGTGTGTGTGTGTGTGTGTGTGTGTGTGTTGGATAGAGGCAAAAGTCCCACCTGTCTGTCATCTGTTAGCCGAGACCTGGGGAGAGTCACTGCCACCCTGTGCTTCCCAGTTTCTTGCCTGGTGGAGGGCAGCCACCACACCCTCCTAACAGGTGCTGTGGGCGATGGTTGCTCTCCTCTGGATTAGGGGTTCTAGGATTTGAAGGAACAAGCACAGTGACCAACTGTGAGGTTTGCAGAGTGACAGATTGCTGGGCACTACCTCCCATGTTTCTGGTTCAGATCTGGGATCAAGATCAAGGTGTTGCATTTCTAGTAAGTTCTCCAGGTGGTCCTGATGCTGCAGGATCAGAGAACATACTGAGAAAACAGCTGCCCTTGGCTTTCACACTGCTGACTAGGCAGTGGTTTTCTGTTGGCTTTGGGATCGATGCCTGGGGCTTCCCTTGTCCCGAATACTTGCCTGCTGTAGCTGCAGGCCAGGCTGAGGACAGCTGGGAGAGTTAGTGTCTGGGAGCACAGACACTCAATCCAGATGAGTTGAGATAGGGTTTTATATGGTCCAAGGTGGCCTAAAACTCACTATGTAGCAGAGGATGGCCTTGGACTTCTGATCCCATAGTGCTGGGGATTATATGCAAGTGCCACCAGGTCCGATTTAATGCACTTCTAGGGACTAAACCCAGGGCTTCAAACAGTATGTCAACTGAGCTGCATCCCAGCCCTAGGGTTATCTGCTAGACTGCTTTCTGGTCTCCCTAGAGTGATGGCGCCCCACGTGTCCACAGCGATCACACAATCCTGCTGCTTTCTGTTTGATGATGTCTAGGTTCAATTTCCCTCTACTGCTCCCTGGCTCAACTCTTGCCACACTGCTTGCCTCCACTCCTGTCTCTGCTTCTGGAAGTTTCTTTCGAAAGTCTGCAGAACCAAGCATAAAAAAGTAACTTTAGTTACTTAGCATCTAGCTTGACCACGAGCTGCCAGCAATACTGGGGATATGAACATTTGTCACACATTCCCGATGAAAGTTCCTGTCTCAGTCTGAGCGTTGTAGGGAGGACCAGCCTCCTCCCATGTATGAGCTGCTCCCTTGTAGGTGGTACGTGGAGGGGTGGCTGTGAGGCTGGCAGTGGCCAGCAGGTGGCAACAAGGTAACATCCTAAAGTCTTTGGTTGCAGCTTGCGGGTCCTGGGAGGCTATGGCTTTGCTTTGAGCCAGTTCTGCATAGATCCCATGCATTGTAGATGAGGCCTGACCCCTCCTGCCTTACTCACTCTGCAGATTCGGTCTGACCACTCAGTGGGAGGTGTGGCCTCTTACTGCACCCGTCTCAAAGATGGAGCTTAGAGGTCAAACAACTTGTTAGAACTGAGATCTGGGTCCAAGTTCACTCCCACTAGGACTGTGCTTGCCTGGGGCAGATAGAGTCCGAGTTGGGGCTGGAGACTAGAGAGCATGAGGCTACTTGGGTCAGGATCCCTCCTCTGAGGAAAAGTCTCTTGGCTCTTTCTAGCCCATCCTGGGAGGAATGAGAGTTGTGTATTGTTGCCCAAGAAATCATGATACAGAGTGTTTGGGATGAAAAGACTAGGAATCTCACTGTGTACAGGTGTGTGTGTGTGTGTGTGTGTGTGTGTGTGTGTGTGTGTGTGTGTCTCCTGAGCCAGATCAGGTAGAATGTTCTAAACATGTTATCTCTATCCTCTGCTATCCAGGAGGATGGATGGAGCCCTGGGGGCTTAGGCTGTACCAGTGCATTGTGACCTGGGTCCAAGGCACCAGAACCCGAGACTTCAGCACTGCTTTTGGGCAGCCTGGCTAGGCACAATGGACTCTGAGGTGGACGTCCCCCAGGCATGCACACACGGATACCCTCTTGCAGACTCGGGCCTTGCAGTGGTTCCTTGGGCAGCAGAAGTTATTAAAGGCTATGCCCCAGAAGTTTGCTTTCCCCTGGAGTCAATTGGGCATAGAAAATTACAAACCCACTGCAGGGGTGGGCGGATACAAGCTTAATTTAGAACAAGTGTGGGGGGGTCATGCTGTGGTTTGGGGGGAGCCATTTCCTGAGAGTAGTGATATGATAAAGTAGGGGTTCTGGAAAGATCAGCAGGGCCAGTGGGCCAACTTCTCTCCCCAGGCTCTCCTCTCTCTCTCTCTCTCTCTCTCTCTCTCTCTCTCTCTCTCTCTCTCTCTCTCTCTGTTCCTCTCTCTCTCTCTCTCTCTCTTGTCTCTCTCTCTCTCTCTGTTTCTCTCTGTCTCTCTCTCTCTCTCTCTCCTCTCTCTCTCTGCATATTGGTGTGTCCCGCTGGGCTCTGGCACTCAGCTAGGCCCGTGTTTCCCCCTCACTGTAGGCCTCCTGACTCTCCCTCCAGGGCCTGTCTGGTCCTCTGGCTCCATCCTTCCCACTCCTGCCCACCTCCTTCCTCTCCAGCTCCTCTGCTTCACCCGGCTTCTCTTTCGAACAAGTGTTACTGTTTTGGCTAATTATAAAAGTCGTACTCCCGCATCACACCCCCATCCAAGCAACAAACAGGGCCAGGGAGACAGGGCCACCTGTAAACCTCCCACCATCCTGCCAATCATAAGCTGCGGTCCTTTCAGAATTGCTTTTTGTGCCAGAAATAGTTTTTTAAACTTGAGATATTATTATATGCACTGTTTTGTAAGCAGCCTTCTTTGCTTGGTGGGAGCCACTGGCCTTCTCTCCATGCCAATAAATATATAGATCGACAGCATGGTTTTAATCGCTACAAATTCCACTTGCATGGCAGGCTCCCGACTCATTAGGGAACCCCCATGCTGCCGTGCACATGGGGGCTGCAAGGCACACTTTTCTCCTCTCCCTCTGAAGCCTCCTGAATGCATTCTTTCTCTCTCTCTCTCTCTCCCTCCTATCTTCCATTTTCTTTCCATCCATCCCTTCTACTCCTCTCCTCCCCTCATTCCTGACATCTCTGGCCCCCAGTTGTTTCCTTCAGGCCCTCTGCACGGCACAGAGGGCTGAGGGGGTCAGCTGTGTTTAACACCCGATCCCCTGTGTCAGATGAGTGCTGTCTCATTAGCTATCCTGTCCCCCCAAGTGAGGCAGGCAGGAGCCACTGTAGCAGCAAGAGGCCTAATTGAATGTAACTAATTATTCACTCCCTTAAATGGGCCTGGGAGGGACGGAATTACTCATTCTGAACTGGGGAGACAGGGAACTGGCCGGCTGGCAAACAAATCCTGGGGCCTGCAGAGAGGGCTCTCCTTGGAATACTAATTAGGACAGGAGGGATGAAGGAAAGGCAGACAGAGAAGCCTCTTCCAGGGAGAAATTGGGGTGGGGCTCTGGAGAGGAAGAGATTCCGGAATGGAGGACCCCAGGAAAGGGTTAATGTGTATGGATGGGGCCTGTATGTGTGGAGCCTGGGCTGGGCACAGGCAAGATCTGCTGTTTGAAGTGCGTGGAACTGGAGTGAGTGAGTGAGTGAGTGAGTGAGTGAGTGAGTGAGTGAGTGAGGAGTGAGTGAGTGAGTGAGTGGGTGAGTGACTGAGTGAGTGAGTGAGTGAGTGAGGAGTGAGTGAGTGAGTGAGTGGGTGACTGAGTGAGTGAGTGAGTGAGTGGGTGAGTGAGTGAGGAGTGAGTGAGTGAGTGAGTGAATGAGTGAGTGAGGAGTGAGTGAGTGACTGAGTGAGTGAGTGAGTGAGGAGTGAGTGAGTGAGTGGGTGAGTGAGTGAGTGAGTGGGTGAGTGAGTGAGTGAGTGAGTGGGTGAGTGACTGAGTGAGTGAGTGAGTGAGTGAGTGAATGAGTGAGTGAGTGGGTGAGTGAGTGAGTGGGTGAGTGAATGAGTGAGTGAGGAGTGAGTGAGTGAGTGAGTGAGTGGGTGAGTGAGTGGGTGGGTGAGTGAGTGAGTGAGTGGGTGAGTGAGTGAGTGGGTGGGTGAGTGAGTGAGTGAGTGAGTGGGTGAGTGAGTGAGTGAGTGAGTGGGTGGGTGAGTGAGTGAGTGAGTGAATGAGTGAGTGAGTGAGTGAGGAGTGAGGGTGAGTGAGTGGGTGGGTGAGTGGGTGAGTGAGTGGAGTGAGTGAGTGGGTGAGTGGGTGAGTGAGTGGGTGAGTGGGTGAGTGAGTGGGTGAGTGAGTGAGTGAGTGGGTGAGTGGGTGAGTGAGTGGGTGAGTGAGTGAGTGGGTGAGTGAGTGAGTGAGTGGGTGGGTGAGTGAGTGACTGAGTGAGTGAGTGGGTGAGTGAGTGAGTGAATGAGTGAGTGAGTGGGTGAGTGAGTGAGTGAGTGAATGAGTGAGTGGGTGAGTGAGTGAGTGAGTGACTGAGTGGGTGAGTGAGTGAGTGACTGAGTGAGTGAGTGAGTGAGTGGGTGGGTGAGTGAATGAGTGAGTGGGTGAGTGAGTGAGTGAGTGAGTGAGTGGGTGAGTGAGTGAGTGAATGAGTGAGTGGGTGGATGAGTGAGTGAGTGAGTGAGTGGGTGAGTGAGCTGGTACCACGTACTCAGCTGACTCCGAGGGCCATGCCTCTCTGCTCGTCACTGCCAAGTGCAGGCTGTAAGCTGAAGGTCAGAAGTAAGACCCTGGCTTGTTCCACAGGATTCGGGCATGGCTGGCTGCAGCTCCTGACCCTAGAACGGTCTAGCCCCTTTGGGTGAAGACTTAACCGTCCCATTGTGATCTCTGCTCCAAAGTCACTGAGCCCGTGGAGTCTATTCCTTCATCTAAAACATTCTAATGACCTCAGGCTCTGACTTGGGAATGGGAGGGAGGGAGGGAGGGAGGGAGGGAGGGAGAGAGAGGGAGAGAGGGAGGGAGGGTGGAGGCTCATGCAGCCAGGGAGGTGGGGCCTCAAACCTCAGGGGCTCCGGCTGCCCTTGGAAGTCACTGGGGACTGAACAGACTTGGCAGAGATGAATCAGGCTTGGAGAGTCACAGAATGGAGAGAGGAGAAGCCAGATGAGTGCTGGGTGTGGTCGGGTCAGTGACCATGATTCTAGAAGCCTGGTCAGCCCCAGAAACACCTCATTCAGTCTTGACAGCCATCCTTTGGCTACGTGTGACCATCCTAGGAGGAGAGTAAGGTCGTTCAGAGAGGCTGAGCAAGTGGCCCCAGGCCACACAGAAGAACATGTGTACCGGTTTTTGAGTTTCAGTGGAGGCCCAGTCTCTCTATTCTTCTGACGGCGTTACACTTCTGTGAATGAGCCTGCCATCTCTTCTCTAGTGTGTGTTAATGTGTGCATGCTACTGTTCTGTGTGTGCAGGATTGTTAGATGGCTGCCTATGTGCCTGTATGTGAGCATGCATGTGGGGTTTGCGTGCTTGTGTTTTCTCCAGAAAGGAGCTAGCTGTCCACAAATCCCCTGTTTTACTGCAACATGATGTCTCCCTCCCGCTAACCATCTAGAGAAGGAAAGAGCTGTCCTATCTCCCAGCCAGCTCCAATGCCAGCTCATCTGGTGGCTATCTCTCCTTCTGACTGGGGGCTAGCGAGGAGTAGGAAGGTGTGTCCTGTCCTGACCCAGCCAAGTGGCAAAACGCCTGTGTTAGTTAGTAACAGAAGTGTCCCCTGCCCTCTGAGCTTTAAGGCGGTGTGTGTGTGTGTGTGTGTGTGTGTGTGTGTGTGTGTTCTTTCCTGGCTTTCCGGTGCTCCTGCCCCCAGTGCAGGTGGCAGAGAGAGACGGACTGTAGCCTCGTCACTCCACTCCCCCCCAAATGTGGGGTGTCATGGGAGCTTCACAGAGGGCAGCAGATTTATGAGTCCAATGCTGATTCCGTCACCTTGCCAGCCGATTCATCTTTCTGGAGCCAGGGATAAAATGAAATTATTGTGAAATAAATCCATGCAGATGATGGTAGGACAGGCAGGTGGGGCAGCAGGGAGTTGACAGCAGAGGAAGCTGGGATCTAGGTGGGCAGCCACACCTGCCATTCCTCTGGAGTCCAGAGAAGGGACTTCGCCGTCACCTCCCCTCAGAGCTCTGTGCTCGGGCCTTTAATTCTCCTGTAGCCTTGGAGTCACCAGGGCAGTCATCTCAAGGACTCAACAAAGGACCCTTGCTCTTGTGATGGAGTACTGAGTCACCTGTGAGCCTTGGTGGAACTCTTGGACTAGGGTAAGGGAAGTTAGGAAGGGGACAGAGTCAGGATCAGGCTCCTGGGTGATGTTCATCTGTAACTGTCCCCTAAAATTGTGGCCACCAGTTAATCAGTGATCAGTGGCCTCCAGGGGAGTGTGGAGGCAGGGTGGCAGAGTATGGGCTTTGGACATCCCCAACTGGGCTTGGTGTTAATCCTTCACTTTCTGGGAATGAGGGAGTGCCAGGGACAGAACCATCGCGTGGCTGTACAGAGAGCATAGGGTATAGACTGTAACCAAGCACCAGTCTTGGGGCAGGGTAAAGGTTGTGTAAAGGTGAAGCCTGTACTTCCTCCTGTTGGTCCCTGGAGACTGGCTTTCAGCTACTGGATCAAAGATAGGTCCAGAGCCAAAGCCCAGTACACTTGCCAAGCCCAGAACAAGTCTGTCTGCCTGACCTTCTACCCATAGTTCAGTTCCTAGAGGACCCTTTCTGTCAGGGCACTAAGCTGGGAGCTGGTTGGAATGGATCATTCACCATCCCAAAAAAGCTCAGCCCTAGCTGTTGAGGAGCAGTGGCAAGGTACCCCAAGCTCTGAGAGATCCCCCCCCCATTGGTGGCCTCAGGACCCTTCCCCTCCCTCTCCAGGAAGTCACAGTGGCTTTGGGGACTGCTAGGGACCAGGCCATTAGCACTCAGCTGGGTGGGGAGTTATCTGAGTGCAGCCCCTGGCTCACTTAGGTGGGGGTGGGAGCCAGACACGGAAGCCCTGGAAATGAGATTTTCTGTGTTATCTGTTCTCGGCCAGGCCCAGGGCCTTGGGCATCAACCAGCTCATCCAAGGAACTGAGAAGAGGGAGAGAGGCCGAGGACAGAAGTCCTGGCGATGTTTCAGTAGGTGCTGGAGTGTGTGTGTGGGTGTGTGTTTGTAATTGAGTGTGTGTATCTGTGTTTGTATATTTTTGTGCATCTGTGTATGTGTGTTTGTTTATGTGCATGTTTGTGAATGTATGTATGTGTGTGTTTATATGTGTGGGCTTTTCCTGAGCATTTGTGTGTGCCTATATCATGTCTGTGTGCTTCTCTGTGTGTGCACATCCCTGGGTGGTGTGTGAATCTTGTTGTCAGAAGTGTGTGTGTGTGTGTGTGTGTGTGTGTGTGTGTGTGTGTCTTTCACTGGTGTACGCATGGATGTTCTCAGCTTGCTGCTGGGCCTTTAGTGAGTGTGCATTGCTGGAATTGCCTGAGTGTGCATGTGTTTCTTGAACAGGTGTGTGTACCTGTGTGCCTCCATGTACACTGATGGTTTTGTATGCTTATGCCCTCTCACCTAGAGGTCCATGGCACAGCCACACCTGCTGTGTGGGATGTCCATGTTCCTTGTGCCATGGGAGAGCTGGGTGGGTCCGGGCATTTTCCAGAGGAACCAGCCCCGCAGGGAACAAGGGGTAATCAGCAGAGAGGCCACAAGAGCTTCTGATTGAGGAAGGAATTAGCTAGGAGCCTCACGGGGCCCTGTAGGGGGTCAGGGTCGCATGTGGGCCCTGGCATCCTGATTAGGAGGCATCAGGTGTGGAGGGGTTTACCTGCACCTCAGGGGTGCAGCGGCCCAGAGCTCAGGAGGCAGAGGGGAAGTCAAAGGAGGGGCTGAGGATCGACAGACTCATGAAAGACTTGAGGGGAGGGAGGTGACAGGGGTGCACAGTGAACATCTACCAATCCTAAGTGGGGGGGCTCCCACTTGTGGCACAATCCTCCCAACACCTTGGAGAGGTTGGTACTGTCATGGACCAGGCTCCCACTGAGAGGCCAAAAGATGGGCAACTTACTGAAGGCTACACAGCTGCAGACCCTGGCCTGCTGACTTCAGCCTTCCTTTTGACCCTGCTACTCCCTAGGCCTCCTCCAGTGTCACCAGTGGGGAGAAGTCAGAAGGTTTGGGTAGACGAGAAGGAAAGAATATGGACCCACCCAGGCAACACAGCAGACTGACAGGTGTGACCATTTGTCACTGGTGATAAGCAAGGAGCAGCTGCTCACTGATCAACGGCTTCCTTGCTGGGTGGAGGCTGGAGTTCATTCCCTATGTCCTTGGCAAGAGGGTTTGAGTCAGAGCCCCAGGTTCGATTCCTGTGTGACTTTAAGCTACTGGATTGGCTTCTCTGTACTTGCATGGTGATGAGCAGCCACCGTGGAGTAAGCTCTTGGTTAGGTCCAGCCTTGTCTGTTAAGGAAGCAGTGGGGGAAGGGTCTTGGAGGTTCAGAGAAGAGACACCAGAGGGAAGGTAGCTGTTTGTCTCTCTGGCTGAGGCAGGGGACTTCAGGGGAACCCCCTCCCCAACCCAGAGGGGCCCAGACTTCCTCTTTCTTTTTGCTTTTTAGACTTATTATTTTATTTTCATGTGGATGGGTGTTTTGCTTGCGTGTATGTATGTGCATCTTGTCCATGCAGTCCCCATGGAGGCCAGAAGAGGGTGTAGGATTTCCTGGAAATGGAGTTACAGACGCTTATGAGGCATCATGTGGGTGCTGGGAACCCAACCCCAGGCCTTTGCAGGGCTCTTAAGCACTGAGCCACCTCTCCACACCCGCCTCTTATCACACGGACTTCTCCTCCCACCTCTGCCCCTCCCCTCCCCCTTCTGCCTCTCCCTTCCCCATCCTCCACCCCTCTCATGCCAGAGAAGCCCCTGGAGGCCACAGGAGCTTCAGGCGGCATATCTGAGGTCCCTGGGGACTTGGCTGTTTTCTCTCAGTGCTCAGAGAACAATGTGGTGCAGGGCTGGCCTGCCCTTCACACTTCATGAAAAGTAGGTCAGGCCAGGCTCAGGGTCACCAGCAAAATAACTGTGACTCAAAAACAGATTTGTTTCAAAGCTCAGTTTTTCTGGTTGCTTCCTCCTGCTCTCACGGCTGGAGGCGCCTCTGGTCCCTTCTGCTTTGAGCTCCTTCTCACCTGGGATCCCAGTTGACCCCAAGTCTTGAACTCGACCTGCACTTCCCGGAGAGTCTCTGTGGACCCAACTTTTCACAGACAGGGTCTGGCTGGTCTTAAACTCCAAATTCTGTTGCCTCTGGCTGCTGAGAGCTGTTACTGGCCAGAGCCCTCACTCCTGACTCCAGCAATGGCCTTCTTCTTATTCTTTTGGGTTTATTTGGGGGGGGGGGGTCTGTGTAGCCCTGGCTGTTCTGAAACTCATTCTGTAGACCAGGCTGGCCTTGAACTCACGGAGATCCTCCTGCCTCTGCCTCCTGAGTGCTGGGGTTAAGGGCGTGTGCCACCACCACCTGGTGACCTTTTTCTTTTTAGAAAACTTTGTTCATTTGTTTACCATCATGTATGTGTGTACATGCACACATGTGAAGGTCAGAGGGCAGCCTCGTGATGTCTGTTTACTTTTTTTCACCTTTATGTGCAGCCAGGCACCTTTACACCGGCCCTCTAGCAGTCTGCTTGACCCCTTTATGAGGTGCCCGACAGGTGTCTTGGCACTAAATGTACTAACACGTGCCTTGTGCTACCCTGCTTCTGCTCCATCTCGGATGATGCCCACTTCTTCATTTCTGGCCTCCCCGTCCAACCTTTCAGCTCCCTGTCCAGCTTTCCTCAAAGCCCCTCTGACACGGAGTCTTCTACACATTTCTTCACATTGGTCTGAGCCGGCCTATGCCACGAAGGGTTCCTGCCTCCTCCACTTGGCCCCACCATGGCCAGAGGGGCTTTAAAAGGCCCTAATAAGATTATGCCTCCCATAGCTTAAAACCCTCAAAGGGCTTTCCCTGGGGCTTACAGCCAATCTGGGCCCTTTGCTCCAGTATACAAGGCCCTAAGTGACTCATGATTTTCTTTGATCCCATGGGACTGTTCCCAGTGACCACTCTGCTCCTGCCATGGCCCCATGGCCCCGAGCACAGAGAACTCAGCTCCATCTTGCTCCTAAGCTGGCGATCTTGGCCAGCCTGCACCTGCCCTTCCTCCAGCTGTAAGACGGATAGTCCTCCCTGATTCCTGGAGGTGTGCTCTCCCAGATGCCCCTCCAGCTCTGTATAGAGCATGGCGTTTTCCTTCTATGATTTTGTATTTCTCTATAATTAGAAAGGCTGTGTCCGGGGGAATGTCAGTCTTTCATTTGTCACTGTGTCCTCTGTGCCCAGGATGGTGTGTGGGCCCGAGGACATCTTGATGGAGTATCTGTGTGCAGAATGAACGGCTTGTATTTACTTTTACATTCCCCCTCTGTGGCAGCTATCAGGAAAGATCTCCATTTTATTTAGTGATACATTTTTTTCCCCTTTGAAAAATAAAGCAAGCTAGGCTTGGTGATAGACGTCTATAGTCTCAGCACTTGGGAAGTGGAGATGACAGAATCAAGGGTTCAAATCTAGCCTGGACAGAATACCAAGGCCTTTGTACTCCCTTCATTATTGAGAGGTGGGGAAAGGGGAGAGAGAGAGAGAGAGAGAGAGAGAGAGAGAGAGAGAGAGAGAGAGAGAGAGAGAGAGAGCTCTTCCAGAGGACTAGGGTTTGATTTCCAGCATCAACATGGTGGCTCACAACTGTCTGTAACTCCAGTTCCAAGCAATCATACCTTCTGCTGGCTTTTGCAGGCCCTGCACACATGTAATACACAGACAAACAAGTTGGCAGCACACACATGCACATAAATAAAAATAAATAAACCTTAGGGGAAGAAACTCATATCCAGAATATATAGAGGTTTTGTTTGTTTGGTTTTTTTTTTAACTTGACAATCAAAAACTGGGGAAAAAAAGAATTTGATAGCCGTTTCTGTAATGAAGACACAAACTTCCAATAAGAACATGAAAAGACCATGCGACCACATGGCACCACTTCAAAGTACAAGTGAGAAACCCTTCACTAAACGGTCAGAATTAAAAAGGCAGACAATAGCAATGCTGGTAGATTAGGGAGGAAGCAAAACACACACTCGTGGCTGGTGGGGTCATCAAATAGCTCAGCCATCTTGGAATGGGTTTGGTAGTTTCTCTGAGAGTTAAACATGAGTGTCTAGCTTATAGCCAGTAATTCTCCCCTAGGTGAATACCCAAGAAAAAGGAAAACCTACATCCACACGAGAATGTTATTTGGAAAAAGTGGAAGAATGATGGCCTTTTACTTTCTTCATTTTAAACAGACTTATTTAGTTTTATGTTATGTGAGCAGGTGTGGGAGCTGAGGAAGCCTTGAGTGACTGTGTAGAGAATAGAAGAAATCCTGAGTTAATGTGTACTGTTTACATGGGCCTGATCACGTCAAGGACTAATGCTTCAGACCCATGGGAAATTGGCCAACCTGCTCCCTCCCCTAGGTCAGGCATGGAGGGATGGCAAAGCCTTCCCCTGGCCTTAGTGCAAATATTGGCAGCGTGTGCAAAATCTAGCAAGCATGACTTCCTCCTGCTGCGTGTTTACAGCCTGAGGCTGCCCTGCTGCAGACACAGTAAAGACACTGAGGTCCCGAGTCGCTGGATAGTGGTAGGAGGTCTTCCAAAAGAGCAAGCACAGCTCACGGGATCCCACATTTCTGTATGTGTGTCCGTCCTGTCTTCATTCCCTTGCTGTCCCAGTCAGGTTTTCAAGACTAAGCTGTCCTGGATGTGGTAGATAGGTGTTTTGCTTGCATGCATGTCTGTGTACCATGCGTGAGCAGTGTCTGTGGAGGCCAGAGGAGGGCACCAGTTCCCTCTGGAACTGGAGTTACAGACAGTTGTGAACCAGCATACAGATTCTGGGAATTGAACCGGAGTCCCCTGCAAGAGCAACCAGTGTTGTTTGTTTTTGGTTTTTCAAGACAGGGTTTCTCTGTGTAGCTTTGTAGACCAGGCTGGCCTCGAACTCACAGAGATCCTTCTGCCTCTGCCTCCTGAGTGCTGGGACTAAAGGTGTGCACCACCACAGCCCAGTGAGCAACCAGTGCTCTTAACCACTGAGCCATCTCTCCAGCCCTGGCTTTTCCCTCTAATCTGTCCCACAGTACAGAGACACATGATCTCTGGGGAGTGTCTGGGGTTGGTGGCTTACGGCTTTGTGTTTAATTCCAGCTTCTTCCTGCTGGACTCTGAACAGCTTCAGAATCCTCCAGCTGCACCTGCCTGAAATGTCCCTCCTTCTCTTCCCACCTGGTTTCATCCTGCTCAGCGAATGCAGGTGGGATGGGCTGGGGAGGTGCCCCATGCCACACACTGGGCTGACTCGGATGGTTTGCAATACAGAGGATGAGGCCGGGCAGACATGATCTGAGCTCTTGGTTGAGGGGGCAACCTGAGGGTGGCCAGAGAGCAAATGAGCATGGAGGGGAGGCCTGGATAGCAGGAGACCCTGGGGAAAAGTCCCCAGGAAGAGACTACCCTGCAGCTGGGTAGTTAGCCAGGCAAGACGAGATCGGAGGAGGAGGAGGGCCCAGTGAAGACACAATGGGCTGGAGAAGAGACGTGAATGTGGGCAGGCAGAGGAGAGAGACTATCCTGGCAGCCAGGACCCTGGGAAGCTGTGCCAAGGACTGCAGGTGCTTCCTACAGTGGGGCATCTCTTACTACACCACGGTCATCTGCTCTCCAGCCACTAGGCTCCCTCTCCTGTATGTGCAGTCCATCTACTTCTTGACTTCCCCACAGCAGAAGTGATACGGTCTTTGTGCCATTCGCCGCTGCATTCCCATCAGCCAGAACAGCGCTCGGCTCATGCAGACGCTCGATAAACACTTATCGAATGCATGGATTTACCTGCCTGTCTCTTGTGCTTAACTGAGTTATTTAAAGTCAGGCCCGGCAGCTTCATCCCCATGCCCCTGGGCCTAGCACAGGCTTCGCTATTGTGTGTTCTTTATATTTAAAGGACGAGTATGCGGAGGTTTACTGAAGGCAGTGATGGTCAACCACATAGAACACAGGGCAGGACACATTTCCAGCAGATCTGCAGGGCAAGCTAAGGAGGCCAAAGCTGCAAGTCCCACACACTGTTTTTAGACAATAGGAGGAATGTCTGGCTGCCAGAGGTCTTAGGGCCCGGAGTCACAGGCCTGAGTGTGGGTGCGAGATTGTCCAGGAAGAGAGATAGGCAGGGTGATCAGGAAGGCCTCCTGGGGGGTCAGGGGCCTTGCTATGGTTTTCAGACCTTCAGATCCACCCTCCTATGGCAACAGGCAGGCTGCTCCACCAATGAGGTGGGGTTGCAGCTGGGGAGGTGGTGGGATGGGACAGATGGTGGGAGACAGGGAAACCCCCATGTTCTCCTCCATCTGTTGTATTTAATTGACTTCCTGTGGAAAGGGGGGGGACCAGTTGCAAGGATGAAATTGCTAATTAAAAGACCCTCTGATTAGATAGACAAATATTTAGCAATTATGCCTGACCCTGTCTGTCCCTCTTATGTCTGAAAACTTCCCCATCAGCAACATGGCTGCATCATACCCAGCTGGTGGCTCTCCCACCAATAGCTCTCCAGGGACTCTGAGTGGCTGCCAGTGAAACAGAGTGGGAGGGAGCCAAAGACGGACAGTCATTCCACAAACACTCATGATGCCATTGTACCTACAGGCTCATTGCTAGGCTCCAGAAAGCCAGAGTCGGATTTCTGAGGGCAGTTGTTCAGGTTGTGTGTGACACAAAGGGATACTCTCTGAGTGTGAGTTCTTTCGCCAACGTGGGTCTCTGGAACCAGAAAAGGGGACTTTCTTTTCTTTGTGCAGTAGGGCATTAGCTGGGTGAACCAGATCCATGGGGTTACAGAAGCTGCCTAAGGGGGCATATGTGTGTTTGTATGGGTATAGAAATGTAGGTGCAAGTACTTAGATGTGTTTGTGGGTATATATACATAGGGCGTGTGTGTACATATGTGCATGTGTGTACATGGGACATGTGTGTGCATATATATACAAGTGTACAGGTGTATGTGGATGTATAAATGTGGATGCAAGCTCATGCGTATGTATGTTTGTGAGTATGTATGTATAATGTGTGAATGCTTGTGTATGCACACATGTATGTGTGTATTAGTGTGTGAATGTGAATATTTAGACATATGTGGATAAGCATGTACATGTGTGCATATTTAAACATACATGAGTGTCCACAGGAATGTGTGAGTGTTCGTAAGTGTGAATGTGTGTGAGGGTGCATGCACACATGTATGCACATATATCTATGTAGGTGCATATGACTGAATGTGTACATGAGTGCGTCTATTCATGTGTGCGTAACTATTCACATGAGTACATGTAGGTGCCCATATGTATGTGATATGTGTCCATATGTGTATGGTTAGATTTATGCATATGAATGTAGGTGCAAGCACATAGGTATGTTTCCATGTAACTGGCATGTATGTTTGTATAAGGCATGTACATGTATGTGTTTATGAGTATATATCTGTACATTCATGTGTGGACATGGACACATGTTCTGTAGGTATATGTAAATGTTACATGTACACACATGTACATGAACATATATGCATGAGAGGAATGCCTGCATGTGTGTATATGTATGCATATGTCTAACCATGCATGTTTCTGCATGTGTATGTATGGGTACAGTAGTATAAGAATACATGTGCATGTGCATGAGTACATGTGTGAATATATATATTGTACATGCATATATGAACATGTTTAGGTGCAAACATTTGTATATGAGCAAGCACATTTGCACATGTACATGTGTGATTGTATTTCCATGTGTTCCTGTGAACACATGTATACATGTTTATGCACCCTTTTGTGTGTGTTTGTACATGTGCCCATTCACTTATGAGCAAAGGTGTGTCTACGTGTGCCTACGTGCATGTACATGTGTGAATCTGTTTTTGCATGTTTTATGTGAGTGTGCATGCATCTATATTTACATGTATATGCTTGTGAACTCTGTTGCTCTATTTGAATGTCTACGTGTATGTTTGCTCATGCAAAGAGCACCTTATTTAAATCTCCCAGCAGCAGGCACTATTGCCACGCCCACTTTACAAAGGAGGAAACTGAGGCCCTCAGAATGAATGAAGCATGCTGTGCATCTTCAACCAACATGGGGATGCAGTTCAGGCCTGGCTGCCTTTGACTTCTGGACAGCAGTCACCCTGCTGTTCTGCCAATCAGGCTTTGGGGTTTACTGGGATGCCCCTACCCCCACCATGTGCCCAGGAACTTCTTGGCTGCCTGTCCCCTTCTGGGCTTATACCACGGAAGCCCCATGAAGCGCCTTCTACTCTAGAGGGATATATATTATCTAAATTTGATAAGACAACTTAATTTCACTCCGTGTCTGTTACCGGTGATAAAACCAGCAGACTTTTATGACCCAGCGTCCTCAGCAAGATTGTCAGGAACTTATTACGCAAGGTCTAACTGGATTTCTCTCTGCAGATGGTGGGAGCCGCGGGCTGGAACTCGATGTGGCCACAAGCTGGGGGGAGATGCAAAGTGCTTGCTGGGAGATAAGGCCTCAGCTCCCTGGGATCCAGGATCACCCTTCTAAGCCCTGCAGGGTGGTTTGGGGAGGATTTGCCCTGTGTGGAGGTTGGGGGAGGATGGGCTCAATCTTGGATCCTCTGAGCCCTGGGAAGGGATGTGGGGCTGCTGAAGTTTGGGGTTCAGCTAAGCTGCTCCCTGGAGTTAGCTAAGTAGCCAGGGGTGTGTAAAGGCCAATGGGGTGCATGGGAGGAGAGAGGGAAGCTAGGTAGAAGACAATAGGCTGGACTGGCCTTCACTGACGCCTCTGTGCTGGGTCCCTCGCTGCTCCAGGGTCCAGTTGAGTCTCACACTCACCAAGGTCAGTGTAGACCCCATCCATGCTCGTGGGGTGCACATCTAGACTGGCATGACGTGACACGAGGCTCACAGACATTGCAGGTTCACTGCTCTGCACCTCACATTCAAGGCATTCTGCTGGCTCTCGGGCTTGGCCTCACTGAGGGCCGGTGCTTGGCTTCAGCTTTTGGTTATTTTTGAGTCTAGGTCTCCCTGTGCAGCTCAGCTTTGCCTGAAGCTGGTCATCCTCCTGCCTCAGCCTCCTGAATGCTGTGATTCTAGGCGTGCACTGAGGTGCTGATTCGCCGTAGTTTCAGCACTACTGAACACAGATCTGAAGAATTCAGGACATGGAGGCCACGCCAGAGCTTGCTTTGTTTCCAGCTCTGAGCCCGCGGGCAGCTGTTCCTCAGGGCTGGCTTTGGTATGAGCTTGGAACAACTCTGGATGCAGACATCTCCTCAAACTAGACTCTGGCCCCGGGCCTGAACACCTCAGGTGTGGCTACCAGCAGGTCAGAGGACCTACCCTGTGATACAGAAGGTCACAGTCAGATGTGTGGCCACCCTCAGATACAGGACACCGAGTACGAGCACAGCCTACTCCAAGGACTGCTGTGGGGAAGTACATGGCTTCCTCACCGCTATCCTGGGATTCATGTTGGCTGCCCTTGCCTGCATGTCCTTGTCCGTCAACCCTGTGACTCTTTCCTAGGCCAGGGAGGCAGTGAGATACAGTTATATTCCGCTCGACACCTGAGAAATGTCTGGTGTCATTCCATGCTGTGTGAAAGCCCAGAGAAAGCCGTGGCATAAGCCAAGGCATATGGCGACTGTCTCACAGCCACCTGCCTGAGACACAATTGCACACCCATGGGTTATCGCCCTGTCACCCGTCTCCCTGATCCCTGATCTCCACCCCACTGAGGTGGGCTCCCTGAGACACAATTGCACACCCATGGGTCATCGCCCTGTCACCCGTCTCCCTGATCCCTGATCTCTACCACTGAGGTGGGCTCCTTTCTCCACTCATCTTGTCTTCATCCATCTGCATCCTCCTCACTGGGGTCTGAGGAAAGAGAGGGACAGTGGCCATCCTCTGAGTGCCACAGCTGGCCAGTCAAGGACTCAGTGAACCCCCTCCACATCCTTTCAAGCTCGCGCACGCGCACGTGTGTGTGTGTGTGTGTGCGTGTGTGTGTCTGTGTGTGTCTTTGTGAGTGTGTGTGTGTGTCTTTGTGAGTGTGTGTGTGTGAGTGTGTGTGTGTCTTTGTGAGTGTGTGTGTGTGCGCGTGCGCGCGTGTGTCTGTGTGTGTGTCTGTGTGAGTGTGTGTGTGTGTGTGTGTGTGTGTGGCACGTGCGTGCGTGTGTACGTCCTTTTCAAGACAGGGTTTCTGTGTGTAACCACCCTGACTGTCCTGGAACTTGCTCTGCAAACCAGGCTGGCCTTGAATTTAGAGATCCGTCTGCCTCTGCCTCCTGAGTGCGGAGATTAAAAGCGAGTGCCACCATGCCCTGACTCAAGCTAACTTTTTGCATTCTAAAGAGGAGGCCCAGAAAGGTGAAGCCACTCATCCAAAAGCACATAGCCCAGAAAAACGGAAGATGTTCTCTGCCAGGATCTACAGGGGGGTCTGGGTTTGGGATCCAAGAGGCCGCTGACCGCATAGAAGACTGAAGCGTAGGCTTTTCACATAGTCAGAATGAATTACTTCCAGTAGATTGGAATGTGGAGGTGGGCGTTTGTAATGGAGGGTACAGTGATGAGATCAAGGGTTCCGGTTGCCAGGTCCAGTCACTAGGGGGTGTGAACATCAACTGGCCTTTGCCAGGAGACAGTGATGAACGTGCTGGGTCCCAGCCTTGATTGAAGGGCGAACTGAGACTGGGCCCCGGGAATAGTATAGGTGGGTGAGGGGAGAGTCAGAAGTCACTGCTAGGGCAGACGAGCCAGGCTGGAGATGACCCAGGCCTGGGTGAAGGCCAGGACATTTGCAAGGCCTCTGAATGCTAGCAATCTCTAATGACCTGGCTCGCCTTACCCCACACCATGCCCGCTGGTGGCAGCCTGTCTCCTGGTCCCCAATTCTGTAGGTTCCTTGGGTCAGAGTTTGGGGCTGAATAAGAGCCTGAAGGCAATGGGAGGGTGGTGGCAGCTGTAAATGTTTGAATCAGACTCTATTCTTTCTTAGCTGTGTGACCTCAGACAGGTGGCTTGGTCTCTCTGAGCCTCAGGTTAGTAAACAGGAGCAGGGATGCTGATCCAAGAGACTGTGGGGCACTGTAAATTGTGACTCTAGAAATAATGGTGCCCCCCATTAGAAAAGGTCAGCCATGTCTGCACCCCAATGGGCAGGACCTGGGTGACATGTCCAAAGGGGTGGACACCAAAAGCATTCCAAGCCCAAAGCTGAGAGTGAGGAGACATTTTTTAAAAATTTACTTTGTGTGTACGTGTGTCTGTGTGTGTGTGCATGTGTGAGCTTGTGTGCATGTGTGTGTCTGTGTGTGTACCTGTGTGTGCCTGTGTTTGTGCCTCTCTCTCTTTCTCTGTGTGCATGTGTGTGTGTGCCTGTGTGTGTGTGTTTACCTATGTGTGTGTACCTGTGTGTGCATGTGTGTGTTTATGTGCATGTGTATGTGTGTGTGTGCCTGTGTGTGTTCTTGTGTATGTGCCTCTCTCTCTCTCTCTCTCTCTCTCTCTCTCTCTCTCTGTGTGTGTGTGTGTGTGTGTGTGTGTGTGTGCCTGTGTGTGTTCTTGTGTATGTGCCCCTCTCTCTCTCTCTCTCTCTCTCTCTCTCTCTCTCTCTCTCTCTCTCTCTCTGTGTGTGTGTGTGTGTGTGTGTGTGTGTGTGTGTGTGCAGGCACACACATGTGACCAGAAAGCATCTTCTAAGAATTGGTTTTTCTGTTTCTACCAAATGGGTCTGGGGTTTGAACTCGGGTCATTGGGCTTGAGCAGCAAGCTCCTTCACTGCTGAGCCATATCACTCACCCTGATTTTATTTTTAATAGAGAAACAAGCCATATAACCCTCAAAGGAGTTTCCTTCTTGGCTCTTAAAAAAAAATCTAACATCTTCATTTCCATGCCCCCCTTTTAAGCTAATTTGTGGAAAATTAAATCGGGGAACTCACAGCGGCTGGCATTTTAATTGGCTCATGTCTGGCTTCTTTCTCGGATCCTCTGATTAGCTGAGCTGCCTCCATTAAACGCTCCATGCTCCACTTAGCCTGGTTCCTGACTCCTCTCCAGGCCTGGACAACAGGGCCACCAACCCTGCTGACTCCCTACCTGGCCCTGCAGCTCCCAAGGCCTCAGGCTTCTCCCATGCTGCCTGGGCCTGTTTCCTCACCTGGGAATGAGGCACCTGGGTCTGAGTGTCCATAGTGCTGTGTTTCCCTGCCTCACTCGCCTCTGCCATGGGGTTCTCACAAGGTGGGGAGAGGGATCTCCCCATTGTCTCTCAGCTATGAGTTTCCTAATGTCTCCGCCGGCCACCAGGCTCTGGTTAGAAAGCTAATGGGGGTTATGTAAGCATGGAGATCTGAGTTTGATTCCCAGAACCTACATAAAAAACCAACAGGAGCATCCCTGGGACTTGCTGGTCAGCCAGCAACAAGCTCCGGATACTGATGAGAGAGAGAGCTTGCCTCAAAATACACAAGTTGGTGAGGCTTTGGAGATGCTTCAGCGGATAAAGGGCTGGCTGGGCAAGTTTAAGGGTCAAAGTTCAGATCCTTAGACGTCTCCCTCACTGCTGTGGACACAGCAGGCCTCTCTACCTGGGATACCCAAGGTTCCTCTAATACCAGCACTTGGGAGATAGAGACTAGAGAGCCAGCGGACCCCCGTGTAATCCCACTAGCTCTGGGCTCAACCGAGAGACACAGCATCAGAAAAGTGAAGACTGGTGGAGGAGGCATCCCATGTAGACTCTGCGTCTCCCTATGCGTGTGCACCTCCACACGTGTGCACCCACATACATGAAAACATGCACACGTGTGCTACACACACCCCCACTAAAAACCATGAAACTGTAAGTTGGTTGACTCCTGAGGAGGGACACTCAAGATTGGCCTGTGGCATCTTCACACGTGTGCACACGCACCCACATGTGTATGTACACACAGGCACACACACACACACACACACACACATTCCAGGCTTTGCGTAGCTGTGCAGAGCTTCCTATGTGCCCACTTCCTATGAGATGCTACCCGAAGGGTCTTGTTTTAACCTCACTGATAACCCTGGAGGAAGACACTAACATCTTCCCATTTTGTAGATGAAGAAACTGAGGCTCAAAGAGGCGTAAGTAACTTGCCCAAGGCCACACAGTTCCATAGAGCCTGAATTAGGTGATCTCTCCCACAAAGTTTCCTCAACTCAGCCTGTTTCCTAGCATCAACCACATTTCCCTCACCCTGGAGTCTTCATGTGTCCCCAGGGGACTCAGGCAATAGGCACCCACTTCCTCCCACCCCTAGTAGCAGACTGCCTTGTGTTTGAGGGCCCAGCAGGTGAAGATGAGTGGCGAGAGGGGCCAGTAGCACCCTAGCACTCTCTCCTCCGCCCTGTGGGGGGGCCTCAATCAGCGCTAATCAGGCACTGCTAATTATCCTGTCCGTGGGGAGGTGAGTGCGTGTGCCAAGAGCGACAGTGAACAGCAGCCCAGGCAGGAGCAGGAGGGGACCAGGTCTTTCAACCCTGGCCCAGCTCAATGGGACCTGGAGCAGGCCTCTCTGAGGTTAGGGCCACAGCTTCTGGGCTCAGCCAGTGGCCTGGTTTCAAGCGTGGTTGCCAGGTTACAATGTACTCAACTCCTGTTTTTTCTCACCTCTTAAATGGAGGAAGCATGCTGTGAACAGTCATGGAAGGGTTGCATTTGCTAACGGGAGAGGTCCTGGTATACAGTAAGTGCGCAATAAAGGCAGCCGCTGAGGGCCCCGTGCGTGCGTGAACTGTAAGGATGAGGAGGCATTGTGACAGGCGGGGAGACTGAGGCTTATGTGTCCAGTGCTCACTCCTGCCTCGTGGTTCTTCCCATCTCAGCTTGCTCCAGTGAGTCTCCAGCAGGCCCATGCCCGGGCACTATGGACTGTCAGGGCTCCCTTCTGGAGGAAGACTTCCCCACCCCCGTGGTAGCTGGGAAGGACGCAAGGGAACCCCAACTAATGGCAATCCTTGGGGTTTGGGTGCCTAATGACCCCTTTCTCATAAATCTCCCATGTAAATTTCTTTCATAATTACATTGAAAGCTATCAAACTATCTAATTTAATTTCTTTGCGAAAATAAATAGCTAACGTGGCCCTAGGTACCACATAAATCCCTCAGGCAGAACGGGCCGAGATTGCAGCAGGGCAGGCCTGACTGGCCACAGCTCATACTTAATAAGCACATATTTATTGGGCTGGGCCCCCTGGAATCTGCTGACTCAGTGGGAAGGAAGAAACTGATCCCGACCAGCGCTAATGCGTGGAGGAGGGGCGGGAGATGAGGGGGACTGTGACGGGCAATTAATTATCCATCTTCATACATCCATAAGTTCATTTTATTAAACAAATATGCAAATACACATTTTGACGGACTGCCTTTGCCTGGCCCACCTCCCCAGTGACTCTTATCTGGAGTTTAGCCCCTAGGGAGGCCTGTAGATGAAACCCAGGGGGGCTGGGCCAGCTTCGATGTCTTCCTCACTTGCTGTGGCTCTCACGCTCCCTGTCCCCTCAGACCCAGGGTCTCTACTGTGCTCTGTACTCAGGGCCAGTGGTTGCGACCTTCCCAAACCTGAACCTCAGCATCCTTTACCTGCCGGAGCTCAGCGTCAGGCTCCCTTCTCTTGTGCTTGGTCCCCTGTCTTTGTCACTCTTGGCTGTCATGCCCCAGCCACACTAGACTCCAGCCAAGCTCCCTGCACCTCAGATCCTTGGCATCAGCTGTTCAGGACGCTGTGTCCTCTCAGCTCTCTCACACACTTGCCTGCCCTCTTCATTTTCTCCTCCTTACACGCTTTCTATAGTCTTTCTTTCCTTCCCCTCTATTTCATCCCCCCCCTTCTCACTTCTTTATTTTCTGTTTTAAAACTATATTTGTAACTGGGTGGTGGTGGCGGCGGTGGCGGCCACGCACGCCTTTAATCTCTGTGAGTTGGAGGATAGCCTGATCTATAAGAGTGAGTTCCAGCACAGCCTCCAAAGCTACCCAGAGAAGCCCTGTCTGGCAAAACAAAAGCCAAACCAAACCAAACAAACAAACAACAACAAAAAAGAAAACCAAACAAAAACAAAAAAACCTAACTACGTTTGTGTATTTGCTCGTGTGCGCTTATGCTGCAGTACATCTGGAGGTCAGAGGAAGCTTGTGGGAGCTGTTTTCTCCTTTTACTGTGCGAGTCCTGGGAGCTGAACCCAGCCTTCCCAGTTGTCAGCAAGTGACCTTGGCCTGCTGAGCCATTTCAACAGGTCTCTTCGTTTTTGAGACACTCTGTAACCCAGGCTGGCCTAGAACTCACTATGGGCCAGGCTGACTTCAAACTCATGGCAATCCTTCTGTCTCAATTTTCCGAGCACTAAGGTCACAGGTGTGAGTACCCATGTCCTGCTTGACCAGCACCTTCTTTGCTCCCAAGTCTAAAGTCGGTGCCACCCACCCTGCTGCCCGTCGAACACACTCCTGCTTTGTCGTCATCTGGCTCCACTTTTTATTACACCAATGACTCTGATCGTTTATTTTTATTTATTAGTCTTTCAGGCCTGTTTTCTCTCCCTCCTGAATACAACTTTGCAGGATGAACGGCTCTGCGGCATTTACTGCGGCCTCTCCCCGCACCCGAACAGCGCCCTACCTTCTGTCCCCTACCCTACTCAGGCTAGTCCTTCAAGATCACAGATCTTGCTGCGTACAACCTCCCATGGCTCCTTAGGATACCATACTTCCTTAGGGTAGTAGTATTACGGCCTACAGTCTTCTGTGGCTCCCTAGCTCTCTGGGAAGCATCCACTTTTCTTGGCGGGCACTGTCAGAGTGCTTGTGACACTTGCATAGATTGTTCTGCTTGTCTCATTCCCTTTGCTTGGCCTGTCCTGCTCCCCTTCCCCCCAGATGGTCCTACTTTCCTTCTGGATGGGGAATGGCAGACATCCTGGCTGGGGTCAGGTCAGATTCTGGGTGGAGAACATCCCAGGACTGCCTGTATGTGTGGCAGCTTAACTGCTGATCAACTGAGGTGGCCCTGGTGGGACAATGGCTTCGGGGACTCCTCTCTGTGCAGACCCCTTCTGGAGCATGAGCTGCTTGGCATCTTGAGCCTGGGAGGACAGTCCAGAGGTCAGAAGGAGCCATGGGAGACTGCCCGAGACTGGGTTATACAGTGGCTGTGGTTCCTCCTGGGTGCTTGCTGTGCATTCTCCTGCCATGTGGTAACCTCACCTGCACAGAGGCCCAAGTGGGGAGATCCAGGCTCACAACACCTTCATGGCTGTTGTGAATCTCGAAGGCCTCTGTGTTCAGCCCACTGCATCTCACTTCACCCCTCTAACCTCCCTTTGGGGTTGGTGTTGTTTAATAAGTGCAGAAATCTGGATTCAGAGAGGTTAAGTTACTTGTCCAAAGTCAAACAGCTAGAAGTGGTTCAAGCACTTCTTGACATGACAAAGTGGCATGACAGGCTTTGGCCAAGCGAGACAGCAACCCATCAAGGGGCATGGGAGGGCGTGGTTTAACATGGAAGACTGAGTTGCCAGGGTGTCCAGGATAGCTGCCCAGGACCCTCTCTCTCCTTCTGTCTTTAATGGAGAGGGCGGGAGTGGCAGCCGAAGCCAGCAGGGAGAGCTGCCCATTAGCCCTAATTAGCAGCCCATCTGGAAAAGCGCTTGGGTTGAAATCAAGACTCTGTCAGTGGGTCCCAGCTGGGTTGTAGTTGTGTGGCAGCTGCAGCATTTCCAGCATCTGAGCCGGAAGTGCCAGCCAGGGAGGCCCTGAGGCCCGCTTCACCTGGACCCAGCAGCCTGGGAGGGGGTGACTGGTCCCTTCCCAGCCTGGCAGTAATCACTGAGGTTCCATGTCACCCAAACGAGCAGAGCTCACAGGCCTTTGTTATCCCCACGGGTCCTCCTGCAGACTGAGGAGACTGCGCCTCCTGACCCATTATGTAGAAGAGGAAGGAACCAAAGAGCTTAAGGGGTGTGTTCAAGACCCACATTTCGGATGTGCCAGGATTGCAGGACCCTCTGAGACACTGACCTGGGTTCAAGGCAGAGAGTAGGAAGGGGGCCAGTAAGATCCTGAATAAAGCTTGGTGAGTCTTAAGAGGGATGGGGAGAAGCTCAGGACCCCAAGATACCATCACCCCAGCGGGACATAGGCCTCCTGATACTTCCCCTGCATAGCCAGTCAAGCTCTGTGGCAGAGGTGGGCTGGGCAGGATAGGGACAGAGTGAGCAGAAACACTGGGTGTTAGGGAGGACTCAGTTTATCTCTCCATCTCTCTTGCTTTTTCAAAGCAGGAAGGAAAAACTAGGATTTGCAATCAATTAAAAAAGAAAAAAGTCATAACAACCCCCTCCCCCACCCCCACTCCCCACCCCCATCCCTGCCCCAACGCTGCTTTCTGGGAAACCCATGGTTGTGATCTGTGCAGCCTACTCTTGGGTTGCTGAGGCCATGGGTGAATGAGGGTGACAGGTTGGACCATGACCATTAACGTTGTTGTCCATAATGATAACGGATGGGGTGCTGGGAGCTGAGATGCTCTAGGTCCTTGCTGGATGCCTTGCAGAGATTACTTTGTTAACCCTGGCGACTAACCTTGCCAGGTGGGTGTGGAGCTGTCCTGCTCTAAGTAGATCCAGCAAGGAAAGGGCTGGTGGGGATTGCAGGGGGTGAGGTGAGCGTGGGCTTTTAAGACTTCAAGTTAGAACCCATGAGCCACTTGCCAAGCAGTGAGGGATGCGGCCAGCTTGGAGTTCTCTATTCTAATCTCAGATAATGGCTCATACCTCTGCCTAGGAGGCTTCTAGAACCCTGCCGAGATCAGGTGGATAGGAAGGGCAGCTACTTGGAAGGAGACTGGCCATACAAGGAGAGGACCATGGTTACCTGTGGCAGTCCGGGGTCTTCTGTGAAGTTCCTGGATGGGAGGCCTTCTCATCTTCCTAGTGCCAGACTAGCAATGAGCAAAGCCCCTGCCAAGGGCCAGGCGCACACACCTGTTCTAGCTATAAAGTTTTATTAGAACACAGCTGCATCCACTCATGTACTGGCTGGCTGTGACTGTGGCTATGTTCACACACAGTGACATGGATGGTGGTTAGCAGATGCCTGGCCCTCAGAGCCCCAAATATTTACTCTTGTGTCCTACGTAGGAAAGGCTTGTTGATTCTGTCCTAGATAATGTGGTCCTTGTCATTCGGATGCCAGGATCTACAGTAACAGGGCTCAATGTATATCCGTAGAGATCATTTGTCTAACTGAGTCACAGAAAAGGGAAGACATTCACTCAAGGACACAATGAGAGGTGAAGGAATCAGACTGGCCCAGTGGGTACAGGGTTAGCCATGCAAGCACGGGGACGAGGTCAGCCGTCACACCTGTGGCCTCAGTGCTGGGGAAGCGGAGGCAGGAGGACCCTGGGGCTGGCAGGTATGAGACCTGCAAGATGACTCTGTGGGTAAAGCTGACTGCCTCCAAGCCTGATGGTCTGAGTTCCATCCCTGGAACCCACATGGTGGAAGGAGAGGACCGATTGACTTCAACATGCACAAGGTGGCATATACCCCAACCCCACACAACAAGCGGGTAAATAATTTTAAAGTAAGATGGAGAATGATGGAGGAAGATAGCCAACATCTCTCTCCTGTACAAATACACAATTCATCCCCCACCCCAACCCCATACAGATACACACACACACACACACACACACACACACACACACACACCACATAGATACAGACATACATACATACACACAGACACACACTCACGGACACACACACACACACAAACACATGGACACACACACAGATACATGAACACACACACATACACATGGACACATACATATATACATACATACATACATACATACAGACAGACAGACACACACACACATACACACACACACAAACACATGAACACAGACACAGACACATGGACACACACATAGATACATACCTATATACATACATACATACATACATACATACATACATACATACAGACACACACACACACACACACACACACACACACACACACACACACAGCAGATGCACGTGAAATAAAGAAAGTGAAGGAATCCAAAACACACTTGGTGGCAGAGATGCAGTGGCCAGGTGTGTTAGCCCTGGGGACACCTGACTATTGTCCTCCCTGTGAGGTCCTCCACAGATGTGTTTTGCACACCGAAAGGGTTCAGGTGAGTACCTTCAGCAGACTGCCCTGCCAGCCAAGCATTAATGGCTGTGCTTTACCCGTGTGTGCTGACATCATAGTCGGTGCCTCTTTGAACCGATTTTCACACTTATGGGCTGCTGTAAGCTTTGCTTTCAAAATAAAATTAGGATAAGAAGAAGTCTGCTGGAAGAAGAAAAACACAAGTAAATAACAGTCCAAGTGCTACTTGCAGATGACAATGTCATAAATATGGTATCTGAGTGGCTGAAACTGGGCACCACGGATCGATTCAATCACATTTTCAGAGCTAAGGCTCCAGGCACTGGGATTTAAGGGCAGAACACAATCTTAGCGCTAGGGCTGCTGTGATGGTGGTGTGGGCTGGGAAAATGCAAGGTGCAGGGCCTCACCTGGCTTAAGAGTCACTTTTTATTTTGGGCAAAGGACCCAGAGGCTCCAAAGCCCTGCCTTTATTCCTGTCATTTTCACATCCCTCAGGCCTGGGACTTCTCTGAGGTGGCAAGCTGACTTGCAGAGGTCAGAGGTGACAGATCTCTGATATGGGGTCTTGCTCTCTGACATCATGTGGTCACCCCATCTGTAGGACAGCTGCTTCTAATCTGAACTGCCTGGGAGAAGTGCCATCCACTGCTGAGCTGGCTTCAGGGACCATGGGACAGTGCCCACAGGAGCCAAGTCTGCTGGGGGTCACCCTGGGTTAGACAGTCTTGCTGTGAGGTTTGGGCAACGTCCCACATGTCCCTGACCCTCGCTTTCCTTCCTGGGCTCTTTGTGATTGCAGTGGCTCCCACAATGGATGTGGGTCAGAGGGTTCAGGTAAGCGAGGGACACATAGTGGCTATTGGATGAACGTCAAAATAAATCCATGGCCAGGGGAACCTTCTGCGGGTGCCGGAAGGGCAGCTCAGCCAGGGGCCTTGGCTGGGCTGCTCCCCCTGACATTGCCAGGCAGCCTTGATGGCAGCAATTGATGCAATTGATTCCACAGTGACCAGGCGGTACCAGGCAGTGGCGCTCTCTCTCTCTCTCTCTCTCTCTCTCTCTCTCTCTCTTTGTCTCTCTCTGTCTCTCTGTCTCTCTGTCTCTCTCTCTGTCTCTCTGTCTCTCTCTCTCTCTCTCTCTCTCTGTCTCTCTCTCTTTCTCTGTATGCAAATGAGTTAATGAGCTTCCCCTCTAGGACATAGTGTCAGTCTTTGGGATGGAGAGAAGGAGAAGAAGAAGGAGTGATTCTGCCTCTGCTGCCTCCATTGTGCTCTACCGCAAAGGGCCGAAGGGCTGAAGCCATCAAGTCCAGAACACCAGGGAGGGCGAACGGCAGGTGCCCCTTCCTTCTCCAGGGGGTGCAGTTCAAGGGCTGCCGCCTCAGGGTTGAATCCCTGCTGTAATAGACTAGCAGAACCTGTGTCACCAGGCAATGTTTTCTTACTTGCAAATGTCATCTATGTGCGCCCCCACCCCTATGGTGCCCACATGCACGCGAGTTCCCACTTGTATCTATAAGACTTCCTGGTCAGGCCCTGAGAACCAGGTTGTAGATAAGATAGTGAAGAACTTCCTGCCCTTCAAAGATCATGGCCCTCACTCCTTCCTCCTCTCCTAAGATGCCTTCAGAGCCTTGTGTGTGTGGCCACTGTGACAGTGCTGGGACAGCCATAGACAGTGTCCCTTGTGCAGGCACAGTCAGTGTCCCAGTGTTTGTGGCCGAGGCAGGCGTCGGTGTGTGCACGCGACAGTGCAGAGGCAGCCATGGACAGTGTCCCTGTGTGTGTGGCCATGGCGACAGTGCAGGGGCAGCCATGGAGTGTCCCGGTGTGTGGAGCATCAGTGGGGATGTCCAGCCAGGCTTTGGGGCCACACCCCACAGTGCACCTGGTGATACAGGGGAGTATTGTCAGGATGCCATGTCTTGTGGTCCTCAAACCATCCCTAGTCATTCATAACGGTGGAGCTAAACTTGGTGGAAACACACAGAAACGTGCCTCTGAGGTCTCAAGAGCGTATGTACATCATGAGATTCCCGAGGCCACCAGTGCTGGGCACCAGTTGTGCTCTGCTGACATCTGTTATGGACTTTGGGTGGGGGCTAAGGGCCCTCAGCGGATTCTGCAGTTTGAACTCTTATAGGCAGGTGTGATGGGAGATGTTATTCTGTATATATGTTTCTCATACTGGTTAATAAAGCACTGTGGCCAATAGAAAACTAGATAGGCAGGGCTAGGAGACTAGGAGGAGGAAAGAGGAAGTAGAAGGCGGGGTCGAGATGTAGCCCTGGGAGGAAGGAAGACGCCCGCCGCGGCTCCCCGAAAAGAGGACCACGTGGAAATACTTAGATAAGTAGAAATGGGTTAATAATTAAGGCAGAGCTAGCCCATAAACAATAATGGTAATTGGCCAACAGGATTGTATCAAATACAGAGTCTCTGAGTCTTATTTGGGGCCTTCATGCCAGACCGGTGGCGGGCGGGCTGGTGGAAAACCTACACGCTACACAGGTGGACCTTGGGTAACCCTTGGACACATCCTATGCCTCAAGAACGGTGGCCCCACAGCCTAGCCCAATGGAGAGGATGGCTCCCTGCTGGAGACCAATTGATCCCCTTCCCTGGGGGGCTTGCTCTGAGGCCAGAATGTCATTTTTTCACCACAAAACCCTCTTTCTTGTAATTACTGAGAATTACTTACAAGGCGCGTGCACACGTGCTCCTATTGATTGCCACCCTGAGAAGATCAGGAATCATTTCAAGTAGATTAAACGAACTTTCTTTTGCCTTTTGGGAAGTTGGACTCAGAGTTATTTAAGGAGATTAATCAACTCTTAAGAGCTCCAGACAGCTGCCCTACCTCTTGAGCAAGCCGGGGACATATCATCTTCCCCCGCCTTTAAATAGTTTTTTCTCATTCCCTCCCATCCCCGTGTGCGCTCCTACCCTCCCGGCAGACTCTACGATGCCCTTCTAAAAGCAGGCAGCAACACCTCTGGCTGCCACCAGCTTTCCTGGGCAGCCCAGTCGCCCAGTTCCCAGGCTGGGCACCACCTCAGAGAGGGCTGGGTCACTGCAAAGAGGCTTCCCATCCAAACCCTTCTCTCCACAGCTGTCAGATAGGGTGACACTGTTTGCTCAAAGGCAGCCGTTGGCTTTCAATGCATTTGGCCACATGGCTTCTGTACATGCCACCCCTGTCAGCCACCATTCTGAACTCCAAGGTTCAGAGCTGCTCCCCAGTCTCCCACCCAGGAAGCCTGTGCTGTGTCATTATGCTGTGAGTGCTGGTCCTACCTAGGGAAAGATGGATGGGAAGGGACTAGGACAAAAGGCTGATCGTGGTCTCATGAGTGCTTGGCATCTACCTCTCTCCAACCCTTGAACAATTCAAATCCTTGAACAACTTGCTTGATCTCTGAGATCCAAGATCATCAGTGGACAAATGAGTCTCATGCTGGAGCTTAGTGGCTGCTCCTCAGCCAGGCCAGGGACCCCTTTAGCTCCTCCTGAGGAAACACTCTTTTCCCTGCATCTGCATCTCTGCCTTGGACCCCCTCATTCCTGTTCCCCTTGGGTGAATGTACACTGGGTGGTCAGAGCTCCTGGGTCTCAACAGTGGGGGCACTCTGGGGTTCTCAGGTCCTGTGGCCTGGGGACGTGACAGACAGACATCGTAGGCCCTGGTTGCCCCCCTTGCACTGCCTCTGTTCCCTCCCAGAAAGAAGCTAGAAGTCGAATAGGTCCCGAGGTGGAATATTTTCCAAATGTCAGTGCAGTCTGTGGCACATTACAGCTAAATGCGATCATCTCGGCGCCTGCTCTGAATGTCAGAGCACTGTGACGGTGACAAACAGCAGGCTGACAGGTGGGCCACAGCCCTCTCTCCTGGGAAATCAGCAGGCTGGCCTGGAAGCTGGGCTACCTCCAGGTTGTGCAGGAGGGAACGCTGGGTTGGGTGGAGACCCACAGTGGGTCGCAGAGTTCTGTGTGCTAATGTGACCTGTGTTCTGGTGTCCTGAAATCCTTTCCTCCTCTTCCTCACCACTGAGTTTTGGGGTGCATAAAGCTAAGACAGCTCAGGATAGACATCTTGGGAAGGACCAGGCAGGTGATGTGTGGGTGTGTTGTCTTTCTCAGGGTGTAATTATGCACCTGGGAGTTTACAGGTGCTGGAGCACCCGTGGATGGTATGTACACATTTCTACAGTCCCTCTGTCCCGCCATGAGGCCAGAGAGTGGTCTCTGCAGCTATACATGATCTGCCATGGGCATTCTTCTCTGCCTTTGTGTGCATTGACTTCCTGCCTTCTCTGTGTCATTGCCTGCATGACTGTGTGTGTACACACTCTCAGGACATCCGTGAGTGTGCATGACTGAGCACACATGTTTTAGGTTCAGACAGACAGGCATGCCATGTTTGGCTTATGTGTTGCTAGGGATTAAACCTAAGGCTTTGTGCATTCTAGGCAGCACTCTGCCAACTGAGCTACATAACCAGCCCTTAAAACTCTTTAACAAAGTTGATTTTAGTAATGTGTTCATGTGTGTGCATGTACATGAGTGTATGTGTGCACAGGTGCCTACAGAGTCAGGAAGGGGAATCTAACCCCTTGTTTTGGGGATGTGATACATGTGATACATGTGATATGTGCATGTGTGTGAGATGTGTTGTATGTATATATGTGTTCACTAAATGCTTTAGTGAATCACACACACTGTGAACATGTTTGTGTGATGTTTGTAAACATGTGTGCATGTTGTGCGTGTGTGTAGTATGTGGTATGTGTATGGTGTATATGTGTATGATGTGTGTTTGCATATTATGTGGTATTGTGTGTATGTGTATTGTGTGATGTGTGTGGTATGTATATGGTATGTGTGGTATGTGTGGTATATGTGCATGTGTTATGTTTGTGTTTTTGTATGGTCTGTGTGTATGTATGTGTGCAGTGTACATGTCTGTGGTTTATGTGGTATGTGTGTGTGATGTGGTAAGTGCACGTGTGGTATATATACGTGTGTGTATGTGTAGTGTATGTGTGGTATACAGTATATAGGTGTGTGGTTTATATGTGTATTGTGTATAGTATGCATTGTGTGTGATGTGTTTCAGATGTGTCCAGGAATGTGAAAAAGCTCAGGGATAGGCTATCTGCAAGCCAGCCCTGAAGCCTGGACCAGTTCCTCTCATTGTCCTGGATTCCGGGCCGCTAACCCTCCAGGACAGGACGACGAGGCACTTTCTGTTTTTTAGGCACTAGCTCTGTGATACCAGCCTAGCAAAGTGTTCAGGGGCCAGGAAGTGTGAGTGTGCCTTGCCCTCAGCTCACTTTTCACTTGGAAGACCTTTCCACAGGGGTCCCTGCCATGGTGGCCGCTGCTCCTCTGCTTCCCCCTGGAGACTTCCAGAAGCCATCCCTCTCCAGGCTCCACAACGGCCAGGCTAACTTCCTCCTAGAGCACCTGGCAAGTCTTGACTTCATTGTCTCTTCCAAGGCCAGATGTCTTCCTGCCTCATCTCCCTCCTTCCCCAGCATGGGCTCCTGCAAGCAGCCAGTGCGTCTGAGAGTGGCTCCTCCAGTGAGGAGCCCAGGTCTTCAGACGGTCAAAGAGGAGCTCCGCCTTACCCACCCTTCCCCCCCACCCCACCCTTCCCCCCCACCCCACCCTCCCCACACCTCACCCTCCCCACACCCCACCCTTCCCCCCACACTCCACCCTTCCCCCCCACCCCACCCTCCCCACACCTCACCCTCCCCACACCCCACCCTCCCCCACACCCCACCCTTCCCCACACCTCACCCTCCCCACACCCCACCCTTCCCCCACACCCCACCCTCCCCACCCCGACCTTTCCCACACCTCACCCTTCCCACACCCCATCCTTCCCCCCACACCCCACCCTCCCTACACCCGACCCTCCCCACACCCCACCCTTCCCCCACACCCCATCCTTCCCCCCCACACTCCCCCCCTTCCCCCACACCCCACCCTCCCCACACCCCATCCACCTCCCCTCCCCACACCCCACCCTTCCCCCACACCCCACCCTCCCCACACCCGACCCTTCCCCACACCTCACCCTTCCCCACACCCCACCCTTCCCCCCACACTCTCACCCCCCTTCCCCCACACCCCACCATCCCCTCACACCCCACCCTTCCCCCCACCCCCCCACACCTCCTCCCCACACTTCACCCTTCCCCCCACACCCCACCCTCCCCCACACTTCACCCTTCCCCCCACACCCCACCCTCCCCCCACACCCACTCTTCCCCCCACACCCCACCCTTCCCCCACACCCCACCCTTCCCCCCCACACCCCACCCTTCCCCCGTTCCCACACCCCACCCTGCCTCCCCACACCCCACCCTCCCTCCCACACCCCACCCTTCCCCCCCACACCCCACCCTTCCCCCCACACCTCACCCTGCCTCCCCACATCCCACCCTTCCCCCCCACACCCTTCCTCCCCACACCCCACCCTTCCCATACCCCACCCTTGTTACAGCAGGTTCCTCCCCGCCAGCCTCCCGGTCCTGCCGCCATTGTCCTGCAACCACGTGTGCCCCAAATAACACTCAGAGACTCTGCATCCGACACAATCCCGTTGGCCAGCCACCACCATTGTTAACGGGCTAGCTCTGCCCTAATCACCAACCCACCTCCACCTATCTAAGTATTTCCACGTGGTCGTCTTATCGGGGAGCCACGAGGCAGGCTTCCTGCTTCTTCCTGGGCTACATCTCGACTCCTACTACTTCCTCTCTCCTCCTCCTGGTCTCCTAGCCCCGCCTATCTTGTTATCTCATTGGCCACAGTGCTTTATTAACCAGTATGAGAAACATATATACAGAATAACATCTCCCATCACACCCTTCCCCCCACACCCTGCCTCCCCACACCCCACCCCACCCCACCCTGCCTCCCCACACCCCACCCTGCCTCCCCACACCCCACCCTTCCCCCCACACCCTGCCTCCCCACACCCCACGCCTCCTCACTGCATCCTAACTGCTGCTATTTGTTTTCCTTCATTTGCTATGCCAGAGACGAGAAGCTGATGTCCAAATAGCTCATCTCCCTCCGCCTGACCCTGGAGCCTCTGAGGGCACAGACCTCTGATTTTGTCCTCAACTTCTCTCACAGGCTGCGTCTGGTCTGGACACAGTGGGCAGCTTCTGCCTTTTTTGGGTTCCTCTGCTGAGCCCCAACACTGACCTTTCAGGTCTCCTGTCCTTGGCCAACATCCCCTCAGACTTAGCTCAACCAGACCAAGATGACCCATGTGGGAGGCCTGACCTGCGTTCCCTGGCTCACAGCCAGCTTCCCTGACCTTTGCCTTCCTCTTCTGGAGGTGCCACATCCAATCAGCCGGGAGCGCCTCCAGATCTCTCCCAGATGCTTCTCACACCTACTGCTGCTGGCTCCATTTAAGCCTCAGCTCGTCCCTCTGACATCCGCATGTCGGTCGCCCTTGGCCGTTTGGGACAGTGACTTCAGAACTGCGGAGGATGATTTTTCTGTCACGCTAACAAGTCTGGGGATGGCAAGGTTGGCTCGAGGCTCAGAAGAACCAAGTCTGCTTCAGTCTGGCTAGTCATTGCATACGCTGTTTGTTCTCTCCGCCCAAAGTGACGTCAGCTGTGTTCAGCCGGCAGAAAGGAGGGAGGAGAAGACAGAAAGAGGCAAAAGTCTGGGCCAGCAGTCTTTAGGCAATGCTCAGAATTTGCCACCTGTCAATTTTGCATGGATTGTATTGGTTATGACTCTGCCTGTGGGAAATGTGGCTGTGATAGAGGCTGGGGAGTAATGGTCTTGGTTAATAGATATTCACTAGATACTCACGTGACTGGGTAAGGTAAGGAAGAAGGCAAGGCTGTTACCTCCTCTTGTTCTTACAGCACAACCTCTCCTTCTAATTTTCCCTGGACACAGTAGCAGTGTGTCTAAAAGTGCACATTTGTGTACAATCGCATGATTTCACAAAGGGAAGCATGAGGCTCCTCAGAGAACCAAGGAGCAAATGTTTCTTCTACCTGAGACTGTCCCAATACAATGTGTAGACACCAACCCCAGACAAGCCAGGAACCCAGGGCTCACTGGTGCCCGGTGTTGTCAACACACATGCACACACGCACGCAGGCACGTGCCTTCCAATGCCTACACAACACACACACACACACACACACACCCGTAAAATGCTCCTCGTTGAAGCTGCCCACACCTTGGCAGCCTGCACGGGCTTTTGCCTTCCAAGCAAGCAAGCACTCACTAGCCCACAATCTTTAAGCCTTTCCCCTCCTGGGGTGTGTCTGGGAAGCCTGTGTTCCCAGAAGGCCCATGGCACCTGAACCTCTGTGTTCCTGGGGTCATGGCAGGGGTGAGGAATTACCGACTAGTCCACTGGTGTAGAGCCAATCAGTAAGCAGGGACAAGGAGAGGATTGCTTCCTGAGCCTCAGGACCCCCTCTACAGTGCTCTCTGTGGTCCATGTGGGCCCAGAGCTGGGGTCTCTGTCTCTGCCATCCTCTGCCGCCTGAGACCCAGGTTCCCCCAGCATACATCGGGTTAAGCCAGCCCCAGAGTTAGGAGCTGGTGGGCCTGTGGAGCCCTTCCTGACAATGAAGCTAATGAGTCCCTCCTTGCTGCTTTCTCTCACACAATAACATTTAATCATCATTTGCACAGCAGATGAGGCGTCCGCGGCAGATGCGATGCTGCGTGAGTGGTGATTCTTGCGTGTGGGCGCCATTCCTGCTGTCTGTCCCAGGCACACCTGACAATCTGGGGCTGTGGCAGGCTCCACGAGGGGACTGGGGGGTTGGTGTGAGCACCCATGTGCCAGGGACCTGCCTCTGTGGTATGGGGGAGGTGGGCCATGGAGGCACGTGTCTGCCCCTGGCATACTGGCCTGGAAGCAGGAACTGAGGGACTTGGCCGTGGGCGAACTGTGGCCACCTCCGAAAGAATATGTGGGCAGAGGAGGTTGGGTGTATGAGAATGAGGTGTTCAAAAGTGAAGGACATTTAACAAGGTGGCAGAGACTCCAGGTATGTGGGACTGGGGTGTGTGCATGTCTACAGTCCTTCTGAGTACCTGGAGCACATGTATGTGATTAGGCACAAGCACGGCACATGTATGATGCTTACTTCACACGTCAATACAACAACTGACACTGTGAAGTTGACTTTGTAGCTTGTTAGTGACGTCCCAAACCTGCACATACTCTCTTGTGCACACAGACACAAGTGGACATATGTGTTCTGTGTGTCACATGGAGCTATCCATTCATGTGGCAACATATACAATGCCTTTGAGTGGGAGCTTAAGGAGGTGACACATATATGCATGAGTGTGGCCTGAATGGGAAAATATATTCACTCATTGAAGAGAACCAGTGACACACACGTGCACATGAGCTTGAGAATGTTTGTGGATACATTTGCATGCCTTGTATGTAAACAGACACACACATGAATGCTCGCCTCCATGGCATATATAGCATGCTGACCTGTTATTGCATTTGCAGACCTACAGGATATCCTCTGTGTGCTCAGCAGAGCACGTGCATGTCTGCATGGCAGACACAGGCAGGAACATGTCTTAGGGTGCACTGTGTGAGTGCATCCTGTGCCAGCATTCTCCTGCAGTCACTGGAGCGTGAACTCCCACTTCAACCCAGGGCTGACAGGGCCACATTCGCAAAATGCTCAGCGGCCAGTGACAGAGCTGGCTGGAGCACGCTGGCTGGCAGGAGGTAAGTGGAGCTGCTGAATCGTGACCCAGAGGTGGGCAGTGATGACGGCTGGCTGACAGATGCAATGCGGTGCCCAGCCGCCCCTGTGACAGCAGCCAGCTCTTTGAGTTGCCTGAGTCAGGGAGGCAGGCATTGGATGTTGACCTGTGGTGCTCAGACTGCCACCCTGCTCTCTCTGCTTTGTGTCCACAGCCACATGAGGAAACAATGGTACACACCAGAGGTTGAGACCGGGGGTGGATGGTGGTGGACCAGCCTACACTCAGCCTCCATCTTGCTCCTGGACATGCCCTCTTTCTGGAACATCATCTCCCCTCCTCAGCTGCTTCTGTGTCCTGTGTTTCACATTGTCTAGTTGCTCCCTCCCTCCTCCTTTCTCTCCTTCCTTCTCCTCTCCCTCCCTCCCTCCCTCCTCCCTCCCTCCCTCCCTCCCTCCCTCCCTCCCTCCCTCCCTCCCTCCCTCCCTCCCTTCTTTCTTTCCCTTTGTTCTTTTGAGACAAGTCAAAATGTAGCACAGGCCGGCCTTGAAGTTCTTGTGTAGCTAAGAATGACCTTCACTTTCTGATCCCCCTGCCTCTGCCTCCCGAGTGCGGGGTTTACAGGCCTGTGCTGGGACTAGAACTCGGAACTTTGCACATGCCGGGTGAGCAACCTATTGACTGAATTAAATGTGCTGCCTGGGCTTTGTGCCCTCTGCACCCATGCGCTGGGGTTCTTCATATCAGCTTTGTAAAACGGGGTTCAAAAGAACCACACTTTCAAATGGAACGGGTCACTGCACGTAAAGAGGTAGCTGTGGCACTGAATTAGCGAGTCCTGTATGGATTCATATTTATCATGTGATGTTGCTTAATTAATCAGGCTTGCAGCAAGCGCTACATAAGCATGCTGTTATCACTATGGCCAATGCCATCACTGTCACCCAGCCTGATTCTGGAATTCTTGATCAATTATATGAGTACATCCTTTTTTCATTCAAGACCTCCACAGTCTTCTCTTGCGATGGTGCTGGGGATGAGGTGGACGACAACAAAAACGGATTTTGTTTGTCTTTCCTGCTCCTGGTGGCCTTGTGAGACCGACCATCAAAGGCTGTGCACCACATGAGAGCTTTTCTAGTCACCCCAGATGATCAGAGGCGCTCAGAGGGTGCCTGGGGGGAGTGGGCACTCTGTAAAGAGGCTGAACCCATGGGATGCCTCCGTGTCTCGGGAAGCAAGACCTAGGCTGGATAAAGGGGTTTGGGTTACCTTTCCTTGTAACCCCACCCCAGAACCAGGAGAAATCACCGGAGGCTTGAGGACCACAGACTGGGTAGTTGGCAGTGTTAAGTGGATGGTGACATTCAGATAGATCAGGACATGCTGAGGGCTGGTGACCAGGTGGTGTCAACCCCCGAGCACTCATATCTCTCTCTCTCTCTCTCTCTCTCTCTCTCTCTCTCTCTCTCTCTCTCTCTCTCTTGGTTTTTTGTTTGTTTTTGTTTTCCGGACTGGGTTCTCTGTGTAATAGTACTGGCTGTCATGGAACTCACTTTGTAGACCGGGCTGGCCTCAAACTCATTAAGATCCATCTGCCTCTGCCTCCCGAGAGCTGGGATTAAAGGTGTGTGCCACCATTGCCCCACCAGAGAACACATCTTTAAGTCTGAGCGTTTCCACTCTGTCTCCTCTCCTATGAACTGAAGTTACCCCAATGGTTATGAGCTAACTTTGGGGATGTGTTCGATGTTGATATTAAAATTGCATTTTGACTTCACCATCGCCTCATAGAGACATTGTTTGAACAACTTGTGCACTCTGTTGGGTAAGAGCACAGAGGTACAGAGAACATGAGCAATTGTTCAAAGTCACACAGCAGGCAGACAGCAGAGCAGGAGGCCCAGATGGCGGGCCGGGTCAGAGGGATTCTGTATTCCTCTTATTGTTGTCCAGCCTTTTCACTCTGTGACCTCATCAGGTCATGTGTAGGGTTTGGACCCGTGACATTGTATCCCTCTGAAAAGGTCATCTTTCTGCTTGAGGGGATCAGAATCAGTGAAGACAACTGTGTGTGTGTGTGTGTGTGTGTGTGTGTGTGTGTGTGTGTGTAAAACAGGCTTGGGGTGAGAGGTCCTGCCTTGTTATCATCTGCGTCATCTTGAAACAGTCACCTTGAGGGTTCCATGTAGGAAGAATGTGACTCCCTCACCACCCATGTCCCTGCCGTCGGCCACCACAATGGCCCTCAGAAGATGGATAAATGTCTATAGAGCCATGACTGTAAGACAACAGTGGCCTCCTGAACTCCCGCACCCCAGTCTCCTAGGTGACTCAATGGTTGTGCATGGGCCTGGTGTGAATTCTAGCATTTGCAGGCTGGGCCTCCTTCATCAGGGTTCAAGGTGAGCAAAGCCACAGATTCCTTAGCCCAGCCTTCAACCTCCTCCTCCTCCTCCTGGTGAGCCATCTCAGGGGACCATCGGCCTTGCTGGAAGCAACCTCATTCTGCAACTTGCCCAACCCAGCCTTTGCAGATGCTTGTGTGCCCCCAGGGATGCTCTCGCTTGCCTGGCCACCTCATCCATCTCAGGCTCATGCTTCAAGACCCAGCAGGCTGCAAGAATTATCCACTCTCCCTCCTGTCCTCCGGGGCCTTGCTCTGTTCAGTCTGCTTCATCAAAGGTGTTATTGCTAGTGGCCTCTGTCTTTGTCTTTGTCCTCTGGGCCTTCAGCTACTGGAAGGCAGGAACTACTTACCAGGGCCAGCGAGATGGCTTACTGGGTAAAAGTGCTTAGCCACCCGAGTTAGATCCTGGAACCCACCATGGAAGGAGAGAACCAACTCCTGAAAATCATCTTCTTTCTATGTGGGAATGCATTATATACATACACACACACACACACACACACACACACACACACACACACACACACACACGTACCCATAATAATAATAATAATAATAATAATAGAACTACCTGTCTGTGTAACATTGGGCACGCTGTTGCTGTGAGCCGGTTTCCTGGTCCCTGAATTAGGGCAGAATGTGTGGTGGCAATCAGGGCACACCAGCTACCTCTACATCACCACCATGGACCTTTTTGGCACGGTGAGAAGGAGTGGGAGTTCCCTAGAAGGTGACAGGGTAACCAAGGACCATTTACCAAATACACAGAATACCCTACATTTCAGGGAGGCACTGAGATTGGAGCTCAGTATCCCCTACCTCCTTTTCAGCCCCTTTACCCCTGCTTTACAGCTAAGCAGAACGAGGCTTTGGCAGTAGAAGGGTGGCTTACTATCAGGAGCTGGAATTCACACGGGGTGCATGGGTAATCACTGACTCTACCCAGAGGAGCAGGGAGGGAGGACAGAAGACAGCCATTATCTTATAAACAGGGTCTCACGTAGCCCAGGCTGCCCTCAAACTCATGAAGTAGCTGAGGGTGTCTCTGAGCTTCTGTTCCCCTTGCTTTCCCTCCCAAGTGCTGGAATCTAGAGAGGGAAAGACCCCAGCTCCCACACAGACAAATAACGCCACCGCCCTGTGCAGCCTTTTCTCCCTACCCAAGCTCAGCTTGTCTGAGCATCCTTGCCAGGGCACTCATGCGGATTTAGCCCAAGAGCAGGGAGATTCTGCAGTTGCTAGGCACATCTGTTTCCCTTCAGAGGAGGACCAGGCGCTGGCAGCTGGGATCAATTCCTCTTCCCTTGGAGATGATGAAAGGTGGCCGAAGGGTGAGGAAGTAGGTTCAGACACGCGGCTTCCAGTAACCACAGGATAAGGATAGTAACAAAGGCGAACATTTATTGAACACCTACTCTGTGCCAGGCACTGCCCAACAACTTGACACATGACCCCTTCTCATTCTCTCAAATCTTCGAGGTAGGCGCTGTTATTAACCTCATTTGACAGATGAGGAAACTGAGACCCAGAGAAATGGGGTGGCTTGTCCAGGCAGCTTGTCAGTGCCAGGGGCTCCAACACTTGCTATCCGGTTGTCCCCGGGCAGGTCACAGCCACTTCTCTGGGGGCTTTCTCATCTGGCACATTTGGGACTCCACAACAATGCAGTCGGTCTCCGGGCAGCTCCCAGCACACAGTAGGTGCTTAGTAAATGAACAGCCCCTCCTTCATCTTTACTTGGACGCCAGAAAGCCTTAGGGCAGGCATGGCAGCAGAGCCCTCTTCTTTCTGCCTTCTCTCAGGTCCTTTCCCAGCTCCAGGTTTCCCCTCCGCGGTCTCTTCCAACCCCAGAGCCGCGCAGGCCAGGCTCCCCTCCCTTCTCCTGACATTGGTCACCACCCCGCACCCCTGAGTCCTCGCAAGCTTCGCCCCTTGGGGGCGTGTCGCGGCGCTGGGGCCATGCAGGTCCCCTCCCGTCGGGCCGCGCTGCCAGATTGGCAGGGCTGGGGCTAGGAAGCCGGGGCCTCGTCGTCTCCGCGGTGGCCGGCGTAGAGCGCGGCCAGCGGTCGGAAGCGCGGGCCCCAGGCGCGGAGAAAGGCAAAGTCCTGCTCGGAGCCGGTGGAGCCGCTGTGCAGCGAGCTGAGCGAGGCGGCCGGAGAGCCCGCGCCCTCGAACGCGTAGGTCTGGAAGGCGTCGTAGGGCGGCACCGACAGGTCCGCGTCCGCCAGCGCCACCTTGCGGCTGATGAAGTCCCTGAACACGGAGAAGTCCGGCTCCGGGCTCGACGGCCCCCGAGGCAGTGAGTGGCGCTCCGAGGAGGAAGCGGCTCGAGGGGGACTGGCCGCGCCCCCGCCCGCGTCGCCACCCTTGAGCTCCCCGAAATCGTAGAGGCTGCGCAGCGCTGACATGTCATAGGCCTCGGTGTCCTGCTCGCCGCCGCCCTCGTCGTTGTATTTGATCACGTTGTCCCGCATGTCCTCATCCACATCCGAGCTCAGGTGGCTCTTGTGGTGACGCCTGAGGGTGAGGATCAGCAGAGCCAGCACTGCGGAGGGACAAGGAGACAGAGCGGTGAGGGCTGAACTCCGCACAGGGCACTGCCTGGCCTCCCTCCATCCCCCAGACCCCACAGCAGAGCTTCGTAGTCCCTAAAAGTCCCACAGGTTTCCCATTTCTCACAGGAGAACTGAGCTGACATCAAGGTGGTGAGCTATTCATCTTAGGAGGTATGCAAATTGCAGTTATTCTGCCTGTGGCACTGCGGGTGCCCAGCGGAGCTGTGCTAAGGATTTACACAGGATCCGAGGGCCAGCCTTCCTCCGCTCTAGACGCTGTAAGGTTGAAGGCACCGTCTTCTGTCCTTGTCCTCCTCTGCCCACCCCAGAATTCTGCTTCCCATTTCTCAGCCAGGACCCCCCAGGGTTGTGTCCCCGACACTTCCAGCCAGATCCAGTGACCTGACTCCAAGCTGCCAGGGGAAGAGCTCTTCCCTGTCTCCGTCTCAGTGTGGCCTCTCCACCAGCAGCAGCTGCACGGATTTCATCGCAACTATGGGTCCTCAGTGGGTCCAACTTCTGCTTCCTTTCTTTATCTCAACTAGAGAGGGACAGCTCACCCCAGCCCAGATTCTGCCAAGTTAACTCCAACTAACATCCTTTGTGACCTGAAAAATAAGTCCCCTAGCCTGGTATGGAACAAGCATTGGATGTGTGCTTGCTGAATGAATGGATGGATGGGTGGATGGATGAATGGATAAATGAATGGATGGATGGGTGGATGGATGAATGGATGAATGAATGGATGGATGAATGGATAAATGAATGGATGGATAAATAGATGAATGAATGAATGGATGGATGAATGGATGAATGAATAGATGGATGAATGGATGGATGGATGGATGGATGAATGGATGGATGGATGGATGAATGAATGGATGGATGAATGGATGAATGAATGGATGGATGGATGGATGGATGGATGAATGAGGAGTTGCCTGGAGACCAGACTGATAGGGGAGTGAATGAATGACTCTCTATGCTTCTTGTCCTTCTACATCGGGCCGGGTAGACTTCACATTCCTCCCACCTCACTAAGGCCTTCTTCTGTCCTCCAAACAGGCTGTCCTTCCTGCTCCCCCAGCTCCCCACCACTACCAGCCTTCCCAGGACCCGTTCCTCCATGACACTCCCTCGATTGCTTGTCACTGTCCTGCAGGCCCATGGCTTTAACTTCCCTCTAATACCTCCAATTTCCAGTCCCCTTGGTTGACCAAGAGAACCTCTAACTTCATACACCCAAAGTTAAAATAATCTGCCTCTTTCCTCATATCCCTCCACCAGGGTTCCAGGCATGTGATGGAAATGGAGGAAGAATGAATGAATGAATGAATGAATGAAAGAGCTGGAGGTCGGGAGGGGTCCCGGGACATGCTGTTTTCTGTTACCCTCACAGCAGCTGTGGAAATATGCACACGGTCAAACCGGTAGTCAATTCCGGCAAGGACAGGAGAGGCCGGCAAGGTCTCACCCTTAGTCCTAAAACTGCATGGCTGAGGCTGAGGGAGGAAGGGTCATTTTCCTTCGGGGTGTGGTCACTGGTAGGCCGGCCAGGTCCCAGTGGGTAGCAGACAGCACTAAGGGGGCTCTGGGTTATTACAGAGAAGGCACAAAGCCGGCCCTAGGGCGGGAAGGGGACATGTGGGGAAGGTCTGGGGGTTGGTGGGTAGATGCCATGCAGGTACACTGTATACATATATGAAATGAAAAATAATTTTTAGTTGGTTTACTGTTGTGTGTATGGGTGTTTTGTTTGCCTGTATGTGTGCAGTGCTGGTTGGTGCCAGAACAGGGGTCAGATCCCCTGCAAATGGAGTTACAGACAGTTCTGAGCTGCCATGTGGGTGCTGGGAATTGAACCCAGGTCCTCTGGCAGAGCAGCCAGTGCTCTTAACTGTGAAGACATCTCTCCAGCCCCAAGAATGAACCCTATTGTGGAAACAGTCCAGGACCTGAGAGGGATTCAATGGATGGATTTGTAAATAAATGATGGTGGATATACGGATGGATACACGGATGGACAGACACATGCCAAGCACTGTGGCAGGGATTGGATTCTTCGTGCAGCTCTAGACAGATGCAGCCAGGCCTGTGGCCAGAGCCAGCTGTGAGGGCCACAGCACAGGGTAGGAGCTCACCACCTAACGTGGTAGCTTACAACAGGGAAGGGAGTGGGGGCTGGAGACAGGCCTTGAGGGAGGGCTGGAGGGAAGACCGCGTCAAGGGGGAAGTGGAGAAGATAGATGGGCAGTGTTTGGAGCTGGAGACCTGGGGCTGAGGAGGGGATGCCCAGGAGAGCAGATGGCGGGGATTGCGGGCGGCGGGCGACAGATGTGCCAGACCTGATCAGTGATTCCGCCCGTCACCTTTAGAGCACTGGTGTGCACTTTCTTCGTTTGTGGGCAATTAGGCAGAAATTTGTTTGCACTGCGTCTGAAAATGAAACCGCTGTGAAGTGCACCCTCTGGAAAAAGGGTTTCTGAGCCGTGGGCCGTAGTGGGGAGGGAGGGGGCCGCACTCCTGGCTACCAGGGCCTTCCAGAGCCTCTGCAAGGATCTGAGGGGTGCAGTAGGTCACGGGAGGATGGGCAGAACAAGGGGGTTGTCCTCTCCTGTGGGACTGGGCAGGGCTGGCCAGCATGGTCTCCAGAGAACACCTAGCTCTGTCTGTTCCATCTGCACTTGGGGACTATGGCTGTGACAGTAGTTAAAGGCTGTTCACATCTCTTCTCACCAGGGACATGGGTTCAAATGGCTTTTGCTACCAGTGTATCCAATGTCTAAAGACATTGTCCCGAGTGCCCTAAGGTGTTGTCCCCAGTTTTATTGCATGGCGGGTGGCAGAGTTAGAGGTGGAGATACAGACTAAGGAGACTGAACCTATGTCATCTTAGCTGAGCCAGGTAAGCTCTGTGAACCTCAGTTTCTTCATCCGAGAAATGGGTTGATACACCTGGCCATGCAGCCATGCTTCTCTTCATGGAAAACAAATAAGGACACCAGAGAAGAGAATTTTAAAAATAGGCTTGGTGTTCCCACCACCCCCACCTCTTTGAAGCAAGTTTTCATGTCCAATAGGTTTGTATCGAACTCTCTGTATAGCCGAAGATGACCCTTGATCTCTGATACTCTTGTCTCTACTTCTGAGGTGTTGGGATCACAGCCTTGTACCATCATCCCCGACTTATGCAGTACCGGGGATCGAATCCAGGGCTCCGTGTATGCTGGGCAAACACTCTACCAATAAGGCCATACCTCAACTCCCTGTTTCTTCTTATTGATAAGGAGAGTCATTCTGTAGTCCAGGTTGGTCTGGAACTTACTACATAGCCCAGGCTAGCCTCTAACATGCAGCAATCCTCCTGCTCAGCTTTCCATGTGCTGAGATTACAGAAATAAGCCACCAGCCTGGGCTATACATGTGGGTTTGAACACTAGGTAGCCTTGAGGGGCACTACATGAACTGTCCCAAGCGGGCCACCATCCATCTGTACTCCAGAGACTTCCCACAGGCACTACAAGCAGAGGTTGGCTCTAGCCAGCCCATCCTTATGTAGTGGAAACCGAGGCTCCCTTCCCAGGTCCAGTAGTGGTAAGATGCGCTCAGACTCACCAACCAGAATGAGGACACAGACCAAGAGAGCGATGAGCGCGCCAGGACTGAGGGAGGCAGCCATGACAAAGGCGGTGGTGTTGCAGGACTGGATGGTGCCCGAGCTGTCACAGCCACAGATGCGGATGGTGAGGGTGCCCGTGCTGCTCAGGGTGGGTGGCCCGCTGTCCACAACAAGGATGGGCAGGAGGAACACATCCTGCTCCTGCCGGTTGAAGCCCACGTGCTGTGTGTGCACGGCAGCTGTGTTATCTGCTTGGGAGAAATGGACAGTGCACAACTCAGGGCTGGGTCACGCCCCAGCGCAGCCACACCCGGGTCCACCTTCAGGTCTGCCTCTTCACACCCCAAACTGCTGCCTCTCCCAGGATCCACACATCTGTCCCCTTATCTCCCCCAATTCTGCCCCAGTTCCTGAAGATCCTGGAGCTCCCAGAGCCCGTGGGTGTCCTCGGCTGTCCCTGGACTCGGCTCCCAGCTGTCGTGTGTTTTCATCAATTCTAAGAGTTTTTGCTCCCAGCTGTGCCAAGGTACTGTCCTCAGCTAATCCAAGATTCTGTCCCCAGCTGGGCCAAGGTCCCGGCCTTGGCTGTGCCAGTTTCCCCCCTCCATTGATCTCAACAGCTAGCTTTGTCCCAGATTCTACCCCCATTTCAAACGCAGCCTGCTTTTAGGAGTCCTGTGCTCTTTGGTTGTGGTTTGCTAGACCTTGACAAATCCAAGGTCATCAGAGGTGGCTGGGAACACTGGCTGGCATGCGCCTGTGGCTGAGGGGCCTTTCTGGCCGCTGTGTTATTTAGAAGCTCTGGAGTGTGGGGTCTCAGTAAGAAGCTGAGTTTCTGGGGTGGGGACACAGCCTTCATTGCCGAATGAGGGGACCATAGAGCCTCAGTCTCCCTACCAAAAGTCGGTCAGAGAGAGGGGCAAACTACACAGTGGTGCCTATTGCCCAGCCTGAGCTTGCTACAAACCAGCAAGACTGGCAAAGGGCAGCTGGTCTGGCAGCACAGGCTAAGTGGCAGGTGACACCCACTTCCTCTCCTTTTCTTGTCTCCTCCACATCTGTCACACATGTGCCAGGCAGCATTGACCCTTGCTTTCCGGGGACGCCTCTCCGTTCTGTACAGTGTGGGGGTCTGAAGGGCTGAGAGCCCCAGGATTGACACTCGTCTCTGTGGCTGACCTACTGCTTGCCTGCTAGGCCCAACCCTCCTTAACTTTGCTGTCGCCGTGGGTTCTCACCTGAGACTTTGGGAGCCTAGAGTGCTTTCGGATTGTTGTGGATCCCAGGTAGCTCAAGGAAACCTATGCTTGTGTGGTGAGGCAAACTGAGATCTTCCTGGGGCTAGTTTGCAAGGCAATCCCAGCCCAGGGCAGAGGCAGTCTGCCCCCCCCCACGGCTTCTCAATAGTCCCTGCACCCCAGCGGCTTCCAAAAGTCATTGTACCATGTACAATGATGAGGAAAGAACCCTTGGGAAGACTGATTCGTGACCTTGGACTCACACAGCAGGTGGGCAGGTGTCCAGATGTGACAAGGTTCAGTGTCCTATTCTACCCACTGTTGCGCACATTCGAACGTTTCCATGCAAATGTTAGTAACACCACGTGCAGCGTGCACTAGCTTGCTGGGCCCTCGGAGTCCTCATCAGTAAACAGAACCAGGGCCTCACCCAGCAGTGAGGATGGAACAGCAGCGTTCCCAGCACACAATTCCTCATAAATGCTGGTTAACAGTTCTCCTACGTGCCGCACCCCACACCTACTCCCTGTCTGGATGTCCCTGACTTGCTTAAGCAAGGCTCTGCTATCTGGGACAGCCTCTCTGCCTTCTTGCCTGGACAAATTCCTCATCCATCATGTTCCAGCAAGATATCACCTCTTCTCCAAAGCTCCTTTCTCCACTTCCCTGAGAAGGGGGATTTATGGCTCCAATGCCATGCAAAGTTCTGTTGCAGCACTTGTTACCTTGTAAGAAGCAAATGTATGCCTGTTTCTCCACTATTGGCCAGCCGGAGCCTGGCCCTATGCCAGTCTCAAAGAACAAAGTCTAAAGGGACCACAACTCTTGGGCTAAGTGGCAGCCATAGGTCAGCTTCTCAAGTTCTGGCTTGGCCTCTGGAGCCCCCTGTTAAAGGTTCAGGCAGCCCAGGCTAAGAAAACACTGCCTACTGCCAGGAAAGAGAGGAGGTTCAAGTTCAGAGGGCAAAGAAGGGGATGGAGGGTAGGGCTGCATCAGCACCAACTGGAAGCTTCTCAAACATTAGCCTGTGGGCATCGGAAGCACACATTTAGCTCTCCTAACCATGGCTGGGACAGGGTCTCCCTTGGCGTGCATGGAAACTGAGGCTCAGTAAGAAGTGGCTTGTGTGGTCCGCATGGTGGCTCAGCAGATGAAGATGCTCGCAACAAGCCCGATGACCCAAGTTTCACCCCCAGGGCCCACATGGCGGAAGGAGAAAACCAACTCATACAAGTTATACTATGATCTCTAATGCCATGTGGCATGCCTCCCCCACCCCACTCAGGACACAAAAATAAATAAATGCCACTTAAAACTTTTAAAGAAGTGACTGTGGGGCTGGAGAGATGGGCTCAGCTACTAAGAGTACATATATTGCTCTTGTAGAGGACAGGAGTTCCCGGCACTCATATTGGGTAACTCACAACTGCCTGTAACTCCAGCTCCAGGAGATATCATGCCTGTGGTCTCCACCAGCACTTGCACTCATGCACACACACACACACACACACACACACACACACACACACACACACACGAAGGATAGTGACTTGTTTCTTCATCATCCATCCATCTGTCCATTTGTCTACCCATCCATCCTTTATTCATTCATCCACTCATCCATTCATCCATTACCCATCTATAGACCTAGTCATCAATCCATCTGTCCTCCATCATCCATTTATAGATCTGTCTACCCACCCATTCCCCTGCTTTCATGTATATACATCCACCTTCTACCTTCCATCATCCACCCATCCTTCATCCATCTACCCTCTATCACCTACAGATCCATCTATCCATCCTTTTCTAGACTTCGTACATACATCCACTTTCCATCATCCATCCACCCATGCACATACATCTCCCTCTGCCATCCATTCATAGATCTATGTACCCATCAACTTTCTAGTCCTCATACATTTGTCCACCTCCCAGCATCCATCCATCTATCCTCTCTCTACTCACCATCTTCCATCTGTGATCTATCTGCCCTTCAGCACTCACCCCCCACCATTCATTTATGCTTCAATTCTCTGTATTCCACCTACCCATCCACTCTTCATCATCTACCTGCCCACCCATTCATGCAACCTCTATCTATCCATTTATTCCTCACCTGTCCATCCATCCTCCTGCTATCCATCAGCCTCCACACATTCATTCATTCCATCTACCAATGCATTTCCTTCCTTCCCTCCCTCCCTTTCCTCTTTCCCTTCCTCTTTCTTTCTCTCCCTTCCTTCTGAAGCTCTTCATTAACTGCTACAAGCTAGGCTGCCTGCTGGCTGCTGAGGGGAAACAATGGAAAACTAAATCAGCTGTTGCCTGGATCAGAGCCCAGACACTAATGTGAGGGATTTCAAGCCATGGGAGCATTGGGAAGGGCCAGTGTAGGAAGAACATGTGAGGGGCCTGACCACACCTGGGAAGTCAAGTGATAGATGTCATCCTAGGTGGACAAGTCCAGGAAACGAGAACAGGCTGGAGCCCAGACTGTGGTTGGAGGAAGGCAGAGCCTGCCCTGGAAAGTTTAGCAGGCCAGTTTTTGCAAGGAACTTGGGCTATTTTCTGAAAAGCAACAGGAGGCCATTGATTCGTGGGCTTTAAACCACGAAATGACCCAGTGATACATCATCCATTCATCCATTCAGAGAGTGAACGGAGCACTCTCTATATGTCAGGATTATTCCAGCCCCTGGAGACAAGGCTGTGAATAAGATGGACATGGTTTCTGTCATGGATTGAACCTGCCTGGTAGCCAGAGACACTTACAATGGGAAATACAGGCATTGACATGGGCCACAGGTCGGAAGTGGTGGTGTGTTTTGCGTGAGACAATAGCAGCAGTGGCAGCAGAGAGAAGTAGACAGATTTGAGAAATGAGCGGCTGGCCCTGGCCCAGCCTCCAATTGCCAAGCAAGACAGAGATGCTGTCTCAGGGTTGCTGTCTCCCACTATGCAGCCAGATGTTCTGAGTGCTCGGAGCCCTGTCATACCTCCACCCAGTGGAAGGGGGTTCCTGGGGTATTGTCCTGACCCCATTCAGCTACCTTCCTCTGGGAAGCCACTGACCACCCCAGGCCTCTCCCACCCTTCCAGGCGGGACCCGTGCCCGGGAGTAGCATCTATCCATCTGGCTCGACATTCATCAGCGTCAGTCCCTGGCTGCAAAGGCAATATTTATAAATCACATTTCCAAACTGGCTACACATTTGTACAGGGAAGCAGATGGGTTGGGGTAGCCGCTTGTCACCTAAGATATTTATACGGCGAGGAGGTGGGGGGTTGGCATGTTGAGGGAAGGGGGCTGAAGGACTGGAGGAAGAGACTTTCCATGGCTACTCTGACCACAGCAGACTAAGGTTACCCTGTCCCCAAAGCTTACACTAGAGGACCACCCCAAAAGGGAGCTCTGGAGACCCCTAAACTAGGAGAAACAGCAGGGTGGGTGTCTCAGGCCCCAGAGTTGCAAAGACCCTTGAACTCGGGGAGGCAGGTACAGGACTGATTGTGTCTGTGAGCACCGGCTCAGGGTACCAAGGGAGGGATGTGTGGGCTGAGCTGTATTGGTTGTTGAATTGCTTCCAAAAAGATTTAAATAGCCCGGTCCCTCCTACAGCCTTAGACTTTCTCACAGTCATGCCCCTGCCCTTAGTAGCGCTGACACTAGACACAGCAGGGACCCCAGGGTCTAGCTCTAGCTGTCATCATTGTCCTCTGGGGTCGGGTGTCCGAGTAGAGGTATGGATGGTAAGGATTCTTAATGTGGCCCCTGGGAACACAGATGGGTTTGGCTTCAGAGGCCTTGAGGCTTCTCCCTGTAGCAGGTAGGGTCTGAAACTCTTGGGAGTGACCCCAGGCCTGTTCCAGGAACAGAAGGAGCCAACATGATCTCACTCCCCATCCCCCCCCCATGCTTCTTGACTTAACCTTTCCAGTCCTGTTCTTCATTTGTTTGACGCTTGCTGTTTCTGCCACCAATTTTCACTCCGGTTATCTGCATGGCTCACTCCCTGCTTGCTTTCAGTTTCTATGTATTGTGTGTGTGTGTGGTGTATACTTGTGTGAGCATGTATATATGGTACACTTGTCTGTGTGTGAGAGGCAGAGGTCGGTGTCACGTGTCTTCCTCTATTGTTTTCCACCTTAGTTTTTGAGGCAGGGTGTTGTTGGCCTGGAACTCACTGACTAGACTAGGCTGCAAGTTTCTCGGGATCCTCCTGTCCTCGCCTTCCAGTAGGAACATGCTACTATGCCCAGCTTACATGGGTACCAGGGATTTGAACTTGGGCCCTCATTCTAGCATAGCAGGCATTTTACCTACTGAGCCAGCTCTCCACCCATTTCATTATCTATTTGGAAAGGCCCTCCCAGACTAGCTTTCATTTTCAGCTTCATGCCACGCACTTTATTGAACACCTACAAGGTGCCAGCATTGCTCTGGGAACCCAAAGGCTGACAACGAACAGAGCGAGGCCCAGACTCTTGAGGAAAAAGGCTGTGCCCTGGCCACTCATCGTGCCTGACATATTATTGATTTGTTTAATTTCTGACTTGCTTCAATGGAATATGAACTCCGTGAGGGCGGAGACTCTCTCCCATCTGTCATTGTATTTCCAGGATTCAGAGCAGAGCTTGCCACGTAGGGGCTGTGTCTTAACGGTGCTTAAGAGACAGAGAGTAGCAGGTGAAGCTCGGGTCTGCAGTCTACCCAAATAGCCCTCCTCCCTCTGGGGTATGTGGCCACTTGAGATGGTGTGCATTAGCCCCATTTTCAGATTCTGAAACTGAGGCTTAGAGAGGGACAGCTAGTTGCCAGGAAGTCATGGAGAGCCCTTAGCTGAGCTTGGGCTGCTTCCTGGGTCCTCACTCCTGTCCGTTGACATCTGACTCCCTCAGCTTGGTTTTTAAAGATTTCAATGTCAGCTTCAGGAGGGCCTTGGGGCATGGAGTGTGGTATCGTGAAGAACTCAGCTCAGACACGTGAGCGATTTGCTTCTGCAGGGGGAAGACTGAGTCAAGGAACGTGTGTATTATATAGAGACAGGTGTGTGTGTGTGTGTGTGTGTGTGTGTGTGTGTGTGTGTGTGTGTGAGAGACAACCCCATGGGTGTAGGTATGAAACCCCAAAGTTTAGATGTGAACTGAACCAGACAGGTTCAGTAGGCATGGACCCTGAGAGACCATGCAGGGCATTTCCCCACTGAGACAATTGTGGGGGGCACCGCCCTTCCTTCAATGTGTCTGTGAGAATGCCACAAGGGACTTGAGCTGGGTGCACTTTGAGCCACGTGTGCGGCTGTGTGTACAATGCGCCTTCCTCTGTCACTCGGTTCAGGGACTGTCCTCCAATGCCTGCCCCACTGTCCCTCTGGATGCTCTGTTAGGATCATTCTAACTGCCACTCTCTGCCATTGGGATGTGTGCCTTCACTCTGCCAACCCACGCCCTGGCTCCTCAGGGCTTGACCAGTGGCTGGGTGTCAATCGTGACCTGGCTCATCCTCTGTGACCTTAGACCCAGTTCTGGCTCTCGTGGAGTCTTAGCTTCTACAGAGGAGGAAGCCCCCTCCCTCATGCAGCCTGGGGGTGATGGCTCACAGATAGCTCACCTTGGATGTCCAGCAGAGAGAAATGAGGGTTGCTAGGTGCTTCTGGTACCAGGCGGAAATAGAAGCGGTGGCCACCCTGGGGTTCATCTCTGTCCACCACACTGATGGTCTGGATAAGCTGTAGGGTGGGGAGGGGCGGGATACATAATGAGGTGGGGTTGGGGCCTCTGGCATGACAGCAGCCCTGGTCCCAAGTCCCTCTGGGTACCTGGCCTGGCTTGGCATCCTCACATACAGCTGCCTCGTAGGGTGTAGCCAGCTCCGGGGGATTGTCATTCACATCCAGGATTCGGATCCGTAGGGATGCTCTCGATAACTGAGCATGATTGTCTGTAAGAAGAGTGAAGAGGGGGGTCAAGAAGCGTCAGGGATGAGATTACACAACTGCCTACTTCTACAAGAGTAAGCAGTGCGGTCACACGGACAGACACTGTGCGTTTTTCAAATGGGGACAAGGACCAGGGCTAGGGACATATGTGATTGAGTAGTCACCCCATGGTCTCTATCCACCCTCTGCCATCACCAAATTCAACATTCTAATCTAATCCCATCTCCACCACCATCCCCATCCTCTCCACCATCCATATCTCTACCATCCCCATCACCATCCTCTCCACCATCCATATTTTCACCATCCCCATGCCATCCCCACCACCATCCATATCTCCACTGTACCCATCCCATTCCCACCACCATCCACATCTCCACCATACCCATCCCATCTCCACCACCATCCATATCTCCACCATACCCATCCCATCCCCACCACCATCCATATCTCCACCGTACCCATCCCATCCCCACCACCATCCATATCTTCACCATACCCATCCCATCCCCAATACTGTCCTCTCCACCATCCTCTCCACCATGCCCATATCCACCACACCCATCTCTCCCATCACCACATCACCATGACCAACTCCACTATTGTCACTCTATCTCTGCCATTACCATTACCATAGCCACCTTCACCATCCTCCTCTCCATCCCCACCATGGTCTTCACCATACCCACCATCCCCATACCCATTATTAATATCAGCATCAATCCCATTGCCACCCATCACCACCACCACCACCACCACAACATGCGTCATTACTACTTTTAATGCTGCCACCATTACCCTATCATTCACGCTACTAGCCATTACCATGACTACCAGTAACACTGTCTTCCCTGACTCTGGCAGGTAATGAACAGTAGCATCCTCACTACTGTGTCCATCATCCCAGTAGATCACCATCAGCACATCCATTAGCTTCATCCTCATTATTCCCCCATCATCCCACGTACCAAAGACCATCATCCTCATGGCCACTGTTCCTCTATCACCACCATCATCAACGTCCCAACTTTTATCATCAGCTGCACGAGCACCATCTCCAGTGTAGCCACAACCACAACCAGACTGTTAATGCCACTGTCACCTCCACAATAAATCATCATTGGTACCCTCAGGTAAGCCTCTGCCTCCAACGCCACGTCACCTCCACTCTTATCTCTGCCCTGTAACTTAGAGAACCCTGAATGTTCCAAGAACACATATGCTCATCATTCCGCTGCCCTTGTGGATCCTGTGGCTCACTACAATTTGTGTCCCACACTGCAAAGGAGAAACAGAAATGGGTCAGCTGGTGACTGAGCCCCCAAGTTGCTGCTCTCAGCAACCTGGATGCCCTAAAGTCAAGCCCCTGCCTTACTCAGCTCCGGGTATCCAGCATAAGGTAAAGAACAGCTTTCTCCTCACAGTTGGGCAAATTAACGGAATCTGGAGGAATGGCTAAGAGGCCTGGATTTCAGGCACAGTTGAAACTAGAGCTTGGGCAAAACCCTGACATCAGTTTCTATGCCTGGAAGGTAGACAGGGCATGGTAGTTAAGACTGAGCCCACCTCTGCCACTTAGGAGCTTTGTGATCTCAGCCAAGTGACTGGACTTGTCTGTGCTCGTTTTCTCGCTTACTTGCAGAACAGATCAGCTAAGAGTTAATAGCTACGAAGAGCTTGGAACTGTACACACGGCACAGAAGGCTGGTGCACAGGAGCCTAGTAAGAGGCCAGACATCCGAGAGCTGGCTGCTCAGCCCGGCCTCTCTGAGCTGGCCCCTGGACACTGGTCCTTCTAGCTGCCCACTACCTGAGTGCTGTTGTTAGCCATGCTCAGCTGGCGTGTTCACTACTGAGTGACCTTGTCTACCCGCTACATGCATTCTCAGGAGAGGACACGGCACCCCACTTCCAGGCAGATGCCAGGATGGTGGGAGTCTCCAGCCGGGTTGGCAGGGCGCTATTTGGGGGGAATTTTGGGAGTTCCCAGGCAGCCAGGCACCCCATGAGTTTTGGAGGCTGTTGGATACTGACTGCAGTTGTGGGGAGGTGACAGAACTGGAGATGGAGAGGCAGGTGGGCCATCTTTGGGGAACCAGGGCGAGCAGGAGTCCTCCATCAGCACTGTTGACCTCTCTGGAGTTCCTCTCAGCCCGGGGGAAGAGGGAGGGGGGCGGAGGCAGGTTATCTCCTCAGTTTTCCCAGACCTGCCATCTCAGTAATCAGAGGGGCTCTTCCAGGACCGAGGGAGGGGAGTCGTGACTTGGGATACTGAATGAGCCATTGTTTTTAAGAGCATGGTGCCAGAAAACCTCCACACACAGATGGGGTGCTTCTGGGAGGGGGGAGGGAAGGCAGTCTCCCAACTGGTGGTGGGACTGGTGGGGCAGTGTGTCCTCCCTGGCAGCCTCTGAAGTAGGGGCGGGGCTAGAGGAGGGGAGGGGAAGACCCTGCTGTCACACCGTGGCCGTGGGTTCCACCTGGACCTTCCTAGCCTCCTCTTTCAACATGTCACACTTCGGTCACTTTCTTAGGAGAGCCCTGGATCCTTTAGCCTGAGTAAGGGTCTCAGGCCCAAGAGCACACCTACTTAAAAGGTGTGCCTCCAAGTTGCCCAGGCTGCTTCCTTGTAGTGTTTGTCCCAGGGATCACCATTGCTCCTGACTGGCGCCTCCTCCTTCCCCGTCCTCAACATTATGTGCTTCTCACCCACAGAAAGTCACCTGGGAAGCCTTAAAAAACACCAGTGCTGAAGATGGGCCATTGCCCAAGGAGGTTCATGGTGTATCCAGATTGCAAACTCTGCCTTGGGGTGGATGGCAGGGTTCTGATACCTTCCAGTCCGGCCCGGTCAATCTGTCACTCATATCACAAATAACCATAAGACCTGCCTGTAGCACCTTCCAGGGGTCCGTTACAAAACAAAGCACTGAGCAGTGTTTAACCCTGACCTCTGCCCAGTTCACAGCACCCTCTCCTCTCATGACCTCATGTGGGACTCCATACAACCCATTAAAAGGTGGTATCAAACCTAATTTGTAGATGGGAAAACTGAGGGGAGGGTCAGGAGCCCCTCTGGAGTTGTCCCCAAGCCTCCTAACTAAGTGTGTGGTCCAGACACAATGTCTGGCCTCCTGGGCCTGGGTCTTTGTTGATCCAGTGGCAGCTGCTCAGACTCACCCAGGCATAGCGGACCTCAGTGGCAGGTGCCCCCTCCAGGGGCCAGGTCCCCCACGACCCTCCCCCAATTGCCATCTCAGTTCAGCTGACTGACATGCAAATTAGTTTAATTATTTCTTCTTCTAAAATAAATTATATTTTGCAGTAGCTGCAATATGTTGTGTCAGGCAAAATTACATTCAATATTTTTAAACTAATTGATGCAGCCTTGAGGAAGGCTGATTGACAGCCCAGAGCTGAGCGGGCCTGCAGCCTTAACCGATTCTTAAATTAAAATTAAACGTGCTCTGGCCTGGTGCTTCCTTCGTCAGTTGGCTCACTGTGCATCTGGGGAGGTGGCAGGTGGAAGCCCCAGGGGTTGGAAGAGGCTGGGAAGGAAGGCTCTGGGCTCAGAGTTGCTGGGCTGGTCTCTCACCCTCCTGGTGCCCCGAGGTTCCGAAAGCACAGCAGCTGGAGTGAGATTGGACATTTTGGAACGGAGGCTGGTGGTTTCTGCTGACAAGTGTGGAATGGGAGTCTCCTTTGTACCAAGGACACAGGAACAAACAAGAACAACACAGTCCTTGGGTGTAGTGGTAGACAGACACCACTCCAGACTGTGTGACAAGAATTGAAAAGCTCAGGGACGGAGAGTATGCAGCAAGGAATCCTGCCCTGGTGGGTGTGGGGACTTTTTCCATGGAGCAAATGACATTTCTACTGGGATCCAACTGGGAAGTTACTGGGGGAAGGGGATGGAGGAAGGGGAGCATGCTTTGGGGAGAGTGATTGGCATTTGCAAAGACCCTGGGGTCAGAGTGTGGGAGAGGCTTAGGATCTCTTTCAAGGTAAAGAGAGTGACTCAGGGGACATCTAAACCCAACTGAGCGGGAAGCCAAGATGGATGGGGCCAGTGGGAAAGGAAGAGGACATGGGGCATGGCCTAGTGACCAGAAGGAACGTGTCCCCTTCCCCCTAAGAAAGGTCAGGGTCTGTGCTTCCGCTTCATCCTGTCAACTGTGGACCAAGGTGGGAAAGTGAATCAATGTTGTGTTGTGATGACAAAGCAGGTTCAGGAAGGTGGAGCCTTGTCCCTGAGGTCTCCCAGGGACAACTGACAGAGCTGGGTCTGGTTGAGGGGCTGCTTTCAAAGGGAGAGTTTCTAAGTCTCTTAACATTTCTTCAAGGCCCCGAAGGTCACGTGTCCTCCAGGCTGCTCTCCTTGACTGCCCTCAGCTCAAGGCCAGTACTCTCTCCTGCAATGTCTCATGGCTTGGATTAGATGGCCTTGACCTTCTTTCCATTTTTCCTCCCTCCCTCTGCCCTAAGTCTGCTCCTTCCTGATGGCTTGTTTGGTGTTTCTCCTCACAACCTTGCGCACATGGCTTCCTGTGATACTCGCTACTCTAGCTACCCTAGCTTTTACTGGGTATCCTGTGTGTTTTGTTTTCAAGTGTGTGTGTGTGTGTGTGTGTGTGTGTCTGTCTTGTCTGTCTGTCTGTCTGTCTGTCTGTCTGAGTGCAGGCGCATTTGTGAACGTTTACTTGGAGGCCTGAGAACAAACTCAGGAATACCATCTACCTCCTTCCAGGGGGTCTCTCATGGGGACTTACTGATTAGGCTTGCTGGTTAGCCAGTGAATCCTAGGGGTTCTCCTGTCTCTTCCTCCTTGGCTCTGAGGTTACAAGAATTTCCCACCATGCCTAGCACTTTTATGTGGGTTCTGGGTCTCCAGTCTCTGAGCTCTGAAAGCAAGCGCTTTACAGAGCCCACATCCTATCTTTGCTGCCCTCATTAATCTCTTCTGTATGTAGAAGTTTTGTTTAACACTGCATGCCCTAATAGATGGCTAATAAAGTTAGTTGTGTGCAGTGAGGGCCTCTCCCTGTCCTCCCTGTCTCCTAAGCTCGTGTGCAGAAGAGACTCTGAGAAGGGACCGGGGCATGATGTGGCTGCACCCTTCCAGGAACCCATGAACAGACCAGGGAAACCAACATCACATCAGCAAAATCAGTGGGGCGGATGCTGTGACTCTCCCTGGGCAGCACAGAGAAAGAGGAGACCAGAGGGAAGGAAGTTTCAGAGTGGCAAGTGGGGAGAGAGCCAGAGATCATCCTGGATCCACTTAGTGTGGCAGACAGAGGAAGGGAGCAGAGTGGAGAGACCCTCTCCCTGACAGCCCCTAGCCGGGCCCCACCCTTCTCCCCGGAGAATTAGATTGCATCCCTACCCTAGGCTCTGATTAGAGCCAGCCAGCTGGGCAGAAAGATTGATCTTCCCAATTACCCACAGCCCCGGCAGGCGTGGGAGGAGGAGGAGGGTGAGAAGCAGAAGAGGATCCAGCAAAGGGTGTGGAAACAGCCGGAGTGGCCTTCTGGTGCTTCTTGCCCTGTCCCCATGCCCCTTTCGCTGGAACAGGAGACACGGGCACTCTTCTGTCTCTCTCAAGGGCTCTGGCCATCTCCTTGGCTCCGAAGTGCAGATTATGGGCTCTGCCTTTGTTGTGGGACTGACTCCTCTGGGAATGGAGGGACTTTAGGTGAAGCAGGGGCTGTGCAAACAGCAACCCTGGGATCTGAGCCCCGGAAGAAGTTTTCCTTCCCTTGGGGCAGAGTGGGGTGTCCTACTGGGACTCCAGAGACATCCCTGCCTCTGCTCTGGCCGTGCTGGTATCTGCCAAGTGCTAAGGACCCTGGAGGCACCACTCAGCCCAAGGGAAGGTCAGTAACGATGTACACACCTCTGTGGACAGGAAGTCAGCATCTCTCAAAGCAGTGTCTACTGTGTAGCCACCGGAGCTTCCACAGTCACTGGCCCTGCAGTGACACCCCGTGTGAAGTTACCGTGAGTTATCTTACTTGCTCAAGTCTGTTCTAGTCCCTTCTGTCTACCTTTCTCCAGGCCAAGGAGACCATGAACACCCTACATCTGATCACAGCACTCCTGCTCAAAGACCTGCACTAGCTCCCTGCTACACAGGCTACACTAGCTCCCTGGCTGCACAGGGGACATTCAAGCCCCTTCCTGCATGCACGCTTACCTCTGCACTCCCTCTTCAGCTCTCTGCTCTAGCCATATGCATCTCTCTGTTCTCAGAGGGGTCTCTAAACGGCTCAGCTTAGGCCTACAGAGAGCTAAAAATCTCAGGCCTGAAGAAGCCTCCCTCTACCAGAGACTCACCTTGGAGGCCCGTCCCCTCCCCCTCCCGGTGACCAGCCAGTCCCTCCCTGCTCCTCAGGCCTCTCCAGAGCACCTAGTTTGCCCTCTACCTTCTCCTTGCTCAGGAAAGCCTCTACCGAACTTGTTCAGCAAGGGATCCCCATGGGATGTGACATAAGCAGACCCTGGCTGGGTGGACACGGGAGGACCCCCTGGAGGAAGCCTCTCCTCCCCACCTGTCGCTTCCTCGGCCTCTGCTCCTCTGCAGTTCTCCAAGGAGCACAGGACAGAGAGAGGTGGGAAGTCAGCCACTCCTTCCTTGGCTTCCATTTCCTCGTGCGAAATGGGGTATTGTGGAACTGGGCCACCATCTCAGACATGCCCCTGCCTCAGACTCCTTCCCTGGCTACTAATAATACCTGCTAAGTGTCTGTCAGGCACCTTCTGGGACCGGACAAATGTGATTCCCAAACCCATGGGGGGATTTTTGTTTTATGTGTGACACTGACCAGTGCCTTTAAATAAACATTTTGCAGTCTCTGTCCCTCTGCCCCAAACAGGGCGGGGAGTCACAGCCAGGATAATGAGGGCTAGACAGAGCAGAGGAGTGACCTGGCAGCTCACAAAGCTGGGACCACACAAAGGGAACCTTTTCTCACCTCAGGTCCATTCTCACAAGAGCATGTATAAGCCCATTCTTTCCTGCCCTCACATTTACCTACACCCTCCTGGTACCTGGCCACAGGGTGCAGACCAGAGCCTGCCCTTGAAGGAGCATACAGACAGTAACCAGTCTGTAGGTGTGCCCACAAACTCATCTGCATGAAGGAGAACTTGGGGTGCAGGGAGATGTGACTGGGCCCAGGGTGACCCTTGTGGGAAGATTCCAACTGACTTGGGCAACTCCTTGTCGCGGACAGTTGCTGGCTGGATGTGAGCTGATGACCCTGGATGAGCCTGCTGGGCGCACCCTCACCTCCAGCCCCCTCTCCCCCATTCTTGGCTCTCCAGGTCCTCCCCCCAAGACTATCCGTTTACAACTGCCCTTTCCACCGAAGGATCCAGACACAAATTGTACTTTAAATTCAATATTGGTCATTAATATTTCATGATTACAAAACGTTAAAGATAATGTCAGTGGAAGGCGCGTCTGCATGGGCAGGATGGATGACTCAGAGGTTCGGGAGAGAGGAGCCAGCATACTAAGTGGGCCCAGGCCTTTGAGGTAATCCAGCGTGACAGGCGGCTGCTCTGGCTGAGGGCAGCATCCTCCGAGGGGCTCACGGAGCGCTGCAGTGTGTATAAATATTTCCCCTCTGATCCTTGCCACCGTTTGTTCCGCCTGGGAGAAGGTGGGGCTGTGGTACCCCTTGCTCATCCCCTTTGCTTCTGAGGGTGCCATGAGGGCACCTCAGCAGGAGGACACAGGGCCTGAGGGTGGAGCCAGTGAGGTGGCTCCGGTTCCTGGGGCTCAGGCAGATTTCTGGTGTGAAGTATTGGGTCACCCTAGGCTTGTAGGGACCTGCTCTGTGGTCAGGGGCCTTAGCTTCCTCATTTGTAAAATAGATATGGCAGCTCTGTCTTCATTAGAGATGGCTTGAACATAGTGTGAGTAGGGGTTATCTGCCACAGATTCTCTCTCTCTGTCTCTCTCTCTCTGTCTCTCTCTGTCTCTCTCTGTCTCTCTCTCTGTGGTCAGGGGCCTTAGCTTCCTCATTTGTAAAATAGATATGGCAACTCTGTCTTCATTAGAGATGGCTTGAACATAGTGTGGGTAGGGGTTATCTGCCACAGATTCTCTCTCTCTGTCTCTCTCTGTCTCTCTCTCTGTCTCTCTCTCTGTCTCTCTCTCTGTCTCTCTCTCTCTCTGTGTGTGTGTGTGTGTGTGTGTGTCCTGCCAGAGGTGATATCAATGTCTTCTCTGTCACTTTCTGCTTGTATGTCAAGGCAGGGTCTCTTACTTGAATCCGGATTTTGCCAGGTTGGCTAATCTAGTTGGTCACTTGCTCTGGAGATGCCTTGTTTATTCCTCGTGAGCAACTGGGGCTACAGGTGGACTGCCATACCTGCCTGGAGATTTGAATTCTGGTCCTTGTGTTTGCATGGCAAGCTCTCTTCCCACAGAAGCCGTCTCCCTAGCTTCCTACTTTACTTTTTATTACATATACAAGAGAGGTCAGAGGACAACTTACAGGAGTCTGTTCTCACCTTCTACCATGTGGGTCCCAGGTATTGAACTCAGGTAATCAGGCTTAAAGGCGAGTGCCCTAACCACTGACCCACTTTGCTATCCCTTTATTTCTGTAACGGGATCTACTGTTGAACCTGGGGTTTGCCATCTAGATCGGCTGGCCAGTAACTCCAGGAATTTGCCTGACTCTATCTCCTGGTACTGGGATTATGTCATCATAATTGCCTTTTATGTAGAAACTGGGGGTGGGGGCTCTGAACTCAGCCGGTACTTCACACACTGAGCCTTCTCCCCAACCCCAGACCAAGGAAATATGACCAGGGCACAACACAGGGGGAGCTGAGCTCTGGAATAGGCCAGGCAGGATTGGCACTGTTCACAAAGGATTTCACCTGAGTCTGTTTCCTCACCCACACATTGGGGCCAGCTGTAGAACCAACACGCCTTACACGTGGAGGTCCGGTGACCTCATCACTGCACAGGGACTGGCCTCCAGTGGAGGAAAGCCAAGTGCACCGTCAAGGCGGACAGGGAAGCACGGGATGAAGCCTTACAAACACTGATTTCTCTGCACTAAGATGCGAACTTAGTTATCATTTATCAGTTAGTTAGAGGTGGGGAGTGGACAGGTACTGTCGATTGAAGCTCAGAGGGTCACCTCCAGCCAGACTTCTCTTCTCAGAGTCTCATACTCATCCCCATGGTCAGCTGGGTAGGATGCCGTGAGGCTCTGAAGGCCGAGAGGGAAGTCAAACAGGCACAGGTGCCAGACGAGCATGCAGGAGGGAGACTCGAGGTGAGCGCACCAAAAGGAGGGACTTGCTAGGGGCAGGATGTCAGACAGGCGACAATCTATGGGGCAAGGAAGGAGGCAGCTCTACCTGCCAGTCAGGCCTCTGCCCTCCGCTCGCGCAGAGCCTTGGCGAGGAGGCTCAGAAGGTGGAGGAACTCGCCCCCTCCCCCAGTCCCGCGCTACTTCCTCTCCAGCCACCTTTGTTCTCTCTTCCAAGGGAGGAGGAGTGCATTCAAAGGCTCCCAGACGCCGCGCCGAGGGCCGAGCCGGCTTTGTGTTTTCCTTTAAACTGCAGTTGAAAGAGACTGAGGGAACTTCAGCCTAGGGACTTCCTCGGCCCTGCCACGGGCCAGCGGGGCCTCCAAAGTAGGAGGAGGAAGGGAAGGCGGGCGCGGGGAGGAGGGGAAGGCCAGCAGGAGGGCTTCGAGGATAGGAGTCGGTTTGAGCTGCCCTAAGGCTGCCTCAGAGATCTCCCGAATCGCTCAGGCCGGCTTTCTAGCGGTTTGCTGAGGACGCCCGCAGAGGTGACAGGCTACACTGGAGGGCAGGAGCAGCAGAGGAGGCCTGGCTGGCACTGGCTGGCTCTGCCCACTCCTGTTGCCCCACGAGACCCCTCCCTCTGCTTCCCACTTCCACAGACTCATATTTCAGGGCCCCCTTTCCTTTCCCAGCTCAAACCAGCCCACCCAGTGGCTCCAGGCTAGGCCCCCACTTCCGGAAACCTCTCCCCAGCAGAGCCAATTCCTCTAGTGTTTTTGACATTGGTCCCCTTAAGCCGCTGACCCTGCGCCATCAGCACCCTGGACCTGCAGCTTCAGTCTCCTTCCCACTCTCCCTGGCCCAGGCTGGGTTATAACCCCTTCTCCAACACCACCGCTTCCGACCAAGCTCCCCACTTCCTTTCACCTCACACCCACCCCTGGCCATTCCACACAGCCACAGAGGTCCTCTAATGCTCAAAGCCCCACCCCATCAGGTTGAGTAAAGTGCAGCCCCTCCCCACTGGTGGCTGGCCACTCTCCCCGGCTCAAACTGTTTTGGCCTGCTGCAGTCCCTCTAACATGTCGGTCGGGCAGCTACCTCCCACCCAGGGGTCTTTGCCCAGTCTATTCCTCCTACCTGAGCTGTCTGTGCTGAGGTCTTTTGAACAGATCTTCCCAGAGTAGCCTTTGCCCCAGAGAAACACCGCCACCTTTTCTTACCGCTCCTTTGCACCCCGTCACAATGCCTGACATACTAAGCACACCTGCTTTCTGTTTGTGCTGGCCTCCTATGAGGGCAGGCACTACCTATCCCTCCTTTCTCAGACCCTAGACGTGGCCTGTGGGAGATGAATAAAGGAAGAAAGTTGGCCTCTACACTAGCCTTTTCTTGTGGGGCTTAGAGGGCTCTACTAGATCTCTCTTCCTGGAGATCTGATTGTTCTACACCAATACCCAGGTAGGAACTTTGCCTGTTTCTTATCCTTGGCCCCTCCCCCTTGTGCCTTGACTGACAGTTCAGCCTTCGCCTTGCCCCAGCCACAGCCTCTTCACGTCTGCTCCTCACCCACATGACCCAACTCACCTGCTTCCATGGCCAGCACGGTAATGTTGTGCCAGCCAGCGGTTTCACGGTCCAGCCCCTTGCCAGTCACGATGGCGCCAGTGTCTGCGTCAATGTCAAAGATCTGCTCCAAATCCGAGTCACGGTCAATGGCGTACCTGAGTGGGGGCAGGGTTGGGCTGATCAAATGTGCCCCAGTGTCAGGAGCCTGTGTCCTTGATCTCCCTGCCCACCCTACTCCAAGAGACACAGAGGCTGAGCATCTCCCTGGAGGTGGCGACTGCTGGATCTCAGGGGCAGGGACAGCGGTTCTGCGCCCCTAGATGGTCAGTGGGGCTATGAACTTGTATCCTACAGTTGTGGAGAGGGTTGACGACCGCATTCCTGGGACAGAGTCACAGATGTCCCTCTTTGCTCTCCTAAAAAGGAGACCAAATTGGGCTTCATGGTGAGAGGGGGACTATGGGCTTTAGGGAAGGCAGAGGTGGCTGAGGACTGACCAGGGGAAAACAAAAGATATAAAATGGCTGAGCTGGAGGTGGGGAGAGAAATTTAGGATGGAGTTGGGATTTTTTGAGAATTTTGAGCAGGAGAGGGAGTAAAGGCAGGTTAGCGTTCTTCTGGAGGCCAGGTGGACCCCAGAGCCAGGGCAGCTGAGCCTGACTGGGAGGGTCCTACTGCTGGCCCTGCTCCTCCTGCCCACACAGAGCACTTGCTAATCTGCAGCTTTTCAGTTGCCGCGTGAAAAAGCCCTTTGTTCCGCCTCCTTCCCAGGCCTTTGTGCTTCAGCTCCAGGCCTGAAAGGCCCGTGTCCAACACATGTCTCAGGCGGCGGAGGCCCAGAGAGGCCCCGCCAGCGCCCGCCGCCACTTTCTGCACTGATAACACAGGCGGGGGTGCCGTGGCTACACTCAGACAAAGGCCTGGCATGCAGGCAAAGGCGCATTGTACAGCCAGGACAAAGCAGCCAGGCAGGGAGGAAAGCCCTTGTCTCTGCTCTTCCCCCAATCCCAGAGAGGGAAACTGAGGTCTGGGAAGCAACGCCTGCAGGGTTCAAAGCCTTGAGAGGCAGCCTTTGGAGGGCCTGGGCTGCATGCAGGATCAAACCACTCAGAGCCTCAGTTTCCCCATCTCTCCCACAGGGATAACGGCAACTGAAGGGGTCTGAGCGTACCATGTTTGCATTTCCTTTCACTCTCCCCCCCTGTGACCTTGAACCAGTGTCCCACCTCCTTGGGCTGTTTATGTATCTAATTCAGAGCCACCTGGTACCTGCTGGTGGAGGTAGGTGAAGGCATGTGGCAAATTGTGGAGGGATGTGCCATGCGCAGAGTGGAGTGTGTGTGTGTGTGTGTGTGTGTGTGTGTGTGTGTGTGTGTGTGTGTGTGTGTGTGTGTGTGTGGTGTGTGTGTGTGTGTGTGTGTGTGTGTGTGTGTGTGTGTGTGTGGTGTGTGTGTGGTGTGTGTGTGTGTGTGTGTGTGTGTGTGTGTGTGTGTGTGTGTGTGTGTGTGTGTGTGTGTGTGTGGTGTGTGTGTGTGTGTGTGTGTGTGTGGTGTGTGTGTGTGTGTGTGTGTGTGTGTGTGTGTGTGTGTGTGTGTGTGTGTGTGTGTGTGTGTGTGTGTGTGTGTGTGGTGTGTGTGTGTGTGTGTGTGTGTGTGTGTGTGTGTGGTGTGTGTGGTGTGTGTGTGTGTGGTGTGTGTGTGTGGTGTGTGTGGTGTGTGTGTGTGGTGTGTGTGGTGTGTGTGTGTGTGGTGTGTGTGTGTGTGTGTGTGTGTGTGTGTGTGTGTGTGTGTGTGTGTGTGTGTGGTGTGTGTGTGTGTGTGTGTGTGTGTGTGTGTGGTGTGTGTGTGTGTGTGTGGTGTGTGTGTGTGTGTGTGTGTGTGTGTGTGTGTGTGTGTGTGTGTGTGTGTGTGTGTGTGGTGTGTGTGTGTGTGTGTGTGTGTGTGTGTGTGTGTGTGTGTGTGTGTGTGTGTGGTGTGTGTGTGTGTGGTGTGTGTGGTGTGTGTGTGTGTGTGTGTGTGTGTGTGTGTGTGTCTGTGTGTGTGTGTGTGTGTGTGTGTGTGTGTGTGTGTGGTGTGTGTGTGTGTGTGTGTGTGTGTGTGGTGTGTGTGTGGTGTGTGTGTGTGTGTGTGTGTGTGTGGTGTGTGTGGTGTGTGTGTGTGTGTGTGTGTGTGTGTGTGTGTGTGTGTGTGTGTGTGTGTGTGTGTGTGTGTGTGTGTGTGTGTGTGTGTGTGTGGTGTGTGTGTGTGTGTGTGGTGTGTGTGTGTGTGTGTGTGTGTGTGTGTGTGTGTGTGTGTGTGTGTGTGGTGTGTGTGTGTGTGTGTGTGTGGTGTGTGTGTGTGTGGTGTGTGTGTGGTGTGTGTGTGTGTGTGTGTGTGGTGTGTGTGTGTGTGTGTGTGTGTGTGTGTGTGTGTGTTCATGTACTCACTGGGATGTGCCTGTGCTCATGCGGGTCATCAGGTACCCGCCATTTACCTGGAGCTCGCTGCTTTGCCATGCTGATGTGTATGGCCACATGTGTCTCTTTACATGAGTGTTGAGGATTTGAACTCAAGCCTGTAAGCTTTTGTCAAGAAGTGCTCTTACCCACCGAACCATCTCCCCAACCCCTGGGCACCATCTTGTCCTGTCCTGGATTGCTGAGTGTACTGCTCCTTGCACCTGTAGCTGGCATGCTACCTGGAAGTTCAGGCTCAAGCTGACCCCCCTTTCCCTGGCATGCATGGGGCAGTTCTGAGATTACACTTCTCAGCCATCCCCTGCTCGGAACTTCATGACCTGAGCATCAAGCAAATGCTAAACTGGGCTGTTCAGGGTTGTAAGGGAACAGGACTTTTCCAGCCGCCCATGCGCTCCTGTCACCACCCCCACCTTGCAGATGAGATCACTGAGGCCACCAAGATAAACTCAGCAGAGTGTGGCTGTGTCATGAACAGAACATGATCCTACTAGCCAGGCTGAGTCCCAGCCTTGAGGGCATCTTCTCAAGAGGCCTGTCTTTATTTACATTAGGATGCCTTGTGGACCCCCCCATGGCCCTCCCAACTAGGGGTGCATAATTACTCTGCACTAGAGTTAGCCTCTGCACCCAGAGGTGGGGCTCTAGACCCAGAGTTCTTTGGGACTTGTTGAAGTAACCAAAGGAAGCCTCAATGTGTGGCGCCTCGGTCCCCTTGGTTCCCAGCCTGACCCTACCAGGTATTTGCCAGGGAAGTGGATAGGACAAGACTCTGAGTGTTTGCTCAGCTGAATCCTGGAGAGCCCTGCCCCCTTTGCAGGTGGAGGGGTGTGTGTGGGGGGGGTGCTGCAGGACACAGGACTGAGGGAAGGTGATCTCATATTTGCTGTTTGTTGGGGGTGGGGTGAAGGCATGTGGCACACTGTAGAAAAATGTGCCACGGGCAGAGTGGAGTTTAAAAAGTGCATATGTGTGTTTGTGCTTTCCAATAATCCATTTAGCTAAGAACTCACCAATGTAGTAACCCCCTTTGATGAAGTTAGCATCCTAAGGTCCAATGCTTCTCCTCCTCCCTTTTCCTCCCCACTTCTCACCCTCCCCATTCTTTTTACCTCTGGTTTTTTCTTTTGCTACTCTTAGAGGGGGATGGCAGAGGCTGGAGCCTAAGAATAGGCTGTACCCAAGGCCATGTGGTGGAGACACTATAGCGAGACCTTTAACCAGTTAAGAGGTAGGCAGCAGGCCTCAGCCCTGACCTGGCTTCTAGCCTTGGGAGCCAGGAAGTAAGTGGGAGGGAAGGGCTTAATGTGTGGCGAGGACTGCCTGGCAGGCGAGGCAAGGGGGGACCTGGCATGCCTCACATGCATGCACGAAGCCATGTGTCCTGTGAGTTGTGGGTGGGAATGTATGTTTGTGGTGTGACTGTGAGTGGGGTGTGTGTGAGTGACAGTGTACTGAAGCTGGAACAGCAAAGGCTCCACCCTGTCCTTTGAGCCACACTCAGCACACCGTGCCAGGGGCTACCCCGGGAACCTATTCCATGCCTCCTAGGGGCACGTTGGGTCCCTGTCTGCCTGCCTCAGGACCCTTGCTGTTCCTGTTGCTTGGAATGCCCTCTGCACATCTCCACACTCTGCCTCTGCCATTCTGCCTTCTGTTTCTTTTCCTCAGGAGCCTGGTCACTCAGTGTATAGGGATCTCCCCTCCTCCATGACCCCAGATCTCCCAGATCCTCTTAAGACAGCTTCTCCGTAGCCTGTCTCAACACTTAATAACTTAATAACATGCAGCAGTGACTCGTAGGTGGCCTGAAGACTCCGCCATGCACAGTCCAGCACTGGCCTTGGTCCTGAGGTCTGTGCCCCACAGTCAGGGACCCTCACCCTGGAGCTGCCCTTGGTTGAGTCACCACATATCCCCAGGCCTGGCTCTGAGCTATGCCGGGGAGTCTGGGTGAGTGTTTGTGGTGCTAAATTGGACCTGTCTCAAGCTGTCTGCAGGCTCCTCCACATCTGAGGAGCACCTCGGAAGGGGGCCAGCACAGGGAGATGAAGGAGGGTGAGAGCTGGTTTCAAAGTCTGTCCCCTCAGCAGGGATGAAAGAAGAAGAGGGGGAGTGGAAGCAGAGGGTGGTGAGCAAAGCAGAGAGGAGGGAGCTGCTGCCAGGAACACTGACCGGACTGACCGCCCCCTCATCCTCATCCCGCCCCCCCCCATGGTGCCTGCAGAAGCCAACCTGCTCAGGTCCGCAGTTTTCTGAGAGACAGGGGTGACACTGTCCTCTTAGGAGAAGGCCAGCCAGCCATAGGCCAAACGGTATTTAAAAGGCTGTGCCTGGTGGCAGGGAGACAGGTGTCTGTGGCTACATCCTAGGCTTCTGCCTGGTGGGAGAGCTCCTATCCTGGGAGGCCCTGGTTCCTTACCCCCTTCTGTTAACTACAGCCCCAGGCTCCTGACGTCTGCACAAACCTTCATATACCCAGAATAGGTTCAGCTCAGGCCCATTCCTGCCAACTCCAAGGATTTTCCCCAGATCCCCAAGGCTGTCTCTCAGTATGATAGACTACGGCAGCTAAGTGAGACAGGATCTTTGCATCTCGTTGTCTAGGGCTGGCATGTAAGGTTGCACAGGCTTGCCCTGCGCATTTCTAAGAGGCTGTTAAGGCAGACGATGGAACTAGACACTGCAATGCTTAAACTTCCTTCTCAGTATTCAGCCGAGCTCAGCTTGGCACATTAATGGTGTAGCAGGAGGTTGGGGAAGACGCAGCATGCCTAGGACCTCTTCCTTGTCCATCTGACACTGGCTAATCCTCCCACCTGCCCTTTCCCTGTGTCCCTTTCTGCTGCCACAACTGCTGTTCCTTCGCCTCTCTCACAAGTCCTTCCAGCAGCAACCTCCCTCCCCCTGCATCTCCACCCTGCCTCTGCCTCTGCCTCACCCTGAGTCTGGCTCTTGGACTTGCCATCCTCTCTCTAGAGTTCCTCTTGTCTGTGCAGTCTGACAGGTGGCTCTGTCTTCTCTCTTTCAGGCTCTTTACCTTGCCCTCTCTTTTGCTGCTAGTCTCTGTCTCACCTCGGGCCGCATTCATGCTCTAACTGTTCAGGGAGTGTGCAGGGGCCCTGGGCCTTTGAGTCTCAGGGCCCCAAGGTCCTAGTGTGAGTGAGCTGGTGGAGGTCACCGTTCAGTGGGGGCAAACATGCCTCAGTGTGGCAAACGTGGACACTAGGAAATCAGAAGCTGGGAAGTGAGCTGTGTGGAGGAATACAGAGGGAGGGATGGGAGGTGCAGAGCCTGGGTGGCATGGGGTGGGTATTTTGGGGAGAGGGGCCAAGGGAGACCTTTAGAAAAATACTGTTGAGCAATGGGAATGAGAGGCTATCGATCTTGAGACCTGGGCCCAAGAGCAGCTGCAGCATAGGCCCTGAGAGCAGGCTGGGAGGAGGGGAGCATGTGGGGCAGGGGCTAGAGGTTTCTTGGGGGTTCCAGGATGGTCAGGTTGAAGGTCAAGGTGAAGTTTGACTGAATCCAAGAGGAGGGTGAGGAGCAGAGGAGGTCAGGCTTAGTTCCACACTGGAGGAAGACCTGGCTGCCTTCTGTGACAACAGAGGCGGGGAGAGCTGGCCGGGGGACATGCTGACTTGGGTCATCCTGTGACCACAACTAGGGGACAAGTCTGGCAACATTTTAAGGTAGAGACATGTAGATGGATTTGAGAGGGGGAGATGGAGGGAGGGGAGAAGGGAGAGGGAGAGAGAAAGATGAGGGAGAGAGAGAGAGAGAGAGAGAGAGAGAGAGAGAGAGAGAGAGAGAGAGAGAGAGAGAGAGAGAGAGAGAGAGAGAGAGAGAGAGAGAGAGAGAGAGAGAGAGAGAGAGAGAGAGAGAGAGAGAGAGAGAGAGAGAGAGAGAGAGAGAGAGAGAGAACACATGTGGCCTAAAGGACAGAAGAACCCTGTATAAGGAATGACCCAAGAAAATAGGGGCCTGTTTTGCTTGGTTTTGCTCCTTCTGAACATGGTGAGGGTTGTCCACTGAGGCCTGAGGTGGGCTGATGAGAGGAGAAAGTGAGACCTCTCCAGCTGCGGTCAGAGGGCTCCTCTGGCTCTCTGGGCACTGGCTCTGCATCTTTGTCCCTGTCTTGCCTGGAACTGCTCCTTCTTTTCTTCCCAGGTTCTCTGACTCCCAGTATCCCCTCCTCCCCTCTGCCTTCAGTCTGTTGGGGTGGTGCATGGCAGGACAGCAGGCAGCAGGCGTGGCCCCGGGCGGGGGTCTCACCGGACGGGCCGGTTGGCGGCGTCGGGGTCCCGCGCCGTCACCACGCCGACCAGGGAGCCCACCTGCGCGTCCTCCTGCACCTCCAGGAGGCCGGAGGGTGGCCGGAACTCGGGGGGCTCATCCACATCAGTCACGGCCACTCGCACTATTGCTTGGTCTCGGAATGTGCCCAGGTCAGCGAAGCGGGGATCCACGAACTTGTTGAGGGCTTCCAGCACCACCGTGTGTACCTGCTGTGACTCGAAGTCCAGGCGCTGGGGGAGGCAGAGAAGGCCAGTCAGTGATGGGCCTGGTGGGTGACGGATGGCGTGGTCAGGCTGGCAGTCAAGGTCACACACAATTGGCTCAACCCACCACAGAGCTGGCTGTCAGAGGCCCAGACACCAGCCCTTCCCAGTGGAAGGGGGCTCCTAGGGGACTGTGTTTGCCTGGAAACACACAGGCACCACTTTAAAAGACCCCAACCCCCAGGTTTCTTGTATCTCCACTCAGTACATTTTCATCAGTCACTCCATTTAATAGCCACCTGTAGGACCCAAGAGGAAATCGGGGCCAGAAGGGCAAGCCACACCCTGAGCAGGTGGCTCTTGGCACAGCCAGGACTCAAAGCCAGACCACTGTGGTTCCCGAAACCAGGAGGGAGAAATGGGGACGAAGATCTGCAGGCTCCAGGCCTGGGTTCTAGCCCTGACTCTGCAGCTATGATCTATCTGACTGTGGTCAATCAGACGGACCAGTTCAGCTTTGGGGGAGGGGAGCTCCCCAAAAGAAGAGCACCTTGGCTGGGCTTGGTGCTAGCTTTCCTGCACAGATGACCTCAGTGGCTTTAGATAGTATGGTCACGTGGTGGGGGGTGCTTTCTGGAGCTCCTAAGCCTGTGTCTGCCTGGCATATGGGGCCCCTTCCCTAACAGCACAGATTCCCTTCTTCCCCTGTCTTGTTGCCTGAGCAATCAAGATGCAGGGAGCTGGGTGCTGCCTACGAATGAACGATGGCTTCTAAAGCCAGGCCATTCATCAGACGGGGTTCTGCCAGGCTCTGGAGCCATTGCTGACTCCACAGACACCTCAGGCGCCTACTGGAGCCACCAAACTCTAGAGCGTGGGGATGATGCGTCCTCAAGGGAGAGAGAAAGCTAGCCTGCTGGGATGAATTCTGATGCCATGGGCTGCTAGGAAATTATGGTGTGTCCCACAGATTTCCCATCTATGAGCAGCCTATCTTATAGTTGGGGCACACAGAGATCAAAAGACTGAAAAGTAGTTGCATTCTGCAGCTAGGGCCCCAAGCTTGTGTTCCTGTAGGGATGTCCCAGTTGAGTGACCTTAGCAGGGTACTGAACCCCTTAGGGCACGCCGAGGCATGCAATAATATGTGGACTTGGGCCTTCCACTGGGTGGTGTCCTCAGGGCTTGGCGCCCTGAGTCAAGTCCTGGAAGGAGGTTCTTGCTTTGTTCTGGGACCTTCTTCCTCATCCTCCCAGGAGCACTGGGAGGCTGAGATTTCCGGGTCAGCCAGGGGTAAGCATAACTGCTGGATATAGTGGGGAAAAGGCTTGGGTTCAAATCCCAACTCTGCCTCCCAGATGTCGCCTTGGCGAGCCCCTTTCTCGTTCTCCTTTCTCAGTAGTTGAAACGGGGATTGTGACCTTTCTTCCAGAGGGACACATGGGGATTAAAGGAAAGGGCCTGCAAAGGGCCAGGAACGTGCCAAAGCAGGTCCAACGATGCTGGACTCAAACCTGAATTCACAAGTAGCTGTGCAACCTTGAGTAGATCATTTATCCTCTCTCAACCTCCTTTTGTCCCCTATGAGTTGGTAATGAGCCATCAAGTCCTCAACTCAGAGGTGGGGGAAGTGAGGTGCCCTGGCTGCCACACTTGGCCCAGACACCTGCCTTCCCACCCTGCCCGAGGCAGCCAGCCATACGTACCTTCTGCACTACTATGATGGCCTCCTGAGTGTCGCTGTCCGTGGTGACCTTGAATGCATCTCCTCCACTGCCACTCTCTTCTCGCAGGTGATAAGTCATGTCTGTGTTCTCGCCCACATCTGAGTCCTCTGCCTTCACTCGGCCCACAGCCGTGCCGATGGGCACTGACTCCTGAATGCTGAACTGGTACATCTCTGTGGGGGACATGCCAGGAGGGTGACCCTGGTTTCCGCCACTCCTGGGGAGAGGAGGAGGGGCCTGCGTATGCCCCGGGATTTGTAACTGAGTGGGGCTGCCCAGCAGGTGGGAATTTGGGACTGCGATGGGCCTGTCTTTTGAAGAAGTACAGAGGCCATGGGATTAGAAGCCTCATTCCACCCCCTGGCTTCACCCCCTGGCTTTGTGGTTGGCAGTATAGGGACATCCCTGCCATCCTTGAGGCCTGTTTCTCCACCTGCCCAGCAAGAGAGACAGATGATGAGGGTTGAGGCTCTGGAGCCAATTCTGACCTGTACCCCTGAGCTTCACTTCCCTTATCTGTGAAATGGGAAGAACACATTCCTAATAGCAGTGTTACTATGACAACGCAGACACTGCTACCTGTGAGCTGCGAGAAACTGTGCACTGGGCTGCATGGAAATGACTGGCTTGTGGCCTTGATGGCATTTGTGTCACCTCCGAGAAGCACGTCTGATGCTCCAGACAGTGAACAATAGAAGAGGACAGGGCTGCACTGATGAAGGGGTAAGGAGAGGAGCCTAAAGCAGCAGACAGCTAGGAAAACACACTCGAGAGAGCCGGCAGGTGTGAACACGCTGAAGCCGTCGCTCTGGCAGAGGTGGCCCAGTGACTGAAGGGAAGACACATGACACACCAGAGCCAGGGGCGAAGTTAGAGTGGCTTGCTGAATGCGGGGTCAGCCCAGGGAGTTTGCGTCTTGGTGCCTCAAATGCCTGGGAACCTTTGTGTGGAGTGGCTGCCTCTTTCTCGTGCTCATACCACAGCCTTGAGAGCATCCTTGCTCTGACCTCTCCACGGCTCCCCACTGCCCTTGGGATAGACAGGACAGTCCCCCAGTCTGCCTCACAACATGCACCCAAGAACATCCTAGGAGGTGCTGCTACCAATCTCTCAAATTCTGTCCCCTCTGGGCCAATTGTGAGCTGTGGGAGACAAGGGTCGTGGCACTCATTTGCCAGGTGCAGAAAGATGTCTCATAGGTGGGCTGTGTTAAGGACAGGTGAGAAAATAAATAAAAGCCAGATGCAGTTACAAAGGGGCAGTCTCCAGGTTCTCCTAAAGAGTCTAACTGCACTCAGTGTCGGTGGGGATGTGGTACAAGGGACACACACATTTCTTCGTGAGGAAACACTTCTCAGCAATACTAGAGAAGTGTTTGCAGAAGGCTACTGGGAGACATGGGCAACTAGGTTCAGAAAAGTTCCGTCTAGAAACAAGCTGAGTATCCAGCAGGGTAGACGTGTGGTGAGTATTATATAGCAAGGAGAAGGAATGCAGCTAGAAGAAACAGCCCGAGATGCGGAATGTAATTTGGAAGTCAAAGGCACACAGCAGTTTATACCATATGCTTTCACTTATTTGAGGTTCACAAAGGGGTGGGATTAGATGATGGTGCTCGGTGATACAGAGAGAGGAGGGCAGACTCCCAGAAAAGCGTAGAAATGATGGCAACAGGCAGAGTGGTCGCTGGTACTGTTGGGGAAGGAAGATGCCGCGGCTGGGAAAGGCACACGGGGACTCTGGGTCCTGCTGCAGGGGCTGAGTGTGGGCTTTAGGCTTTTCCACTTTTTGCCCTTCTGTCCTCTATAGTCACAAAAAAAGGAATGAGGGCAGGAGAGAAGGGATGAAGGAAGAAAGAAAGGGAATGAGGGAGTAAGGGAGAGAGAAGGAAGAAGAGGGAAGGAGGGAGGGATGGAGGGAGGAATGCATCAAGGAGGCTGGGTCTCCTTTCTGCTCTGCCCCTCATGCAGAGCCTGCTGCCCAGAGCCTGTCACTGTTTATTGTCTGGCCTGAAGTGTTCCCTTTGGGAACAGGAGTGCTGGGGCCTGCCTGCCTCTGGCCCAGTGACTGCAGCCTGTGCTGGGTACACCCTGTGCTGAATGACTAAGGTGGTAGGCCGCTGTGAGCTCAGCTAAGGGATTGCATTCGCTTATCTTATGGGGGTCAGTCCCCTGTGGCGGGGCCTAATATGAGAGCGGTGGACCTCGGGTAATGACTCGCCTGATAGGAATCAGCTGCTCCCAGCGGCATTTAGTCTCTGCCAGCTGCAGCTGCAGCTTCCCTGTGGTGGCTGGGCCTGAGCCTGGGACAGCCCGGCTAGCCAGGCTGACAGACAGGTGGGGGCCTGATCCAGAGAGGCCACTTATGCCGACTTGTGCCAGAACAGACAAGCCACCTGATTCATCTGCCCAGACTGCTGGTCTCCAAGGAGGGAGACCTTGTCCTCAGACTCAGCTTTCCTGGCTTAGGTATGGGTGTCCCTCTGCCTGGGTGCAATGGCTGCCCCCTTCAATCTAGGCCCCTGCGAGTGAGCCTTGACACCACTTTACAAGCTTGGGTCAGGCACCTAGCAGTAGCTAGAAGACCCTGAATTCAGGGCCAGCAAGAGGGCAAATGGATGGACAGAGGGTGGGCAAGGGTTTCTCCAATGGGAGGCTACAGCAATTCTATCTGCAAAACCAGACTGTCAGGGGTTTCCCTCTGTGGGAGGCAGGCTTGGAGGAGGACAGGGTGAATGGGGACATAGAAGCACCCAGGTGATGGTCACCCTTCAGGCAGGAAGCTTTAAGGGAAGCTGGACCAGTAAACTCTCATGCAGACAGACAGATACACATAACACCACTTACTCTGTGGGAAGCGGGGTGGGTTATCATTGACGTCAGTAACCACGATGGTGACTGTAGTGGAGCCTGAGAGGCCACCCAGCTGGCCTGCCATGTCTGTGGCTTGGATAACCACTTCATAGCGTTCCTGGCTCTCACGGTCAAGGTCGGGCACAGCTGTCCGGATCACACCTGTGGGTGAGGGAGAATGGGGACATGGTGGCAGGCTGCCCCCATGTCTGGCCAGGCTGAGTCAGGGCTCAGCCATGCTGGTCAAGGGAGAGCCATGGGTGCAAAAGACATGTGTGGGCTGGTGGTTTGGTTGAGAATGGCTCCCAAAGACCATGGGTTTTCATGTTCGGTCCTCAGTTGGTGGAACTGTTGGGGAAGGGTTAGGAGGTGTGGCCTCGTCAGAGGAGGTGTGTCACTGGGCGTGGGCTTGGAGTTCAGCTCTACCCCTGCTTGTGGATCAGATGAGCTCTCGGCTAGGCTCCTGTTTCAGGACCATGCTGCCTGCCTGCGGTCACGGTCTTCACCGTGATGGTCACAGATTCTAACCATTGGGAGCTGTGAGCTCCAATTAAATGCTTGGGGTGGGGGCTGATTGACAGGATCTCACTGTGTAGATCAGGTTGGTCTGGAACTTTCTGTGCAGACCAGGCTGGCCTTTGCCTCCTGAGTGCTGGGGTTAAAGGAATGCACCCACCATGCCTGGTTAAATGCTTTCTCTTGATTGTGGTGTTTAGTCACAGCAATAAAAAAGTAAACCAAGAGCCATGCGGCTCCACAGAGCCCACGGGCCAATGCACACTTGCACACATTCCCACAGTGCACACTCACAGAGAGATGAGTGCTCTGCACCAACAGACTAACACTCTGCCACACATGTGCACACTTCCACATACAAAGGACCACTTGCTTTGCTGAGAGGAGGCCTGAGGACCAGATCTGCCCCTAGTAGCCAGTCCCATTATGGCTCTGTTTCCCATAGGATTTGGTTTGTGCGAGCAGAGCATCTGCCTGGCTTGTTAGTGACCTGTAGACCTTGGTACCAAGCAACTGCTCTGGGTGTTTAGCATTTAGGCAACTGTCACTGAGGGTCACACTCATTCCTGCATAGGTGTGTACCTCATACATATGGACCACAGTCACACACGTGCACCCCTAATCATCCCCCAGCCCTCTCCCACACCCCAAGCCTGGGTCTTCTGTCCAGGCCACAGAGAAGACCATCTTCCAAGCTGCCCATGGTGTAGAAGCAGAAATGGAAATACTGAAGGTTAACTCTGCAGATAAGATGGCCAGGCCTCATTTCCTGCCAGTGTGGGAACCCTGGTCAGGAGGGGGAGTCAATGAGGCATTCAGAGCCTCTCCTGACACCCCCTGCCACCTGTCAAGCACAGGTGGTGACAGGTGGCGACTGGGCCCGAGCACCAGGTGGAGTCATGCACCAGCAGCCCCCGGATGCGCCCCATAAAGCCTGTGCTCCAACTCCTGATGTCCCCAAGTCCCTGGGTTCCAGTAAAGGTAATGGGACAGGAGAAGAGGCTATGGGATGGTGTGTGTGTGTGTGTGTGTGTGTGTGTGTGTGTATGTGTGTGTTATGTGACCAGAGTAGGCAGTACTCAGAGTGGTCTGCTTTTGTGATCACAGGGAGAGAAAGGGAAGAATATAAGGGGAAGAAAGAAGAGAGAAAGGGAGGGAGAGAGAGAGAGACAGACAGACAGACAGACAGACAGACGGATGGACGGACGGACAGACAGACAGACAGAGGAGCCAAGGACCGGGTAAGAGACCTGGGTGGAGAAACAGCAGAGAGACTAGAGAAGACGACATTTGGGGAGGGGAGGCCTCCTGAGAAAGGGAGAGAAGACAAGCAGGGGGAGAGCCAGAACCACACAGAAGAGAGAGAGGGAGACAGACTGGAGAGGAAGGACAAGGCTTGTTGGAGCCAGAGCAGGTGGCTAATGCCAGCAGGGAGCAAGGACAAATGGCAGGCAGGTATGGTGGCCACCGGGCTTACAGGTGAGGTCCAGGGCAGGAAGTAAGAGGAGCTGACTTTGTTTTTGGTTTGAGAGAGGCTCTCATGTATCTCAGGCTGGTTTTGAACTCCTGACCCTCCTGCCCCCACCTCCCAAGTGCTGGACTACAGATATGTGCCGCCATATCTGGCCGGGCGCTGAGTAGCTGGACACTTTACAAATAGGGATTCACTGAGTGACAGCCTGGTAGCAGGATTTAGGGCTACCGTGTATCTCAAAGCTTTGCACCCCCAGCTCTGAGTGGGGACTGGAGCAGAAGTCTGGCTCTACTTGAGTAGGTGAGGAGGGAGGCCCTGAGCAGCTAGCTTCCCTGTTGTCCCCACTCCAGAGATATTGGGGACATGATATCTCATAGATCTGTGGCTCAGGAGCCTCTGGGCATCCTGGAGTGGGAAGCAGGGGTCATGTGGCCTCTGGACATTGTCTGGATTCATGCACCATGTAAAGTTGCTATGGAGATAGTTTCTGATGAAACACAACTCCCAGTACCCACAACCTTGAAGAATTCCTGCCCCCTGAATATGGCCTTGGGCATGCGATGTGCTCTGGCTTAGTGGACAAGTCAGAGGACTGGTAAGTCTTTAGTGTTGGGGTCTTTTCTCTGGGAATCCTGAGGCCCCTGCACATTGAAGCAACCCAGAATGAAAATGACATGGTAAGAGGTCTATGTCTGCTGGCAGAGTCAGCGCTCAGCTGTCTGACAGCCAAGGGCTGTTCCACAAATGACCCTTGAGAAGGAACTGCTCGGCTAGCCCACACAACTGTGACAAAGAATAAACCATTGATCCACAAAGTTTGGCTTAGCTTGATTGGTACAGCTTTAGGTAACTAGGGAAATCCGATTAGCTGAGCTGTTCCAGAGCTAATTCATGCAGCTGTGACTAACTGATGGTCAGTTAGTCTGAGAGGCCCAAGATGACCCCAGCCTCCCGCTGTCTGTGGGGACATGTGGGCTCCCTCTCCCTCCAGGAGGCTGGCATCCTTCTGTGAGATCTCAGGACTGTGTTCCAGAACAAAGGTTGAAGGTCAAGGGCTGGGGTCGAAAGAGAGAAGCAAATCTCTCTCTCTCTCTCTCTCTCTCTCTCTCTCTCTCTCTCTCTCTCTCTCTCTCTCTCTCTTTCTCTGTCTCTCTCCTCTCTCTCTCCTCTCTCTCTCCTCTCTCTCTTTCTGTCTCTCTCCTCTCTCTATCTCTCTTTCTCTGTCTCTGTCCTCTCTCTCCTCTCTTTCTCTCTCCCTCTCTCTCTTTCTCTGTCTCTCTCCTCTCTCTCCTCTCTATCTCTCTTTTTCTGTCTCTCTCTCCTCTCTCTCTGTCTCTCTCCTCTTTCTCTGTCTCTCTCTCCTCTCTCTCTCTCTCTCTTTCTCAGTCTCTCTCCTCTCTCTTCTCTCTTTCTCCTCTCTCTCTCCTCTCTTTCCCCTCTCTCTCCCCCCCTCCCTCTCTCTCTCTCTCTCTCTCTCTCACACACACACACATTGTCCTCTATATGTACGCCTATACACATGCACACACACACACACACACACACACACACACACAAAATAAATACACAAATAAATGTTAAAAAGTTATTTTTTTAAATGAAAGACCTCTTAAGAACTAATATTGGGATCTACATCTATAATCACTTTCTGTTGGGCCAAAGCCAACCAGGTTCGAGGATGGGGAAGTGGACTCCACACCTCAGTCGTTAGTGGGGTCGGCAGGGCGGGGGGACGATGACAAGGCACACTGCAGCGAGCCTTCTGTGTCTGCATTAGCAGATTTTAAATTTGCAGGTTCATCTTCCCTGGGTACAGCCAACCACATACGGAAAACATGAAGGAGGTAACTGCGGCTGCGCTGCATGTGTGCTCTTTCCCTCAATGCTATTCCCGAACAAGAGAGTGAGACACGGATCTCCTGCACTCGCTTCATGTGAGGTGTCACCAGTCCTCCAGGGGTGATTTACAGTACATGAAAGGATGCGTGAGGTGACATGCTGGTATCACACCACCTTACGCTCCAGCAGCTTTGGAGTCTTGGAGCCAATCCCTGTCAGATACCAACAGATGGATGTCCTCTGTGGGGGTGCACAGGGAGGAGGGCATATGGAGGTGCACAATTCCCAAATCAGCCCGTGCTCGCTCATTCATTCATTCATTCATTCATTCATTCATTCATTCATTTATTCATTCACTTGACACTCGCTGAGGGTCTGCGATATGCTGGAAGCAGGCAGCATTGGATATGAGGAGTGTGAAAAGACCAGTGTGGGTCAGACAGACACGGACTTGGCTATTTTTTCCACTGTTTCCACACCCTGACTTGGGCAAGGTTTTGGATCTGTCTGAGTCTGTGCCTTGTTCCATAAAATGAGGCTATCCACTATGGTAGCGTCTCGACAGGATCCAGAATTACCTAGGAGGCAGGGCTCTGTCTGGGCACACCTGTGGAGGATTATCTCGATTATGTTAATTGAGCTAGGAAAACCTGTCTTAATGATGGGTGGGACCTTTCCTGGAATGACAGAGGGAGAGGGAGAGGAGGAACACTAGCTTGCACTCATCCTTCTCAGGTTACAGATTGAGGATGCCATGTGGCCAGCCCCTTGGAGATCCGAGGGGCCTCGATTTCCTGCTGTGATGGACTGTGAATGGAACCCTTTCTGCTGGGTTTTTTTTTTATTCTTTTGGGGGGACATTTTATCACAGCAAGAGGAAAACAAGATGAAGATACCTCTCCTGGGGCACACAGATGAGACGGGTCTTAGTTTTTAAGAACTGTTTTTGAAAGGTGTATGTGTGTGTGTGTGTGTGTTAGTTTAAATAAGATGTTCCTCATAAGTCTTGGGCATTTGAATACTTGGTCCCCAGTTGGTGGCTCTTTGGGGAGAAATTATGAGGTATGGCCTTGCTGGAGGAGGTGTGTCACAAACGGTAGACATGGAGGTTCTGAAAGATTGTCACCAGTGTGAATGTACCCTATGCATTCTGACTGTGATATGAAATGTGAGTTCTCTGATGTCCCTGCAGCCATGCCTCCTCTTGGCCATTGTGGACCCTAACCCTCTGGAATCGTGAGCCCAAATAAACCCTTCCTTCTGTAAGATGCTTTTGGTCTCGATGTTTTATCACGGTAGCTAAGGAGTAGCTAAGGGCATGCACATGCCACAGTGCACCTGTTGAGGGCAGAGGACAACTTTGAGTGTCCATTCTCACCTTCTGTCTTGTCACTAGGTCACTAGGCTAGGCAGTGGTGGAACACACCTTTAATCCCAGCACTCAGGAGGCAGAGACTTGTGAAATTCTGAATTCAAGGCCAGCCTGGTCTACAGAGTGAGCTCCAGGACAGGCTCCAAAGTTACAGAGAAACCCTGTCTCTAAAACCAATGAGCAAGCACATAAATAAATAAATAAATAAATAAATTAATAAATTTAAAAGGCAGGGCCACTCATTTATCGCTTCAGACCCCAAGCTTTGTTCTGTCTCTGTTTCTCATATCACTATGGGATCGCTGAGGTCTCACACACACACACACACACACACACACACACACACACACACACACACACACACACACACACTCTCACACACACACTCACACTCACTCACACACACTCACACACTCACTCACGCACACACACTTACATACACACTCACACACACTCTCACACACACACTCACACACACTCACACACTCACACACACACCCACACACACCCACACCACACACACACTCACACACACTCACCACACTCACACACATGCACACACACTCACACACACTCACACACACTCACACACACACACACACACATACACACACTCTGGCTTTCTGTGATTCTGGGGACCTGAACTCAGGGCCTCAAGCTTGCACATAGAGCATTTTACCCACGGAGCCCCTGCCTCACATTTTAGAGGCTCCCACACACATTTTTTCTTGGCATCCTGGGTTGGGCACCCCCTTGGACAAGCCCCAGGGAGGCAGAGGCCCAGGTGATCTTTTTGTCAGCATAAGGATGTCTACATGGCTTGGGATGAGTGCTCAGAGCTTGAACTACCTGAGTGGCCTCTTCTGCCTCCTGCCTGTCCCCCTCTGGAAGGCTCTTTCTAGTTTCTCTGTCAGAATAGAAACCTGCAAGGGTAGAAGAGTTGGGTCCACCACCCAACCCCAGGACCAGCATATAACAGACACTTAACAAGTCTGAGTCCCATCCCCTCTAGGACCAATGGTGATCCCTGGCACACAGGTACGACATCTCTGAGGGAGTCTTTCTGTTCATGCTGAGGTGGTGGCGGGTAGCGGCTCCCAATTATAACTGGCCATGGCTGCCCATTGCTGTGTTCTCACCCAGTGTCCCCAGTTCCAGCTGCGGTCTTCACCAACCCCTCTATCTCCTCCAGATGCTTCAGAGGGGGCCCTGGAGCCTGTGTGATGCCTCATTAGCCTCCAAATGCCATCCCTGTCGCCCCTGTGGGGGGCTGGCTGGCAGGCCTGGCCTTTAAAACACACAAGTTAATTCCTCCTCTGGCACTGGGCCCCGCAGTGGTGCGGCCCCTCCTCCTCTCTTCCTCACACCTTCCCCTCAGGCCTCTCGTGGCTCTGCTCCCTGCTAGCTGCGCATCGAGAACAGACTGTACCTCTCAGTAGCAGCTAAATATAGCCCCGCATTGGCAGAATATTCCTGGCTGGGGAAGCGGGCTGGCAGTAGTGCCAGGGTGACTGTGGCAGTGGTGGGCGATGCTGGGCTACAGAGGGAGGGCCCAGTGCATCCTGGGAAATGCCAGAGGGGACCCTTTGGGACCCGGAAGTTGGGGAGATTCAAACAATGGCCCACTACCACTCCTCCACCTGGCTTGAAACGAGTCCCCTTTCTGGCTTCCAATAGACCGTTTCTGCTTTACTGGGCTTTTGGATTCTCACCTGTCACACCCCTTCTGAGCATGGTGGTTGCTTCTCAGAAAGATGAAACCTCTTCACTCTCATAACGTTTATCCTTTCACCTGCCTGTCCTTGCCACCTCCCAAGGTTCAGTCCTAGCCCTGCTAAACCCCCATACTCCCCCAAAACAATTCTACTCTTGCCTGTGACTATGTAGCTTAGGCTGGCCTCAAACCCATAGAGATCCCTGTACCAAGAGCTGTGCAGAACACAATACACACTCCTTGTCCTCATGACCTCACTTGTCCCCATGGCCCTCACTTCATCTGGGTCTGGATTCCAATTTTATATCTCCACCTAAACCTTTACACTCCTGCTGGAAGCCATTGCTTCCCAGCGCTATGCTTAGGCCAGTGGACTTATTTTCTGCATTTCTTCTTTTTTTCCATTTAGAGGAAACTTTATTTGTATTTTATGCACACTGGTGTTTTGTCCACATGTATGTCTGTGTGAGGGTGTCAGATCCCCTGAAACATGAGTCACAGACAGTTGTGAGCTGCTATGTGGCTGCTGGGAATTGAACCCAGGCCCTCTGTAAAAGCAGCCAGTGCTCTTAACCACTGAGCCATCTCTCCAGCCCCCAATTTCTCTCTTTCTTTCTCTGCTAGAAGCTCCAGAAGTACTGTCTTGGATGACGCTGTGGCTGTCTCCCTAGTGCCTAGTGCACATCCAGACCCGTAGTGACCACTCTGTCAGTATCTGAATGAACCACAGAAGTCTCACTCTGCATCCCACAAGCTCAAGAGCACAGGGTGAGGGGTGTGTACTAAAGCAGAAGGTGCTGAAGAGACAGAAAGGGGGGCAGTGAGCTCCCACAAGGGGCAGACACTGCGCAGGCTGGAGCCCCTAATTCCTCCCTTACTCTATTCTCCTATGGTCACGGGAGACTTCAAAAGCCTCAGCCATCCTCAGAGCTCCATGTCCATGATTTAGGCGAAGGCCTGAAACTTCTAAAAGTTTCCTTCCTTCTCTTCCCTTATAACTCTGACATAGTTAATGCTGAATTATTATCTTAAAATACTTGTTTATTTTTATATGCATGAATGCTTGCCTGTAAGTATGTACGTGTGCCATGTGTATGTAGTCTCTGCAGAGGTCAGAAGAGGGTGTCGGATCCTCCTGGAGCTGGAGTTATAGACAGATGTAGGCAGTCACGTGGTGCTGGAAACTGAACTTGGATCCTCTGGAAGATCAGCCAGGGCTCTTAATTGCTGCACCATCTTCCCAGTCCCTAAGGTTGTGTTTTTTGTTTGTTTGCTTGTTTTTTGCTGTACTCCAGACCCTGGGACACATTGGTCAGTCCCTCTCCTGTAGATGTCTCTTAATTCACTTCCTCCTCTTTCCATGGGAGGCAGCCCTGCCCTACATGACTATGAGAAAGTGGAACAAGGGAAGTATCAGAGGTCCTCGCCTGCCTAGTGTCTGCCCCTTGCAGGATTTTCCTGCACCCTATCATTTTCTTTAGCATCTCAGCACACACTCACTTCCAACCCAGCATCAACTCCAGCCTCCCAACCAGCCAGGTGTTAAGGAATCCAGGCGGGTGTTGGGCAAGTACTTTTGACTTTGGTCTTTAGGGCTCTGTGCTGGAACCTGGGCTCTGGCACCTCTCTGCCTCCAATTCCTGTCTCAGGGCCAAGCTCACTTGCTGCCACCCGAGGGATCTTATTAAAATGAAAACCTGAACATGTCACTTCCCCGCTCAGACACCATCAATGAGCCCACAGCATTCGTGAGGAGGAGGGAACTTGGGCATGGCAATCGGAGGGTGGGGAGTGTAATCTGGTACCTCTAGGTACTATCTGTTGAGATTCCAAACGCATGTGTCCTGTGGCCCAGCATTTCTACTTCCTGAAAATTACCCTGCAGACACACTCACACGGGCAGAAAATGATGTATGTACAAGGTTATTCGTGGAAGCACTGTTCGTTGTAGCAAATGATTGGAAGCAGAGTATGTGTCCATCAGGAGGGGACAGGTGAAATAAATTTCAGTATATCCATATCAGGCATTAAATAAAAGAATGAGGGTGCTCTTTGTGGACTGATATGGAACCATCTTCAAGATGTACTGTTAAGCAAAATCAGCAAGCTATATGTATGGCGTGTTTATAACTACCTTCCGTGTAAATCAAAGAAGATAAACACACATGCCCTATTTCCTTGTACATGCATAGCACAGCTCTGCAAATATCCACAAGAAAATTACATTGGTTGCCTTGGGGACATAGGCGAGGTGGCTTGGGGACCAGATGAGGTGAAGGATTGCTGCTAAATACTCATTTGAACTTTTTGAATTTTGAACCCTAAGATGAGATGTTCTATCTACTTTCAAAACGACTTAATGTTTCTCAAGTGAACGAGCCTGAGATTGTCCAGGCTGCACACATCAGCCGCTTGCTACTTGTGGGGCTGTGGCGGCTGGGGGCAGGGAGTGAGTACTTTCTCCTTAGCATTTCTTTAATGTTTGAATGCTTTCCTCAAATGTACTTCCTTTGCAAGGAGGTAAGAATAATGAAGACATTATGTATAAGAGAACACAATTAAACTGAGCCCATAGACTGGATTCCTCCCTCTCCTCCCCAAACCAAACAAAACAAACCCACGAACAAAAACCAGAGCAAGATCCATCACGCACACCCACACACGCTGCCCTTAGAATAGACGAGCTCCCGAGCGCTGCCAGCCTGGACACATCACCTGTCCACATCCCCGGCCCTAACTTTCACCTGCACCATGCCCTCCCCCTGGGTGCCTTCCCTCGCCTCTCCATCTATGCTTTGCTGTTGGATACTTTAACTGATTGTTCCAGTGAACGCCTATCCAACCCCTACAGTCCCATGGGCCACACATGGCATCTGATAGCTGCCGGGAGCCGCTATCACATCTTCCTCCTATCCTGAGACCGTGAAATGCCTATTGGAATCATTGTCAGTAACTCTCCTCAGCTGTGTGACCTCGAGCTTAGTCATGTGCCTCTCTGAGCCTGTCTTCATTGGCACTCTCCCAGGATCTCAGAGGCGCATCACCATCCAAGCCCAGAGTGGGTGAAGAGGGGCATGGTGGGTGCTGCTGCTCTGTGGTGCATGCGTGTGTGAGGGGTGAATAAGGAAGGTCACTTCATCTTCCCATCAGCTGCTGTGGGAACCGGGCGAAACACACACCTAAAAGGATCTCCAAGAACTCACCGTGGCCCAGTAACACACCCAGATCGGTTTAGCCCCAGGGACAGGAGGCCAAGTTCAGACATGTGAGATCCTTACAGGTACAGATAGCTGTGCCTCCTGCCTTTCTCTTTTCCTCCTCTCCTTAGGGAGATGCCACCCACTTTTCCACACTCTCTCCTCTCCTCGCATGGCTGCCCACACTCCCACATCCCCAGAGTCTCCTGGAACCCAAGAGGCTTGCCTACAAGTACTCTGTGTTTCCTCAGGGTTGCTGGGCCAGCAAGCTTGGTGAGCTGCCACGGGCTCCATCCCTGCTCTGGCCCCACCCCATGGCCCGGCCCCCCTCACCTGTCTTGGGGTCCACTGTGAAGTGGTGCTCGCCATCTAGCACGCTGTACACCAGCCGGGCACTACTGCCGTAGGTGGGGTCGTCCGCATCAGAGGCCATCACCTGCATCACAGACGTGCCTGGACCCAGGGGACCAAGCAAGACAATGGTCATACAGCGGTCACCTGGAACTTTGTGGCCCTGTCCTCTCCCTGCTCTAGGGAAGCCACGAGAGGAGTCTCTCTGGGAATCTACTGGAGGTCATCGGCCAGCCACCTCACATCCCTGTCCTCACACGGAGGCCCAACCTGCTTCCTGACCCATGGACTTCCTAGAGACACCAGTGACCATGGAGTCATATCTGGACTTAAGTACCCCTTGGTTCCCAGAGGTAGGACTAGCAAGGGAATCTTGGTTTCTCCTCCAAAATGGGCAGAATGCCAGTCCTTGACTTGCAGGACAAGTGGGAGGGTGAATCTGATATATTCCCAGTGCTGTGCAGCTAAGGGCAGACCCTCACAGACAGAAATAGGGGGAATGGTCATTATCTACTCGTCGAAGAGACACAGTCAGAGCTGGGGCTAGAAAGCAGGCGGGGGGGTAGGGTTAGTCACTCCAGCCCCTCTGCATTCATTTTGGACTCTGCTATCTGTCTTCCTTCTCTGCAGCAGCAGAGAGAGAAGAAACTCAACCCAGTGCACTGGGCCTGAGGCTGGCATCTCCTGGCCCCCAGGCAGGAGGATGGCAGTGGCCAGCTTCCCTTTGGAAAGTGGTTAGCCGTAGGCCACGATGCCCTCTTACCCCTCCCCCTGATGCCCAGACAGCGCTGCCCCCCTCAAGCCACACACACTTTTCCTCATGCTCTGCACGTAGGCTGCTGGGGAGAGCATAAATTGGATAAAAGTCCATCAAACAGCGGCAATTAAGTTATTGATTTTCGACGCTGCCTCATTAAACTGGGAGCTTCTCCCGGCCTGTCCCAGAGATGGCTCTAATTTGACATCATGTTCAATTTGACGAAAGCAGGGCTTGGGACGTGAGGCTGGACCAGTGGAGGAAGGGAAGACGGGAAGACCATGGGAACCTTTCTAGAAAAAGAAAAGGGTTGGGGGAGGCAGAAGATCTAGAGAGAGAGTTTTTGGGGGCTCAGGATGTGACCCAAAGGAGCAGTGACTCAGACCCTACATCTGGGTGATGTCCTCAGCTGGATTCCCTGCTGGTGGTCTGAGTGAGACCCTCCCGAGGCTGAGCTGGGCTCTCTGGGCCAGCAGACAGCCTGCTGGGACGTGAGGCCAGTTCACTGCTTGGCTAATGAGGGAGTCTGGAAGTGCTAGTACAGCAATTCTGCTGAGCCCAACCCGATGCCCGCCTCTCCCGCCTCCAGCCCAGGGCCCTCCATCATTCCAGACAGACACATGTATTTATTTTTCACTCCTTTGCATTTCTCATTTTCCTCTCTGTGTTCCCCTCCCAGCCGAAGCCTCCTGAGTGGGCCCTGCAATGCGCCTCCCTTTGTCTTTCAGCTCAATGCCAGCCACATCCAAGTTGCCCCAAGAAGCTGAACAGAGAGGACAAGCCCTTTCTTACGATGCTGATGACCATGGGTTGCCAACTTAGGGCCAAGGGCACAGGCCCGGTTGCAGAGGAGGGATGTAATGACTTCTTGTTGAGTACCTACAAGTCACAAGCTTCTTGTCCCATCTAAGTCCATACAGCCTCTCAGAGATGCATGACATGGTGAGTTTTGAACACAGGACTACACTGTCAAAGCCCTTTTGTCAGCACAGACATAGTGACTTAGGGGAGAGCGGTCCAGTGTGCTGTGGCATAACCATTGACATGCCATGAGAGCCATGAACTCCTTTGTACCTCCCAAGCTCCCGAGATCATGTTAAGAATACAAATCATTTTGTTTCAGAACCAAGAACAGCACCCAGCAGATGTAAGAACCAAATGACTGCAGGTGGCTGTCTCAGGAGGCTCCCTACGGCTGTGTGCAACCAGGCCTCCCTCACAGAGGCACTGGAGTGGGAGAGGATACGCCGAGTGTCAGGCTCTAGACGGGTGCTCGATAAATAGGGCTGTTGTAACTGTTACGAGGCAGAGTCTCCCTGTCTCTTCCCTGCCGGTTCCTTCCATCCCACAGGCAAGTCACAATGCTGGGCTGAGTGACTCCCTGGGGACATGGTTGAGCTCACTCTCTCTCTCCCTGACTGCATCCCAGGGACTCCCTTGGGGATGCTGGAATCATTTCCCCAATCCGGGATTCTTTATGGCAGCCATTACAGTTAATGCCATCACATGAGGATGGTGAAGGGTCAGTGATTAACTACAGCTCCCCCAGGCCCTGAAGAAATGGCTTTCTTGGCCACACCCCCTCCCCACCAGTCAGAAGCTCCCCAGAACTGGCAGGCAGAGGGGTGCCAGGCTGAAGATAGCTGTAAGATCTCTTTGGGGCTGTCTGTAAGGCTTCTGCCAAGCAGCTTACAATGCACCATCACATGCCTTCTGTCCGTCAAACCTCATGTTAACTCTGTGACACAGGTGTAGGGTGGGTGGGAACACATCTCGCTTTCTGTGTAAGTGCTGACTCACACTGTGGCCCAACATCAAATCACCAACGTGGTGTCAAATGTCCCACAGAATTTCTAATAGTCAGTGTTTAGCTTTCATGAGTGAAAACCATGGTCAGAAGTATTACTCAACAACAGTGATAGCATTACACATGCAGAATAATTATGTCATACCACCTACTGTCCTGTGAGCCCTTCACATGCATCATCAAATGAAAACCACACAAAAGCCTCATGGCTAGAGCTGTTAGGAACTCCAGAGCCAGATCACTGACCCTGCGATTCCAGCATTCAAGGAGCCGAGGCAGGACGTTACCTTGAGCTTGAGGCCAGGCTGGGCTACAGTAAGGTCTTTTTTGTTTTTAATCTTCAAGATAGGGTTTCTCTGTGTAGCCATGGCTGTCCTGGAACTAGCACTGTAGATCAGGCTGGACTCAAACTCACAGAGATCCACTTGTCTCTCTGCCTCCCGAGTGCTGGGATCAAAGGCGTGTGCCACCACCACCTGGCCAGAGTGAGGTCTTATCGCAAGAAACAAACAAATCCACTTTCCAGATGAGGAAGATGAGGATGTTGGTGATAAACCTCTTTACCTCTTGGTGCCTCCGTTGCCTCACTTGGGAAGCAGAAATTAAGAGCATTTTCTGCCCAGTTGGGATCCTGTCAAAAACTCAGGTTCCCGTGTTCAGCACCAAGGACAGTGCAACCCAAGCTCAGCTGACGTGCCCGTTGGTAAGGCGGGACATAAAGGCAGGGTGGATGTGATGTCAATTCCGCCATCCAGGTAGAAGGAGGGGACTGGCAGAAGTTGAGATAAACCAGCACATAGAAGAGGAAGACTGAGGAAGTGGAAGAGAGGGGACAGGAGAGGAAGACAGGGCTGGGATTCAGGTTTTCCAAGTCACTCTGTCTCCGATGGGCCAGGCAGGTGAGGACAGGGGGCCGCTGTCCAAGGTGCTGCCTCGATCCTCCTGCTTGAAAACTGCTTAAGAGCCTAAGTCAAGATTGGACTGGGAAGGGCCACCTGACTGATTCTTGGATAAATGGGATCTTGGGGCTCAGATATCCATGCAGAATGTTAAGTATGGGAAGCCTGGCCCTTAGAGAGCACAGATTCCGTTGGTGCTCAGCCTGGCCGAACATCAGAATCCCCTGGGAGCTTTAAAATAAAACGGACGCTGAGCCTCCTCCCTGACCAATTAAAGAGGATGGACTCTGCAGGTGGAGCCCAGGCAAGGGCACTTTTTTATAAGCTCCCGGCAGGGCTCAGAATGGATGCACTGTGGACCTGACCCCTAACTGAACCAGTAAGGAACCCGAGTAACAGAAGAGCTCGGTGACATCCGAGGTCATTTCTCTAGTACTCAGTAGGGAGCAATTCCAACCTGGACCTTCCTGGCCAGGGTGTCACCCTCCAGACACACTGGCTCTGCACTGAAGGTGACACCAGGAAGAACAGCAAGCCTGCCTTGTGAGGACCTTCTAAGGGACAATGTCCCTCACACTTCCAGAGAGTGTAAGCAGGCTCTGGCATCAGAGTCCTGAGTCATTTCCCAGTATGTCCTCACCCTTACATACAAAGCAATGCTTCCCTCTGTTTGGCCTGTTTCCCTCTGTGTAATCTGAGGACCTGGGGTTTACCGGTGATGGATTTAAAGGCCAGTGGGCCAAGTGTGGAACGCGTGCTTCACTGGAGTTCATCTTCTGCTCTCTGGATAGACAGGAGGCACTTAGGGCTATGTTCTTGGCCCCGAGTAGGAGACCGCTGACACCAACACCAGAGAGAGTGGACTTGTCTGCAATTCATCTCTGATTTACCCTGATGGCACTGATGTCATTCATCCCAGCTAGTCTTTTAACACAGGCTACCCATGGGGTATAGGAGGCCCCAGCAGGCTCCCTGAGAAGGTGATGCTGTGTGGGGTGGAGCTGGGAAGCAGCAGAGACAAACTCTCAATCCAGCCCCTCTCTGGGCGCCACATGTGGCTGCAGGACCCCCACCCCAGAGGTTCCCCATCTGTAAAGAGACCATAATATCTTATCCCTCACATATTCAGGACATGAGACCCCTTAATGAGATTAAAGAGATTAAGTGCTTTGGCAAAGCTCGGAGCCCTCCCCTGGCTGAGGCAACCAAGTGTCATTATTATGAAGATGTTTCTAATTGTCGTCTTGAAGCTTCTTCTTACCTCCTCTGGTACCCTGCTGGGCCTGGGGATACCCTGGGCTCACATTTAGCTTCTCCAACATTTGTAAAAACAGAATCCCACCCCCCGCTGCCGCCAGCACCATGCGGAATGCTTTCTATTAAAATTTAAAACCCACTTGTCGAGTCCCTGGGAACACTCAGATTACATTGGAAACAAGCCCCTTCTCCAGCCCCGCCCTCCTGCCTCTCTCAGCTCCCTCTCGGATCATCACTTATAATGTGGGCTGGCTGGGCTGGTCTTGACCTTGCTTCTAGCTGCCCAGCTGGGGCGCCCTAATGTAGATGAATGATCCACAGGGGATGTGGAGGTTTGGCTGCAAAGGAAGGGGAGGTTGCAGGACAGAGGAGGAGGCCAGTTCAGAGACTAGCAACAGGGGAGGTGACACAGAACAGGAGGGACAGGAAAGTGGGTCAGGGTGGCGAGATGAGGGACGGATACTCAGGGACAGAAAGTGGAACAGCTACTATAGCAGAAAGAGGTAGAAACAAGAAATATAGCAAGCTAGAAAGAAAGAAAAAAGAAAGAAAGAAAGAAAGAAAGAAAGAAAGAGAGAAAGAGAGAAAGAGAGAAGGGACATGGAGTAGAGTTGGCAGATGGGGCAGCAGGGTGAGGCTTAGCCTTAAGAGAGGAAAGACTCATTTACAGAGATTTTGAACACGCTCCCCTCACCCTATCTTCCCTTATGGATCCTAGTTACAGTCCTGTCCATTCAGGCAACCCCTGTGTATGTATGTAGTATGTTCCCCCAAAAGGACTTTCCTGACACCCCACATCAAAGCCCACAAGATTACTGGCCCTCTCAGAACTCAGTGAGGCCATCATCATGGATTCAGGTGACCTTGTTTGTTTGGGATACTGATAATGTCAATATCTGCAACAACCGTCTGGGCAGTGGCAGTAGGCAAATGCGGCAAATGGAAAAGGGTGTTGACATAGAGTGTCTTCTTTTTTTAACTCTATCCACTTTATGATTTGAGACAAAACATAAAAGTTCTCATGGAACCTGAAGCTCAGCAATTCAGCTAGTTTAGCCGGCTAGTGAGCCATGGGGACACTCCTGTGTCACCAGAATTTGGGAGGTACAGCACTGCTTATGGATTTCCCACGCGTGGTGGGGATCCACACTCAGGTCCCCATGCTTGCATGGTGAGCACTTTCCCCACCGAGCCAGCTCCTCCTGTAATTCCGTGTTTATTCACTCAATACCTATAAGGCCCCAGTGTGTTAGACCCGGGAGAGAAGGATGGTGGCTTTATCAGCTTTGCACTGGGAGCCATGTTGGCCCAGGGCCTATCACAGAGACGTTGCTCATGCTTGAATAGTTTGTTTATGTTTTATTTAGTTAGTTTTAGTTTTAAACTTTATCCATTTTTATATGTGTGGTGTGTATTGGGGAGGGGGTGCATGTGAGCCATGACATGCGTGCCTACTTTGCGGAGTTGGGTTTTTCTTTCTGTCTTTACATGGGTCCCCAGAGCTAGAGCTTGGGTCATCAGGCCTCCACAGCTATAGCACCTTACCTGCTGGGCCATCTTGTCAACCTTTGCATAGCTTGTTGATGAGAGAGACAAGGTATGCACTAGCATGCTCCTGTCTGTCCACATTGCCTCTGGTCCCCAGGGGTAGACTCCGAAGGGCCAGTGCCTCCTCTTTGCCACCTGTCCCCACCAGAAACTTCCTGCTCCATTGTCCCTCCAGCGGGGGAGTAAGAGCTGGTGCTGTTGCTAGGCAAGAAGATGTGGCACGTGTAGATCTTCCTGGACTTTAATTAAAAACATCTTTAGAAGTCGTCTCTGCCGGGGCCAGCGATTGATTCCTGGCTTGGGCCTGAGGGCTGCTGAGCCACACTCTGGCTGCAGACGGGACAATCGGAAACTCCGTGCTTACTGCTTGTTGTCTCCCGCAAACGATACTCTTGGGAACCACCCCTTCCTCTTTGCCTCTCTGTTACCGCCCCCTCAAGCCCCAGATTTGGGAGACAGACCGCATACCCTTACACTTTTATTTCCACTCTGCTCTTAGCTGCAAAATGGGGGCGTCAGCACTTAGGACAGAGCCCGAGGAGAATGAGGAGAGATTAGGGGTGAGAGCTTTCTCAAGCTGTAAAGGGTCGTGCCTGCTCTCCTGAAGGAAGCCATGGGTGCTGAGGCCAGGAAGTAGTAGTTCTGGTTCCAAGTTCTGTCTCAGCTCTGACTGTGCGGCCTCAGACAAGTCACTTTATCTCTCATTGCATTTACTTCCTTGTCAGCAGAATGAAGACAGTAACACCTGCCCTGCTTATTCCCGGGATTGGAGGATAAAGGCGGATGGCTCTGTAAAAGCAGTGTTAGCCGATAGCTATTATTTACTGAATATCCCAACAAGTGCTGTTTGTACTGCAAAGCAGGTTCCTCCCGCCCATTAGAGATGCAGCTCACAGGGGGATCTGGAACCAAGGGAATGGGACTGTGGCAGAGGCCTGCAACGTCCACACTTGGCTGAACCCCAATCCCATAGTCCAGCCACACCAGTCCTACTGTGATGTACACCATACCCCCCCCTACTCTCACAGCAGACATCACTAACCTATCGGGGCAATCCCTTCTGCAGAGCCCAAATGAAGCCTTCAGACTCTCCAGTCACTACCAATTGGTCGAGGAAGATGAAGGAGATGAAACTGACTCATCGATATTCTGAGGTTGGGATGGTGTCATTTACCCGTGCACCCTGCACGCCCAGTGCAGTGTGTGAAGCGGACGCCCGGAATCCAAAGTGTCTGCTTGTTTTCTATCTGTGGGTCTCAATACAAAGTAAATTCAGCAAACATTAGCTGTGTCCTCAGATGACTCATTACAGGCTCTCAGAGTCAAGTACACTGGACACCATGCAGGCAGTGGGTGCTAAGAAACATTGGGGATTTCATTGCTCTTGCATTTCCTGCAGTGCTCAGAATGAAGTAGTGGCTAATAAACGTGGGGTGAAGTTTGGCTTTGTGTCCTCTCTCTCTCTGTGTGCGTGTGTGTGTGTGTCTGTCTGTCTCTCTCTTTCTCCCTCTATCCCTCTCTCTCTCCCTCTCCCTCTCTCTTTCTCTCTCTCTCTCTGTCTTTCTCTCTCCCTCTCTCTTTCTCTCTCTCCCTCTCTGTCTTTCTCTTTCTCTCTCCCTCTCCCTCTCTCTCTGTCTCTCTCAGTCTCTCTCTCCCTCTCCCTCTCTCTCTGTCTCTCTCAGTCTCTCTCTCTTTCTCCCTCCCTCTCTCTCTCTCAGTCTCTCTCTCTCACTCACTCCTTCCCACCCTCCCTCCCGGTCTCCCTCGCTCTCTCTTTTCCTCCCTCCCTCCCTCCCTCCCTCCCTCTCTCTCTCTCTCTTTCTCTCTCTCTGCCTCTCTCTCTCTCTCTCTCTCTCTCTCTCTCTCTCTCTCTCTCTGTGTGTGTGTGTGTGTGTGTGTCTTTCTCTCTGTGTGTGTTTCTCTGTGTGTCTGTGTTTCTCTGTTTCTGTCTCTGTCTCTCTCTCTATGTGTGTGTCTGTGTTTGTCTCTCTCTGTCTCTGTCTCTTTCTTCTTTTCTAGACAGGGTTTCTCTGTGTATCCTTGGCTGTCCCAGAACTCTCTCTGTAGACCAGGCTGGCCTTGAACTCAGATCTGCCTGCCTCTGCCTCCTGACTGCTAGGACTAAAGATGTGTGCCACCACTGCTCATCTGGGGCTCCGTGTTTTCAGTGGTGCCAAGTACAGAATGTTGCATACAGCTGTCATCAATGACTGAAGAAGAGCTGGGCCTGGAAGCCCAGGAAGAGGAGGATACACAAGTCCACTCAGTGTATCTGAGCCAGGTTGTGATGCCCTCGGGGAGGGCCTGGGCCTCTGAATTGAGAGAGCACAGAGATCACAGAGGTAAGCACTTCCCTGCCCATATCCACTGCTTGTCAACTTCCTGAAGCCCCAAGCTGTCATCCCTTCCCCTTCTGATGCATCTCTAGCCTGAATTCTCTGTGATCAGACTCAGAACTGGTGTCCCTCACATGCCTCTTCCTGGGTTTATGGTGGACACCCCAGTTCTAACCTGTCAGAGGATGAAGTCTGTTCCAGACTCATCCCTCCTTCCTCGGGGCAGCTCCGATACTGAGCTGCTCAGATCTCTTGCCTCCTTTTCCACATCCAGTCCAGCTCTGGACCCCCCCCCCCCGGGCTCTGCCTCTGAAACACACCCCTGTTCTCCTTTCTCACTGTCCTTGCCATTGCCTCTCACCTGTCCAGCTAGAGCCCTCCCTCACCCTCCTCTCTCCATCCTTGCCTCTGTGGTCTATTCCCAACAAATAGCCAGGTCATTCTTTTAAAATATATACCGGATCAGGTCACATCTGTTCCCATCTCACTCAGATGCCACTGAAAACCTCCCGCAGCCACAAAGTCCTATATACTTCATCGTATGTCCCTTTTCTGCTGCACCCAAAACTGTCCGTGGCCGCCCCTCTTGCAGCAATCCTTACTCACTGCTAGCACAGTGCGTTCCAGGGTCTTTGCACCTGTCATTCCCTGTGCCTACAATGCCCTTTGAATGTGTGGTACCCAACCCAGCAGTGCCTCCTGGAAATTTGTTTTCCTTTCTAACAATCAGGCTTGCTGGATTGGAAACCCTGGGGGTGTGGCTGGGGTGGGGCGCCAAGGTGGAGTGCTTACCTAGCGAGCATGAGCTGAGTTTCATCTCCAACACTGAAAAGAAAGAAGGAGGAAAGAAACCCTGGGGGGATGGATGTGGCAGCCTGTGTTAACTAGCTCTCTAGGCAATTTGGGTACACACCAGAGTTGGAAAACCCTGCTTTGTTCATTCGGTTCATTCAGTTCCCTTGGTTTAGTGTGTGACTCAACACTCACAACGTGAGCATTTCTGGGGCTGCAGAGCTGGCTCTGTGGATGAGGCGCTTGCTGTGCAAATGTGAGGACCTGAGTTCTAATCCCCAGGCCCACACAAAGGTGGATGAGATAGTGCTCCTATGTGAGATGGGGGATGGAGACAGGAGAATCATTAGAAGCTCAAAAACCAGCCAGCCTGGCCATACAGTGGCAGACAAAAGGCAAGGTAATGGCAAAAACCAACTCTGGAGGATGCCCTCTGACCTGCACCCATGCTCTGTGTCATGCACACACACCCACACACTCGAACATGAACATACACACAGACACCCCAGTACACATCTAAAAGGGGGGAGAATTTCTATCAAACTCTAGCCAGTCCTGTTCCTGTCACTCCCTTATCCTACTGTGTGCCCTTCTGGCCATCCTCAATGCAAGACACAATGCCTGGCAGGTGCCTGTGGTGACGGACCTCTGTCCCCAGTGCTCAGCAGGTAACTCTGACCCCTGGAGGAGGACAGGGGCTTGCTCAAGGTCATGGGGTGTCAGTCCTGCCAACTGTCTGCTGAGGACTTGCTTTGCTGCACAGGCCCCAGCGTGGGCTGGCATGCCCCCCCTCAGAAGCACGGTTCATTGGCCCCCGGCACACTTCCCTTCTCTTTTAAGCTCTGAGTGGTTTAATTTGCGAGCACAGCTGCCTTTCATGTCGCAAGCTGCGTCCCTGCTCCCTCTGATCTCCGAAGCTGCCCCATCCACTGCTGCTTGTCGGCCCCGCCCTGCTCAGCCCGGATCAGGAGGCTCAGTTAATTGTGACTGATTTTCAAAGCTGCCTGGAGTCTCCGTGAGCACCCAGGGCCGGATCAGCTTCTTCAAAAAGTTACTCAAATAAATCAACTAATTTAATTTCTGCCTTTTTCCGCCCCCTCCTTGGTTCCCCAGCTTGTCCAAAGTGAGTCACCCTGCTTTCCTTTCTTCTGAGTGCTATGTGAGTTCAGGCTGGGCCTCTGGCCAGTGCCTCCTACACTCTGGGACCTGAGATGCACTCTCGTCCTTTCCCTGAGTTCAGTTTCCCCATCTGTGGAGCAAGACCCTCGCCTCTCTGACAGCCTGGAAGCTGAAGGCAGGGGTCAATTGCAGCACTCACTGGCTGCAGGACCCAATGTACATTCTCTTCCCTCTGAGCCCTGGTGCTCCCCTCTGCTCAGGGGGGTGCTGGCGACAGACCTGGCTTGTTAATTAGTCAGGTGAGAGTGAGGTGGGCACAGCAGAGCCAGTGTGGCCTGCTGCTTCAGTCTGCCACAGCCCCAGCCCTTCTCTGCAGAATGGTGGACGGGGCTTTCCCAAGACTCCCCTGAAAGTCACTTAGCTGAATAGCATCAGCTCTCTCCAGCTTTCTGATCTTCTCTGTGCATGAGTGTGCAAGTCAGAGAGATGGCTGAGTAGGTGAGCACACTGCACTGGCAAGCCTGGTGACCCGGATCGGAGCCTGGGACCAACATAAAAGCAGGGTGTGGTGGCGCACAGCTGTGATCCAAACACTTCTACAACAAGATGGGAAGCAAAGACAGGAGAGTCTGCTGGAAGTCCAAGGCCAAGTAGCCCGCACACAGCACAGCAGGAGAAACATGAGAGGCCTCAAAGCAGGGTGGAAGGATGAGCTGATGCGGCAGATAAAGATGCTCGTCATGCAGGTCTGCCCACCTGAGCCCAACCACAGTGGAAAGAAAGGAGCAACCCCCCAGAGATGCCTGGTGACCCCTACATATACCCATGGCTCTCACGTCCCTGAGAACATTATACATACATACATACTAACATTAGTTTTGGGGAAAGGTAGACAAGACCATGTGCTCTTGGGTCAGAGATTACAGGGGGAGCGCTGGTGGTCCTGGGGAGTCAGGGAATTGAGCTGCCTCTGTCTTGCTTGTGACTTTGGACACACACCGCTGCCTGGGCCCCAGTTTCTCCATTGACACAGTTCCTGCTAATCGCTTGGCAACTCTGGAACTTCCTGGGTCTTTGCCACCCACAACCTCCTGGGTATTTTCCCAGCCAGAGCTCCCCCGTGAATCCATTTATTCGACTGACGGTTTAAGGATCTTTGCTGTGTTTTCCAATGAGTCCTTCCATTTTAGCACCCCAGAAATCAGGCTCCCACTTTCCTTTCATCTCCTAAAGCTGTTCTTCCAGCTCAGGAAATGGAAATTCCATCAAGTTCACCACTCAGGTCAAAATCCCAAATGTAAGCCCTGAGTTCTGCCTCTTACATCCTACATCCAATCCATTAACAAACGCCTTCAGCCTAGCTTTCAAAATGCATACACCATCGACCTCATTTCTGCCTTCCTCCTAGTGCCACCTTGAGTGGAGCCACCGTTTCTCATCTTGATAACTGCAGCATCCCCCTTAGAGCAGCCAGCTCCCGGCATTGCCTTCCCCATACCTGTCGCTTCTTCATGGAACAGTCATGAGATCATGTTAAAAATAAGCCAGACCCTGTCATTCTTCTGAAGGGGACCCACCTCGGCCTGCCTAACTGTGCAGAACAAAGGATCAAGCCCTAACTATTATCTAGATGGTTGCATGATGCTCGGGGAACTTAATCCAGGGCCTTTGCACATTCTGCTTTCCACGCTCTTCCTCCACAATGCCCATCTTCTCCCTTCACAGCTTCAACATCCCATTTATTCTTCTGTTTATTAGCGTCTGTCATCTCTAGCCAGAACATGCTATTTGTGAACGTATGGGCCCTTGTCTGTCTATACACAGCTACACCTCACACGCCATGGCTAGCACATAGTAGGTTCTCAACAAACTTCTTTTAAATGAATACTCTATGTCAACAACACATGGTCAGTTATAGGAACACACAGGTTTTGATGCATTACTCGTTAGCAAGCACGTACACATCAAGCACACACATGTACCTGTGTACACGAAGGGCTCACTCCTCTGTTGCCCTATTTTCACACTATTCCTTGGAGCCCACCATTTTCTCTGGCCCACATTCCCCTTTGAATACCAGCCATCTGCTTATTGAGCTGAATTTGCTCTAACCTGGAGACACCGGGGTTGACTATGCTGTCCTCCAAATACCTAAGTGATCCAGCTTCCGATGTGCAGGCAAAGGGTGAGAGAGCCACAGAAAGGCCAAGCCCGCCTTCATCTTCAGGAGAGGATAGTCTAGGACCCGGATGCTGTTCTCTGCCTGCCTGGCTGACAGACCTCTTTGGCTAATATGGTGAGGAAGGGGTGGCAGCTTGAGGCCCACACACAACCCATGACTAAGTCAGTGTCCACTAGAGTCTTAGGAGCCTGGGCTAGGTGGAGCCTTGGTGTTCAGAGGGCTGTCTGATGTCACCATGGGTGGGTGGAGAGAAGGCATACTGTGTTCAGTCTGGGCAAGCTGTTCTATTCAGATGTGCCCTGAGCAGGGCTGTCTCACATCCACAGGCAGCAGCATGCTTTCTTTTGCTACCTGCACAGGTAACAAAACACAGACACCCATGTGTGCAGTGGCCCTGGGTGCTTGCAGCCACACCCAGCAAAGAGTAATTGATTCAGTGTCCCATGTGGGCTGGAGTCCCCAGGCAACAGGGGCCTCTAAGTTGGGCCTCCCCAATCAAGTGAATGAAGCTGTCCCTAGCCGCACCCAAATACAAGAGAACCCCCAGCAAGATGACACCTGCTGAGGTTGCCCCTGTGTTTATGGTGGTGGCTGAGCTTGCTTTGTTTGAGGGCCATTTCCTGTGCCTGTGGTGGGTGGCTCCATGCAGGTGTGAGATCGTGTCAGGACCCATGCTGGCTTGGGTGTTGCCATTTTAGCCTGGAGAAAAGCCAGCAGTTGTGCAGGGGCAGCACCTATGTGCAACCATGCCGGGCACGTGGGGCTGGCAGTGTCTCTGAGCACACAGCGTGCACGTGCCTAGCTGAGCTTGCATGCACAAATGGGTTTGGTGTGCAGCTGTCCCTGAGTCCACAGACAGGCCACGTCCGCACAGGGTCTGGGTGTATCCATGCAGCTGAGGTCAAGCGTGGGCTTTACCAGCTATGTAGCTGCGAGTGTGCCCTGCTCTTGTATGCATTCTGTGCCCTAAGGGCAGTCACTCTGCCTCTCCTGCTCCTCCCAGAAGGACTCAATCAGTTCATGCTTGAAGCATCCCCACCCCAGGCCTCACCCATCCCCCCAGCCCACCTGTAGGTGACAGCTCGGCCACACTGCCAATGTAGGGGCCATGTAGGAAGCGGGGCTCACTGTCGTTGATGTCCTGCACTTTGATGATGAACTCCGACTCGGGCTCCAGCAGGCGGTTGGTGGCACGATCCCTGGCTTGGGCCCGGAGTGTGTAGAAGGTTTTCTGCTCCCGGTCCAGGCGCTCGGTGGCATGGATGTCACCTGTCAGCTCGTCAATCAGGAAGATGGTCCCCGCACCCTCGCCAGAGATGGTGTACTTGATGGTTCCGTCACCTTCATCGGAATCAGAGTGGATCTGTGGAGATAGGAGGAAGGCAGGGTGGGTACTGGGGAAGGTGAAGACTCTTCTCTGATGCCTCCTCCATGGAGGCCTATCCCTAAGCACATCGCTCCTTCAGCTGAGCATAGAGAGGCCCAGAAGCTGTGCCTGTGCCAATCTGAGCCTTACATCCTCCATGACTCCTTCACCTGGGATTCACCCTACTCTGACTGCACTCCACAATCCACCTTCCCTAGGTCCCCAAAACCATCGGCTTTAGATGATAACCACTACCCCACCCTACCCCTGCTCACAAAACTCCCATGGTTCCTGCTGCCTTTAAAGCGAAGTCTGGGACAGCAACTTGCACAGCCCTGCAGCTCCTACTGTGTGTTCCTGTGTGTGTGCACTTGTGTATGTGTGCATATGTTGGGGGTTGTGGGACAGGGTGTCAGAAGACATTTTTAGGTGTCATTCTTTATGGTTTTATTTTATTTTTGAGACAATGGCTGACCAGCAAGCCCCAGAGATCTCTTTGTTTCAGCCCCCAGCTCTAGGGTTACAAGTACATGCCACCATCATTGGCTCTTGTCAAATGTGGGTTCTGAGGAATCAAACTCACGTCTTCATGCTTGCTTGCGAGACAAGCCCTTTACCCCCTGAGCTATCCCTCTAGTCCCGGAGCCCCTATTTTGAACACTCATCCCTGTTTCTCTGCCTCCTGAAAGTCCACCCACTGCTCAAAGCTCTGTTCATTTGCCACCTTGCCTGGAAAGCTTTGCCGGATCCCCCTCCAGGATCTCTGAGTACATCAAGCCATCATCATCATCATGTTCCACCATCACCATTCCTGCACTTCTCAGACCTCCGTGTGCATGTAAATGACGCAAGCAGCTTCTAAAAGGTGACCCTGGCTCACCCGTTCTGGGGTGGGGCTTCCTAGGCTACAAGCCCTGAGCTGCTCAGTGACCCACTTTGTGCTTTAGTCTCTCTCTGGCTTTATTACAAATCTCCGTAAATGGAAGGTGGGCCCATGCCTCGCCATTTTGTGGGGACCAGGAGTGGGAAGAGGGATGTGATTGCAGAGACACCTGTACCCATCAGGCATTTTGCAGGGCAAGCAACACATTTATCTAGATTAGGACTCTAAATAAGAACAAAAACGATTAGAATAAACCCCATTCAAGCAAGTTTTGCCTTTTTTCTTCTTCTTCTTCATTTTCCTAGGGAGGCCAGACCACTAAGAGCAGCCTGGCTTCCTGCCTTGTGCTCTCCCCTGTGTTCCCCCTGTGCTCCCTCCCCTCCCCCCCTGTGCTCCTTCCCTATGCTTCCTCCCTATGCTCCTTTCCTGTGCTCCACTGTGCTCCCCTATTCCATTCTAAAGCTTCTGCAGAGGGCTCCAGAGGAAGGCACAGGCCGGCCTTGATTCCAGCATTATCTCCCTGGTGTCTTACATAAATCACTCTGGCTCCCCGAGCACGCCACTGCATCTGTAACACGGCACATCCTCCCCGAGGAGCTGGGTTGACAGTCTCCTAAAGCCTTGCCAGCTGCCCAGCACCAGTAGCACAGGAGGCAGAACACTGCCCACAGACTGGGACCGGAACCAGGTTCCACTTAGTCATGCATGACCCCTCTGGCTATTGGACCACCAAGAGATCCAAAAGTCTGGGAGATGGGAGCAGAGAAGGACTACTTAGGAAAGGTAAGGGGCTTTTCAATTTTTTTTTTTAGCATTAAATATACCTGTTGGAACTAGCAAAAACTTAGCCCTGCCTGAGACACATACATAAGTATCTGATACATGATTGTATTATACTAAGCATTCACTATTTATAACTGGGATTTTTCTTCCGGTACAGCTAGGCGCCAGACCCTGGGCTGTTTCCACTGCGCTGGCATCTCTTGGGGTAGGAAGCAGCAAGAACCCGTTCTCTTGCAAACAGAAACACCAAAGACTTCACCCTTCAATGCACAAATCTCCAAGCAGCCCTGAACAGAAGAAAACCCATCTGGATTTTAGCCACTGCTTGTCTCTAAGCCTCCGTGGAGATGGGGCATGAAGGAGACAGTCCCTACAGCCTAGCTGTGGCAGACTCTGGCCCCCTCATCCTCAGAACAGGTGCCAGAAAACTCATCAAGAGGAGGGCCCACCCAGCCACGCAGGAGGAGCCGGGTGTAAATTCTGTGGTAGAACTTCGTGTCTGAAAGGTAGATCGTAGAAGTGCCATTTGGAAGATTGAATGGCCCATAAACATTTTCATATTTCATTAGCCGATTAATGGGCATCTCTCTCTTTTTGGCGACTCTGCTGATTCTCAGCAGAAATTGCCGGGAGTAAATGGAGGCGTCTGGTGGAACCTTTCCGGGTCCCCGTCCTGTTATAGATTGCCCCAATTAATGCCCGTCCTGGGCTCCTTCTTCCTGTCCAGTTACTGTTAATAGATTTCTCATAAGTGGCTGGACTGTAAAAACCTCATAACTCAGTTTAATGCCCCCAATAAAATTATCTCAGATGTCGGCCCTGAATCATTGGCAGTGCCTAGGATGAGGGGACCGGTCTCTGTTTGTTTGTATTCTTCCTTGTACTTTCCTTGGGGAGATACAGTGGGAAAGAGGGGACAGAGCCTTTCTTAGGGTGCCTCTGCTGACTTCCTGATTTGACCTGGCATCTGTTTATTTGATCAGGAAACACTTGGGAGTAAACACTTGGGTGCAAGAGCTGGGACTTAGAGAATCATCTTCAATGGTGTCCGTCACAGCCCTGTAAAATGGCGGTCACAAAAATGTCTCAGATGAGGAGACTAGTACACAGAGATAGATGTGATCTCGGTCACATGGCCCAGTGTGGAAGCTAAGCTTGGGGGTGTTGTAGCCATGGTGGGTTCATTTTGCCTTTCTGAGTCCTGTTTCCCCACCTGAGGCATTCCAGCCTCTCTACCTGGTACAGCAAAGATTAGACACTCAGGGCTGGAGAGATGGCTCAGTGGTTAAGAGCACTGGCTGCTCTTCCAAAGGACCCATGTTCAATTCCCAGCACCCACCGGACAGCTCACAACTGTCTAACTCTAGTTCCAATGGATCCAACTCCCTCACACAGGCATACATTTGTACCAAATACCAACACAAACGATGATTAGGTGAACACATATTGACAATGACCCAAGCCCCGAGCCATGATGGTCTCCTTCTCCCTCTATCCTGGAGTTCCATGATGTACAGGTTCTCACATCCCTTGACATTTTGCTTGTCTTCTTTCTTTCCTTTTTTTTGAGACATAGTCTCAGGTAGCCCAAACTCTGAGGATGACCTTGAGCTCAAGATCTTCCTGCTTCTCCGACTTCCCAACCCAGTGTTAGTGTTACAGCTCAGCACCCTGATGTTTTCATCTAGATCTCCTTCCCGCTCTCAATGAGGAATGGGAAGGAGGGAGTGGACCCCAGCACAGATGTCTTCAATGTTCTACAAAGTGTGACATGGCGCTCACACTGGGGCCCAGTAGCTGCTCTCCAGGGTCAGACTGCCAATCAGCTCAGAGAGGGAGGAGCTAAGACCTCAGAGCTGTGGGGCTAGGCTGGGCTACCTCCTAGCCCAACCCTAGAAGACAGTTTAAGAACCCCAGCTGTGCATGGCGTGTGTGTGTGTGTGTGTGTGTGTGTGTGTGTGTGTGTGTGTGTGCGCGCGCACGCGCATGTGCGCGCGTGCGTTCATATGGGGGGCGGAGGGGCACGGTGCTCTCAACTACTGAGTATCTACTGTGTTACTCCGGCTTTCAGCACACCGTGTGCAGATGTTTTTGCATGCTCCAAGTGAAGACAGCAAGGTGGGCCTGGCCCCACTGGACTCATGAGTGCTGATCTGCCCTCCTGCAGCCTCAGGGAGGTGCATCAGTCAGCTCACAATGCCCCCAGTAGAGGATGGGGAGCAAGGGGAGGGGCCACTGGCTGGGTCTCAGGCACCTGCAGTTCTCCCTGAGTCTCAGTTCTACCATTTGGGAAAACCCTAAAACCAAGCCTCAGGAAGGATGATGGGCGTGAGGTCAGTAGCAGTGCACACCAGCTCCAGCTCTGCCCCAAGCCTGCTGTGACTGGCCTGGTGAGTGGCAGCCCTTCTCAGAGCCTCAGCTTTCTCGTCTGTAGACTGGACTGCCATTGCTGCTCTCAGGTCCTACAGATTCAGAAGGTATTTTAGGCAAGCTCACAGCACACAACAGGTTCTTACTGAGGCTCAGCACCCTTCCCTGTCTCTGGACTCAGGAAGGATTGGTCACCAGGATGACCCATGGATATCTTTATTCTTTGGAGGCCTGGAGGACATCTCCAGTGCCTTTTCGGTTCTAAGTGCCTCAGACGTGGCCTCTGTGGTAGAAGGGCCCAGTCTCTCCTCCAGCACAGGCCTCTCTGTGCCACTTCCCTCTTAGCCTCTCGGCGTTGTGCTTGGGTATCCCGAGCATGGGAGTCCTGGGGCACTGGGCAGGTTGATTTGCTGGGTCTGAGCTCCTCAGGCTGGCCATACACTAAGACACTAATGATGCCTGCAGAGAAAATTCAGGAGTGTGGAAGAGCTGAGTGTGCACACTTGTGCTTCAGTGCACGCATGCACACAAAGTGTGAGGGCACAGCAGAGACTTCATTCTCGTCTTCACAAGGGTGTCCAACACAGGGACTGACAGTAAACACATTGAGCATGCGACTAAGGACATATACTGTGGCTAGAATTTCCTACCTGCCTGGGATTTCTGGACCCTTTCGCCTCCTCTTACACATTCCTATCAAGGTGTCCCCATGTGAGCCTGAAGTTGGAGAGTCGCCTGCTTCCCAGGGGTCACTGACTTCTCAGCTCTCTGTCTCAGGTGGACACGAGCTAGACAATGGTGGACAGTCACAGGGCTCTTACGGTACTCCACACAATACTAGAGACTTCAGCTGACCTCTGCCTGCTACAGTCTCTTCCCATGAACTCATTCTTATTATACAGGATAGGCGAACTGAGGCCCAGAGAAGGTATGCATCCTACCCGAAGCCACACAGCTCACAGCAGGAAGTTCCAAAGCCAGTGTGACACCATGTCCCTGTTCTTACTGCCACACCAGGGTGGCATATTTCTGAGGAGGAACCCCCACCCGACCTCATCCCCACCCCTAGCCCTCTATCATAAACACAAAAAAACGTGAGCATGGTGGTGCCTCATCCCAGGGGGCTGCAAATGGGATTTACGGGGCCATTAATTACTTCCTCCTAATTAAATCAAAATTAAATGCGAGCAGAGGTAGGGTTTCCTTATTAAAGACAATTAAACGGACAGCGAGGCTATGCAAATAAAAGAGTCCAGGATTTAAACAGAAAGCAAATCAAATAAAGAGCCTCCCCCAATGCAAGGGGTCTGTGCACGCAGGCACAACTCGTAAGCCAAGAGTTCATCAATTTTCTTTAAATATTAGCAACTTAATTAAATCCACTCTCCTCCCCACTCTAATCCTGACGTATATCTAAAATAGATCTTACCGCCCACAGGAGTTGGTCATAAGTGCTGACCCCATAATTCTATCTTTAAAAAAAAATGTAAAATCCTACAAAATCCACATTCGACTGACAGGAGCCTCAGGGGAAATTACAGTTCAGAGAGGGGATTAGTGAAAGTCCCCAGATTTTATGGAAATGCTTTGGGGTGTATGTTTGAGGAGGTGACTGGGCAGGGCTGTGCAGGAGCCGTTGCTGGGACCCGGCGACAACCTAACAAGCTGGGCCTGGAGGTTCCCGTGGGTGCTGACAGGAGCCTGGCGGTGAGTGATGGAGAAGGCGGTGGTGAAATCGGCTACCGTTGGGCACACAGGGTTCACTGCCTGGTTCTGTTGCTAAGCTACCTTTAGAATTCGACAAGGACTGATGCTCAGTGTGATTCCCTGGGGTGGGGGACCAGGAAGCAGTGATTTCACTGGAACCACGGAGAAGTCCTTTCTCCTGGCAGATCAAGGGATGTGGCATGAGGGGAACACAGTCACGTACACGTGCACTCACAAGCACCGTATGTGTGGATTTGGCTGTCTAGGTGGCTTAAAACAAAACAAAAAACAAAACAAAACAAGCCTCAAGGTCACAGTCTTAAGACGGGTAGCCTCCCTCCAATGAGTGATTGCAAGCTCAAATGTGTGTATGTGTGTAGGGGGAAGAGGACTACTACAACCTGGGTATCTGAATCTGGTTCTGGTCAGCTCACTGTTCACACAAGGGTCCTCCCTCCGTGACAAGGTTCAGACAAGTGTTTCAAAGCGATGGAACCATCTTCTTGCTTCCTGCACCTCACTTTGGGAGGTGGCTTTAGCAGCAGGGGGATTAAGCTCTATGCAAAGAGGGTGGAGGAGGCTGGCAATCCACAGCAGTGGTGACGTCCTGTCCAGCCAGCGCATTGCTGTCTCTCAGAAGATGCTTAACAAACTCTAGACTTGAAGTGGTGTTCGCATACCCGATGGCTTGCCTGATCCTGTGTCTGTGTTGCCAATTGGCCTTGGCACAAGCCTCTCCATCCCCGTGGCCTCGGTTTCCCCCTCTTTACAGTGACAAGATTTATTAGGAGCCCTACTTACAACAAATTAGGTTCAAGGTGATGGCATGGGATTTACTCATGCTGTTGAGACCCAAAAGGCTGGCCAGGCAAAGATGCAAGCAGCCAGTTAATGGCTCGACTCCCTGTTTAGCTGCTTCCACTTTCTGGTTTTAGAGCCTGAGTGGCTGGCTGGGTGCTGCTTGCAGAGAATGCAGCTGTTGGGCCAAAGTGTGCTGGCAAGATGCCAGCCTAACAACACCCAGAGAATCTGCCCGGGTACCACCTTCATCCTATAGCCACCTCTGCGTCACCATCTCCACTACTGGCAAATCTCTAAATAAGTCATGCTCTCCAGGCTTCCAAGTCTTTGCATAGGATGCAGCTTCCTTCCATCAGCTTGGTAAGCTCCTACTCCTACGCTAAAACCCAGCTCAGGGGTTTTCTCCACCACAAAGCTAGCCAACAATCCCATTTAACTGGCTTCCAGGGCTGGTTTGTGAGTTTTTTTTTTTTCACACCAGGGTTCTGTGATGTGTAAAGTCTTGAAAGCTGCAGATAGCAGGAGCTGGATCATACTGCTATGTCCCCAGCATACCCAGGCTTCATGACTAGGAAGGGTTGAAAGGATGACCACCCTCACTTCCTTACAGCCCCAGAGCCTGTCTTCTGCCAGGTTAACCAGCATTTGCTCAGAGTTTGAGAAAGCATTCATTCATTCATCATTCATTCATTCATTCATTCTTTGACTTACTTATTCACAGAACAATGCGTGACCATCATGGGCACCAGACACTGGGAATTTTATGGTGAGCAAACATGCTTTGATGTAAGAGGCATGTGTCGATTGCATAATCAAACAAACACGTGTATAATTGATGCACATCTGAAGGACAGATATGGGGGATCTCAGGGGGGAGTGCGTGTGTGTGTGTGTGTGTGTGTGTGTGTGTGTGTGTGTGTGTGTTCCTAGCCTGGTGTACTCAGAGAGGGCTTCTCTGAGAAAGCGGCATTTGAATTGAGATGTGTAGTGAGTTTCTTGAACCTGGTAGGAGGAGGAAGGAGCGGGAAGGAGAGGAGACAGCTTGGAGAGAGGGGCATCAGAAGGGGAGACACCAGAAGAGAGAGTGACAATGTAGCAGGGGTACAGCTACACAAGACCCCGGCTACGCAAGACCCCGGCTGAGCAAGACCCCGGCTCTGCAGAAAGCAGGACCAAATTCAGGTGTGATCCCCAGGTAAGTTATTGAGGTCCAGGAAAGCGGTCAAGAACCCACGGGACATGATCAGACCTGTGAACTTGCTGGATGCCCCACAGTACCCGCGCATGAGCTGCCCCTCCTCCCCGCATCTAAAGTAGAAAGTAGGGCTCTGTGGAGAGAACATGGGGCGGGTGATGGGATAGCTTGCAGGGACAGGGACTACCAGCGGATGTCCCCAGAGCTGGGGTTGGAGAGTGGGCCCCACTTTACCTTGCCCACGTACAGGGGTTCTGTCCCTGTGTACTCCTCCACCACGAAGAACTGGTTCCACACCCAGCCACGCTTCACTCGGCCTGCACCCAGCTGGTTGTCTTGCTGGGTCCCAGGTGATGAGGATGGGCCAGGGGTGCTCGCGGCCCACAGCAGCGGTAGCAGCAGCAGCAGCAGCAGCAGCAGCACAGGCGATAGAGCCGCCCCTGCCCGGAGCGCCCCGTCGGGCCGTGGCCTCATTCTTGGCAGCGCGGGCCAGGCCCCGGAGCATGGACGGGAGGCACCGCAGCGTTGCTTGGTCACATGGTGGCCTCAGCCGCTGGGCTGCTGGGCTGGGCTGGGAGGGGGCGCGGCCGCACCCGGGCATGGACACCTGGTCCTGGCCCGCGCCCCCCTGGCTGAGGTCCCTGGCCCCGTCAACAGGCAGCACGGCTGCTCCTGGGTAGGGCTTGTGCCATAGTCCCTGTGCCCAGACGATGTGGTCAGTGCGGGCAAAGGGATCTTGAAGTCCTTCCGGGACTAGGGGTCATCCAGATCCATCCGGAACCTGTGGGACAAAAGAAAAAACTTGGGATGGGGTTCTGTTTGGAGACAGGCTGCAACTGTCACTGGTTTTGCTGTGACAAGCTAAACATCTTCTGGGTGTCTAGCACTGCAAGAACAGACACGATAGGGACAGTTGATGGCTCACCAGGTAGTAGGCCAGCCTGCCCCTAGTCTGTTCCTTCATCTTCCCATCCCCCAACTCCTCCAGCTGCTGCTCCAGCCCTCAGGACCCCAAAGCAGACTCAGTGGCTGCCTGCCTGCCTCGTTCCTGGCTGCTGAGTTCTCTGGCACAGTGGGATCCTCTGGAGTCCCCACAGAGGCAGCTTCCAGGAGCCAGAAGCTCCAGGCCTCCAGAGTGCAGCTTGAGGCTGTTCCTCAGTTCTCCCTAACAGCAACCCCCCAAAAAAACCCAGAGGAATCCTGCTGGCAGCTGCCACCCCAACACCCCTTGTGGGAAGGGATCCTAGAGTCCTAAAGGACATTGCTTGCAGCACCCCCAAGCAAGTGACTCTGGGTAGACACATTCCCTGAGCTAGTGTCTCCCCTCCTCCACCCAGCCTCCCCCTCCCCCCTCCACTCCCCACCAGCACATGCTGGCTGTAGATCCATCCATCTCGCCTTCCCTCACATTCTGCTCTCAGCAAGGAAGGATCTGAGACACTCACACCTACTAGACCCATAATGAGGAATAATGGCCTAACGCGCGTGTTTGTGGGGCAGCCATGCTCCCGCCAAGAATTTCAGGTACAGAGAAGAATTTCAGGTGCAGTTCAGCTCCATTCAAGAACCTCCTTCCACTGGTCTCAGCACCCAGCCAGGCTCAGCCTAGGTGCGGGAACCAAGGTAGATAAGGCCATCCCATGACATGAGGGGCCGGTGGCCAGTGGTATGAGACGGCAGACTGCAGACTTGAGGGGTGCGAAAGTTTGGTGGGTGGCAATCAGGGCAACTTCCTGGAGGAAGAGGCACCTGGGAAGGAAGGGGTGGTGTCCTGAGTGCAGGCCAGCTTAGGAGGGTTACAGTAACAGTGTGGAGGGCGTGGCTGGGCAGAGGGTAGGGGTGGGCCTTCTGAGGTTGAGGGAGTACTCCAATGGTTGGGGTGGGAAATGTGGGCTGCCTCCTTTAGTACTGCAGTGGGGAGTCTCATGACATCATGTGACATGAACTGCAACCCTGGGCGTTGGGACTCTGTGTCTGGGTGGGGTGACATGTGACTCCCTAGGTTCTGAGTGCTGGGGTCTCCAGAGAGAGCAGAAGGGCTGAATACAATGGCCAGAGGTGAAGAGCCATTGCACACAGGAACACAGGGGACAGGCTGTGACATAACTGACCCTCTGGCCCCTGCGTGAGCGGATCCCTCCGTAGTCCCCGCCCACCCATTCTGTGCCCCGTGTCTGACTTCTACCACCCAGGTGTCCCTGCTGCTCTGCTGCTCTATTGCCTTGGGGACCTGGCTCTGATTCCTCCTCACACAATGGCCCGGCTGGTTGTAATGAGGCTGGAGTTATGGGTGAGGAGGGGACGCCCTCCAAAGCCTTCATTTCCTGGAGCTTATGAGTTCCCTGCTTTGCCTCGCCTGCCTCAGGGAACTGTTCCCCTGGCTCCAACGGGAAGTTGCAGGGCTGCACAGGGCTGCAGCAATGAGTGTGCGGGCAGGGGTGTGTAGTGCCGAGCACTGGGGGCCAGAGATTCCAGGGAGCCTGGGGTCATTTGGTGTGTGCGGGCCAGCATTTGCAGGCACTGGGCGGCCATGGCTCTGTCTCCTTTTATTTCTTTGTTTATAACACCTCCTATGGGGGGGCAGCACCCTGAGAATCACTCATTCATTCGTCAAACAGCACTGCCTAATGCATCTAGGAGCCGGAAAAGACTCTCATTCATTCCTTCTCTCACTCATTCAGTACACTTTTAACATCTGCGTGAGGCAGCTGGATGGAACCAGTTACTAGGAGAGAGACACGGTTTCTGGCTGTTACTTTACTCTCTCCATAAATATTTGCCAGCACTTCCCTGATGCCAGCTCCTGAGTGGGGCACTGGGGACACAGCAATAAACAGTCCAGGCCTTAAGGGAAGTGACCTTCAGGTATGTGGGGAGGGAGCAGGAGCACGAAGGACCTGGGTCCACAACATCACTCAAGTATTAAGAGTAGGGGTGGAAAGAAGGCAAAACCATGGCAGGAAGTCTGGAGGGAGTGAAGAATTATGGGTGGGTGGGGGTCTCTCAGAGGAGTGGCTGAGTCTAGAAGGATGAGGGGAAGCCAGACGCAGAGCAGTGGGACATGCAAAGGTCCAGAGGCTGGAGTGAGCGAGCAAAGGCTCATCACTAGGTGGCTTGGGGGAGAGGGGGACTGAGGTCAGGGGACAAGGTGGGGGTGTGCACTTGGCAGAAGTGCACTTGAGAGAGGGGGTAAGTTGAGTTCTAAAGCATTGCCTGAAAGTTGCACAGGCTACCCAGGCCAGAGCAATCCTTGAACCCAGGACTTGGGCTCTCCTTGGTACAAGGGGAAAGGCAGGGATGAAGCCCCCACTGGGTGCATGTGGCAGGCCCTTTGCCTGCTTCCATCTTCCCCTCCTCTGACCTGGGCCATGGTACCTCATCCTCCAGGCCCTCCCTCCAGTCACTGGCCAGCCTCCCTGGCTGCCTGCCAGCTACTTGCTTGCACTCAGCACAGCCTGCCAGTGCGGCAGCAGCCAGATCTCCTCCATCTTCTGTTTCAGCTTTGCCTGAGGGCACCCACGGCCAAGACCCTGCCCTGGGGTTTTGTCTGACCAGGAGGACAGCAGTGGAACCCTGAGGAACCATCCAACTCTCCTTTGACTGTGTGAGCCTCTGGGCATGTTGGTAGCCTGCCCTGGCCATGGGGCTCAACTTCCTGCATGGGAATTTCTTAATCCGAATGGGATTAAGAAAGGGACTCCTGGCCAAGCTCGGTCAATGCTGGCCTTGCGTTACCTGCTCTTGAACCTGGCCTGCCACAGTGCACCTGTCCACTCAGTGCAGGTGCAAATACACCATTTCACACTTGGCAGCCGCCTTAGGTCACAAAGGTCTGTTAGTCGCTGATCTAGGCTCAGCAGAGAGAAACAGACACCTTGCTTTGTGAAGAGGAGACACAGACAGACATGAGCAGTGGACAAGTCTGACACAGTTTGGTTTTGGGTGTGAAAACCACTGTGGTGGTGTTGGGGTGCGGGACTTAAAGGAGGGCTTGGGTCGTTGTGAATTCATACTGATCTCTGGAGACTGTGGTCAGTTCCTTAGGAGAGAGCGTAAGTGAAGCCATCCCAAGAGCCCTGTTCAAGCTTGCTCTTCCAACTTGGGCCATCGCAACACCTGGACTGTTCAACCTCTAGGACCATGGATGGAAATAAACTGCTGTGAGCTGTTTTTGTTTGTTTTGAGAAGTGATCTCACTATGTAGCTGTGGCTAGCCAGGAACTCACTATGTAGACCAGGCTGGCCTCAAGCTAACCAATCTGCCTGCCTCTGCTTCTTGAGTGCTAGGATCAAAGGTGTGCACCACCATGCCTGGCTACCTCTTTTATTTATAACTTACTCAGTCTCCAGTATTCTGTTACAGTAACAGAAAATTGTATCAGATGATGGTCAAGCGTTGTGGAGAAAACAAAGCAGAGGAACAGGGTTGGGGGGCTATTTATGCATTCTCTGTCATCTACCCATCTACTTATCTGTCATCTCTCAACTTACCAAACATTTTAAATGATGATTTGTACAGAGTGGCTAGGGAAGGCTTTGCCATTAAGATGCTATTTGAAAAGAGATCTGTTCAGGCAGAGAGTAGATGCCATAAAACTAGAATGAGCATTCTGGCCTGAGGGAGAGGCAAGGGCAAAGGCCCCGGAGACCAAGCATGTTGGAAATGAGAGACCATGGGGGAGGGAGCCTGGTGTGGTGACATAGGCAGCAAGTAGGGGAAAAGAGATAGGAGTGTCACACTGTGAGGTCTGAGTTTTCACTGTGAGATGGGGCCCTGGGTAGCTTGAGTATGGGAGTATGGCAAGCCAGCACGCACTGACGCAGACACACATGTGTACATATGCAGAGTCATGGCAGCCAGGAGCACGTAAGCAGGGGCTGAGAAGTGTGGCTTGACTGTGGGAGGTATGGACAGGTCTGAAAGGGGGCGCATGAGGCACAATGTGGTTTCCTCTGGTGGAGCCGAAGACGCTGTGGGTAGAGAGGGAGTGAGTGAGGACGCGGGAGGCCGCCTTACCACACAATGGATGTGGTGTGTCAGCTTGTTGGTTGGACAGCTGGCCCCTACGGAAAGCAGCACTGTGCTGTACCAGGGTCACGTGCTCAGGGTGAGCTTGAGATTCCGACAAGAATTCAGGTGAGTTTGCCAAGGGGTGGGCAGTATAGATAGAGAGAAGAGACGACCAAAAGACACTGGAAGGGACTGGAGTCTACCTCTGGAACGCCATAGGTAAATCACTGTCCAAAGGGGAGAGTTGTCCATCCATCCATCCATCCATCCATCCATCCATCCATCCATCCATCCATTTGCTTATCTATTCACCCATCCAATCATCTACTCATCCATCCAGTCCATTTAATCCATCTAGTTATACATCTATCCACTCATCCATCCAATCTGGCTATCCAGTTACCTACTCATCCATCCATCCATCCATCCATCCATCCATCCATCCGTTCACTAATCATCCATCTATCCAGCCTTCCCAAACCCTCTGAACACCCTCCCCCCACAGCCAGATAGGGAGCTCAAGATTCCTGGAACGATGGTGACATAAAGACACACTCCTTCCCTTAAGAAGTCCCCATGTGGGTGCTAGAGCCCTCTCCCAGCATTTTCCTTGCACCAGGGAAATGTACCACTTCCCATTTATCTCTGTAGCAGTTTGTGCTGTTGACTGCGAGCCAAGCCCGGTGGAAGCTCCTCGTGCCCTGGGATGGGTAGCAGAGAGCATTTAAAAGAAACAAAAAGAAACAGCAACAAAGCATGGAGATCAGACCACAAGAGCTAAGGAGCCACCCAAGGATTTAGGCAGGGGTGGGAGGGGAGGCAGGAAGTCACAGAAAGAGAGACGGGGCAGAAGAGCCTGAGGAGGGGGGCGGAGAGTGGGGAGATGGGGGGTGAGGAGGTGGGGGATGGGGAGGACAGGGCAGCCTGGCTGGTGACTAAAAAGGAGGAGGAGGGAAAAGCCACAGCTGGCTGGGGAGTGCTGGCTTGACCTCTGTCCCTGTTTCTGTTTCATTTCAGCACCCATTCTTACTGGGGCCATGTGTGCTCGGCTTCTCCCCTGTAAGCAGTGACTGGTTATACCAGCAACAGCCCCTTTCCCCCTCCCTGCCAGTAATCGGTTTACAGAGTGTCCTATAACACAATTCTGGTCAATAAAACATAAAGGGCTATCTTCTGGGAAGCTTCTTGGAAATTATTTCTACTCCTAGTAAAAAGGGATGCCTTAAGGAGAAAGTTTGGAGCAACAGCAGCCATTTTGGAATGATAAAGTGAGCTATTTCCAGCTGCCAAGTTCTACTAAGAAAAGATGGAGAAACGTGTTTCTAATGATGTTGTGGAACCACCACATCATCTTGCCCTGGTTTTGGACCTCGGTCTAGTGCTGCTTCCTTTAGATTCTCTCCCTTCCCCAAAACACCCTGAGACCTGTCTAGCCAAGTCAACATCTTAGGCTTGCTATCCGCTGTGAGGACGAGCGTCTAAGCAACGAGGACCACGCTCATTTCCAGAGTGAGGCACATACAGGTGCCTGGGTAGGTCTCAGGAGAGGCTTGTTCCAGAGTTCAGCTGCTGTCTGGGGAGAAGGTGACCTTCCCCACCTCAAAGGAGCCCTGACACGGCTGTCCTCAGCTTTGCCTGTACTCTACGGCTGCCATGCTATTTCTGTCCATCTGCATTCTGCAGCAGTGGCCTGCACATCCTGTCTGGATTTCTCAGTACCCTGGCACTGCCACTGCCAAGGTGAGGGTGCCAGCTCTCCTCTGTCATCTGGCTGTCTCCCTCGGGACAGGCAAGGGCTTTTCCTGCCTGTTTGACGTTTGTCTCCCAGTCGGTCATTGTGCCAGGAGCCAGGAGAGGGCTGGGCACAGTGACTTCCAGGCAGGACAAAGTGGAAGACAATTTATGGTGCAGCCTGGTGTTTGTCACACCAGCCTGCTCCTCCGTACTCCAGGTCATCTCCCAGCCCTGGTCGGAGGGGTAGACTCACGCCCTGGGCACCCGTGAGGCCACGAGGCCGGGCTGTTGCTGGACCGTGAGGGCCTGAGTACCCCACTGTGTCTGTGAGCCTCACTGTTTTTGTCTGGAACTGGGAATGGCTGTGCTGACCTTAGGGTGACAAGGTTGGATGCTGAGGTTGTTGCTGGAGAGAGAGCTGGTGTTGGGCAGTAATGTTGGAGGACCAGCAATGCCTGTTTCTGGTCACTTGCGGGCTTCCCCTGGGCTCCTGTTATATACCAAGCATCCTGGCTAGAAAGGGGTCTCAGAGAAAATATCCATACACTTACTCATTAATTTGTGAACAATTACTAGCCAGGCCCACAAGTGACTGATGTTGGGTCTTGTGCCAAGGACAGTTGAGATGAGATTTGATTGACACGGTGGAAGTCAGCTGACTGTGCCCTAGGGAGGTGCTGGTGTTGGGGCAGGGAGATGCAGAGTAGGGACGGCACTGAAGGTTCACCCGTGTCCTTTCTCCATGCCCTCCGGGCTCCCAGGGCTGCCAGTGGGCTCCTTGCCTGGCAGGCTGGCACCTGTCTGCCCTACCCAAGTCCTAGGGCACAATGCCTGCTGGATCCTGGACCCGGAGCACATTGTGTCCAGCTGCAGCCTGCTCCCTGGAGGACGTGGTTTCCACCAGCTTAGTTCTTGCCCTTGGTGAGAATGGATCCCAGTGCCCGAGGCAGGAGTAGTGAGGCATGGCGGGTGCTGGGCCAGCCCCCCCCCTGCTCCCCTCTCAGGATCCCAGGTAGAATGGCATGTGCTGGCATGGGATCAGGGTCTTCCAGAACTTCTCAGCTGGGAAGCCAGATGTACAGGGAGGGGTTATCAGAGCTGGGAGCCTCCACCCTCCCACACAACACGCCTCACACGTGCAAAGGCTGCCCAGGGTCTCAGATACCTCATCTAAGCTGAGCATGCAGGGGGCACCATCAATGCCTTCAAAACCTCCTTGGCCTCCTTCTGTGGAGTTAAGCTGGGTTCACCTGTTCCCATGTAGGTCACAGACTTTGTCGGCTCATCCCCAGCCTCTGGAGGTGGCCACTGATTTTCCAGGCAAGGAAACTGAGGCACAGAGCGGTCATGTGACTTGCTCAGGTCACACCTTGATCTGCTTTGGAGCTTAGATTTGAACTCTGATCTGTTGGCTCTAAAGCTCAGATTGTGGACACCCACTCAGGACCCAAACCTACATTCTCTATGTGATAACACTGCCCGGTGCCCCTCTGCAGGCACAGATACCCTGGCTATGCTCTGGATCTGAAATTCCTGCTGGGTGCTCACATGTGAAAGGCCCCAACCCCAGTGAGGAGGTGGCCAGAGCTGGGGCCTTACTAGGTAACCGGATTATGACTGCTCCGACCTCATTAGTGACCACCCTTTGCTAGACTAACTCAGTGGGCTGTGGGGAGATGACAGGTCACCGGGGCATGCCTCTGAAGGGCATTGGTGCACAATATTTGTGTGCACTGTGAGGATGTGTCTCTGCCTAAGGACCTCATGATTGGTTTAATAAAGAGCTGTACTGTACGGCCAATAGCTAGGCAGAATTTCCAGGGAAGAGAGAGGAAGAGCAGAAGGAATCTAGGCACGTGGAGATGCCAGGAGATGCAGAGCAAATTGGATATATAGTACAGAGGAGAGATAACCGAGCCATGAGGTAAAACATAGATTAATAAAAACAGTTTAATTAAGTTGTAAGAGCTAGTTGGGAAAAAGCGTAAGCTAAGACCAAGCTTTCATAATTAGTAGGAAGTCTCCATGCCGTTACTGGGGAGCTGGCGGTTCCACAAAGGAAAGTCCGACTACATTTGAGAAAGCTCGCTGCAGGACATGCTTCCCTCCTGTCCCCACACTCGGTTTCCTGCTCGCTGCATAGTGAACAGCTTTGGTTCATACCCAATCCCTGCCGTGACACTCTAACCAGCCTACCATGGCCAACGCCTCTGAGACCCTGAGTCCAAATCAACCTTTGCCAAAGTGTTCCGTCCCAGCAGCAAGAAGCAGTGACCAATGGCAACTAACCAGACATCGCCGTTTAGGATGCTCACGCTTCAGGGCCTTTGTCCCTGTCCTTAGGGCTGGGCATGCCCTTCTGCCTTGCCCAGTGAGACTCTCCCCCACTCAATCCCTCTGTCTCCCCCTCGCCCAGGGCTCAGGAACTGGCTTTATCTGGGTCCAGTGCTAGCTTGCTGCTTGTGGGGTCATCACGAGCTGCCCTCTACCACCCATTCCCATTGTATTCCAGGGCTCTGGACATGAGGGCTTGAAGAAGGTGGCACGGCTGCTTGGCTGCCTGGTCCAGGGTAAGAAGGACAAGAAGGGCGGGGTTGTTGCTGCTCAGCCTCTTTCCCCAGACTGCAGGGCTGCAGTCTCCTTTCACTCTGCCTCTTCCATTTTTGGACTCATGAAATATTAACTGAGTAGCTATGATACGCCAGACCCCTGCTGGAGGCTGAGGAACCCACTGAGCTCAGTCTGTGCCCCACGACTGCCTCCCACCCTGTATGTACATGTGTGCACTCACTCGTGCACTGATTCTACAGACAGATGTGTATGTACAATTCCCAGTTGGGTTAACCTCTGCAAAGATAAACACAGGCATTTCCACATACATACAAGAGACACAACCTCACTGCGGGTGGGAGAAATGGCTAAGAAGATAGTTCCCTAGAAAGGACTTGGCCAAGGCAAAACTTTCCATGGCCCATGAGATACACTCAGGGACAATCTAAGAACATTCCAGGCCAAGGTGGTGAGCTGAAAGGTCATGGCCAGGTAGCAGTAAAAATTAACTACCCTAGTTTGATGATGTGACCCACAGGAGTAATCCTAGTGTGTGGGAGGTGGAGGCAGGAGGATCAGGAGTTCAAGGCCACCCTCAATTACTTAGTGAGTCTGGGGCTAACCTGGGGTAAAGGAGACATTGTCTTTAAAAAAAAAAAAAAAAGTTAATTAGCCATGGTGGAGAGGGGATACAGGGCTTGGGATTTGGGCTGGACAGCCAGAGGTGGGAAAGGGACGTGAGTGAGCTTGTGTTTAAAGAGGCGTGGTTGCGCCTGTGGTTCTGGGAACAATGTCAAGGCAGAGGTGGTGTCTGAAGAAGACAGCGGTGGTGGTTCAGACCTGGGAGGCCGCTGTGGGGTGAGAGAAAGTGACAGCTCTGAAATATTTAGGAAGCAGAACAGAGCAGACTCCATGATGGATTGACCTGAGGGGAGGTGGGAGGAGGCAGCTAGGGATGGCTTCCCGGTTTTATTTTTCTGTTTTCGCTGACATTTATTGATCACCTACTAAGAGCCAGGCACATCCCGCACTTCACGAGCACCACCTTCTCTGTTTCTCATGTAACCCCATAAACTCAGTCCTCCTCCTCCTCCTCTTCCTCTTCCTCCTCTTCCTCCTCCTCCTCTTCCTCCTCCTCCTCTTCCTTCTCTTCCTCCTCCTCCTCTTCCTTCTCTTCCTCCTCCTCTTCTTCCTCCTCCTCCTCCCCTCTCCTCCTCCTCCTCCTCCTCCTCCTCCTCCTCCTCCTCCTCCTCCTCCTCACGGTCTCCTCCCTGGGAAGGAGGATGTGGGAACCGGGACCCGGGTCCTCTGGGGAAACAACCTACACAGGTCACGGCTACAGAAAAGGAAGTCACGCAGGCGGGCGGCATGAGTCAGTGCAGACTATGCTGGGCCACACTCATGGAGCCTCTCCTCTGTGCCAGGCACAGAGTCATCCAATTAGCTAATAATAAGGGGTGACAGCTAAACGCAGGACATTCCACATCCACCCTCTCACTGCAGTCTCCAAATAGCCATCTTTCAAATTTCTATTACAGAAAGGAGAGCCATTGGCTCAGAGAGGCTGAGGACTTTCCCAAGGTCACACAGCTACTTAGTGGTAGATCCGGAATTCCCATAGGCTGTGGCATGGGAGGAAGAATGAAGATGGGCGAAGGGGGCTGTAGTGGTTGCTGGGACGGGCACAGGAGTTGAGACCATACTCTTCTCTGACTGTGACTTACCCTAGCTCGTGTCCATACTCGAGACCTGACTTCCGAAGTCAGCTAGGAGCTCTGAGGGTGTGCACCTCTACACAGGCTTGCACACACAAGCACTTCCTGGGGCTGACTGCTGCTCACCTGCCAGGGCCAGCAAGTTCACCCCTGTCCCAGGTGTTAGGGTTACACCTGCCCCGTGCCCTGCCCCCGCCCCGCCTGTGTGCAGTGCTGCAGGCACAGGCTCGATGTACATCATGTTGACAGTAGAAATTACATCCCGGCTGCTGTTTTACACCGCACCCCGTCAGAACTCACCGCGGCCCAGTGATCAGGACAAATTGAATACCATCCTGGCCGTGTCAATATTTATTCCATTTTACAAACGTGGCTGGATGGGGGGCAGGGACCCGCTGAGGTGCCAGCCGAGCAAAGCCCCAGGGAGGCTGTCCCCCCTCACAGTGGACCACCATCTCTCTTCCCTTTCTCCCTCCTCCCTCCCCTCCTTCTGGACTTTCCATAATCGGTTAAAATTGAATTTCAGTCTCGATGCTGAAAACGGCACAAATCATTAACACATGCTGTAACTAATAATTACAAAATGGAAAAATGGATCCACCCTTCGATCAAAACTCTGGAAGTCACACCCTCCCAGAAGCCCTGCCCTCTGTCCTCTGAGACCCAGCAACAGGTTCCCCTGCCCTGACTTTGGAAACAGACCCTTGATTTGTTTGTCTGGGATCACATCACTGAACATTCCTGCACAGCTGGCTCTTTTGTTGTTTTGCTTTCTTTTGAGCTCCTACTGTATACATTCTTCAGGGTCTTTATTTCTATATTGTAGCTACGAGATTCCTCTTTGCTCTAATATGGATCTTTTTCGTTGTTGTATAGTACCCCGTTCTGTAGCTGCCATGGTTCCTCGACCTGCTCCATCCCTTTGCTGTCTTCCTCTCGTCCGCATTTCCCTCCTGCTCTGCCTTCCAGGTTGCTTACTCCTTCCCCCTTTTCCTTCCTGTCTTACCTCCAGGGTCTGTCTGCTACCTCCAAGGGCAGCACACTGCTACTGAGCATACACGTGGTCCCATCTCCGTGCTACTAGAGCTCTGATACCTCCTCTTGGGTGCTCTCGCCTTTCTGTAGCAGCTGGTGTAGGTAGCTACAACCAGAGCAGGTCCTCTGGGGCACAGAGAAGTCCCCCATCCAAGAAGCTTCACTCCAAAGCAAACATTCCTCCCAGACTGGAAGACAATTTGGGGAACCCGAGGGACCCTCCAGTCGAATTCAGAAGGGAGCTGGGTGTGGGGACGGGAGCCTAGCCCCCACCTTAGCTCTGACACTCAAGGTCTCAACCATTGCCCTCTGTCCTTGAGTAGGGTCTCACCAAGCCAAGGCAAGGACGAGCCGTAGGAGGAGGGGACCTAGGAGTCACGGAGGGAGCACCTGGACGCCCCAGGGACTCATGTGACACATTCCTGTCAGCCTCCCTAGGCTCAGAGGCTGCATGATGAGGCTCATATTCAGGGTAGTTAATTTTTACTGCCACCCAAGCAGATGACATTAAGGCATCTGTGCCTTTGCGGTAGAGGAGAAAGCTCCCTGGGCAGGAAGGTGGGGTAGATGGGACCAGAGCCTGGCTCTGATACCACCAAGCTGGGTGACCTTGGGCCAGTCTCTGCCGTCTCTGGGTTTCTTTGCAATAGAAGATTATAATTGGTTCCCAGGGTTCATTTCAGAACCACGGTGGCCACATATCGGGAGCTTATTCAGAATTCCACCCAGCTCTGGAACATCTGATATGGTGACCATGACGATCACAATATTAAAGGGCACGTGGTGCTTCTAGAACCTTCCACAGGCCAGGGACATGAACGTTGGAGGAGTTGAAAGTCAAGGCCTGTACTTCCTGCCTACTGGGCTGTGCCCTCTGCAGGGCTTCCGGTGCTATCCAAGCCACCGAGGAGCACAGAGAAGCACAGACAGTCACCGTCTAGGGTGACAGCTAGCCTGGAAGCAGGGAAGCCAGGACCTGGCGGAGGAAGTCTGGTCACACAGCCTGGCTGCTCTGGGAAGGTTCTGTAGCAGCTCTTGACACAGAGCTGCCAGCCCTGGGCTGGGAATTGGCATCAAGCACCCACTGCATGTGTGACTCTGAACTAAGGGTACATGCTGTAACCAGGGCAAGAGCTTACTGCGTATTAACGTGTTTATTGCTATGTTTGCATGTTTGTGTGTATACATGTATGGGTATACAAATGGAGGTGCATATGCATGTGTGTGCCAGTGTGTACACGCGCACGCACGCTACAGTGCACGCAGAGGCCAGAGGTTGATGTCTAGGATCATCAACTGCCCTTTCTATTTTATTCTTTTATCTTTCCTTTTACGTGCATGGCTGTTTTGCTCGAACACATGTCTGTGTACCACACGCCTGTGGAGGAAAGAACATTGGATCTCTTCGGACTGGGTTACAGATGGTTGTAAGTTGTCCCGTTGGTGCTGGGGACTCAACCTTGGTCCTCGGCAAGAGTAACCAGTGCTCTTAACAGTGCTCCAGCCTTTTTATTTAATGCTTTTGAGACACAGTCTCTCAGTAAAACTGGAGACTGTGGCTTGGCTGGACTGCTGGTCATTCATCCCCAGAGACCCTCCCATCTCTACTTTCCCGGTGCTGGGATCACAGACACACACCACCGTGCCTGGCCCTTCCTGTGAGTTCTGGGGATACAAAGGCAGGACCTCATAGCTGTGTGCCTTAGCCAAACGCTGCTAAGCCGCCATCTCAGCCCTTCTTTATATCTTGAGATGGTATCTCTGTAGAGGCCTCAAATCACAATATAGAAAAAAAATGACCTTCAATTTCTGATCCTCCTGCCTCTGCCTCCAGAACTGGAGGCATCAAAGAGTCACCATGCCTAATTTTCTGTCATCATTTTGGGAACTGGCACACAATTGGACAGGCATTCGCCTCTAGTTACTAAGGCATGGGACGGAGGTCTGTGACTCCTCTAGTGTGGGTCCAGCTCCTGAGACACCTTCATTCTGTGCCAGCCTGGACTGTACCCCTAACACTCAAGAGTCTCAGTCTTCCCTCCTGTAAGGTGAGACGGCTGGATGAGGCAGCAGGCAGTCACAGACCTGGCTTCTGTGGCTACTGCTCTCTCTCCTCTGTAGGACACAGTGTTCTCATCTGTAAAAGATGTTCCCACAGTCCTGCTCCTACACACATACACACACACACACACACACACACACACACACACACACACACACACACACACGGCGGAAGGAGGGGCTCAGCTGCCTGGAAGGGGGTCCTGAAGTTGATCTCTGTGTGCCAATTGATAACAGCAGGCTCCATGGAGGCCTCTGGGGGTCTGACGCCAGACCAGGCCTGGTTTCTGAATCTGCCAGGCGCTGGATTGCCCACCCCATGAACGAATGGCCTGGGGTCAGGAGCTCATGGTAGTTGCGGCATTTCCTTATCAAGGCCTCAGCACCTACTGTCTGCGGCTGTGAGACACAGGCATGCTGGGTGGCCCTTTCCACTGAATCAAATCTATCACAAACCCGGGACCTGACCTCAGCTCTAAAGATGAGAGCAGGCAGGATGCAGCCTGAGCCTGGGCTTAGCCAGCCAGGCCCTGCCATTCGCAGAGGAGGGAGCCCCAGGCCTGCCGCCTGCTGAGCTCACAGCAGGATCAGCGCCCCAGATCTCTCTCAAAGCCAGGCCGCCACCACTGGCCTCGCGGCTCATCTCCCGCAGCTCCCTGAGGTCCCGGCGATTATGCCACTGAACATTCCGCTTTCATCTTGTCAACCTCGCAGTAAATTACAGGCCCGGGGAGGCGTGGGTCTCCTCCTTAAACAAGATTCAATTCCACTTAGATGCCCCCCCTTCCCGCCCCCCACGTGGCTCCCCCCCCCCCCCCAGCCTGCTCAGGATTTATAGCCTTTCCTTGCAGGCAGCTGGTAACCATGGCAGGCTCCTTGGGGAGGCTGCAGGCTGGAGCCTCCACAGCCCCAGGCTTCAGCTCGGCCACCGCCTCCTCAGCAGGGAGAGGAAAGGCCAGGAGTGTGGCTTCCAGAAACTTAGGGTTGGGGTAGCACAAACACTAGCCATAGTGAGTGCTGTGTCCACTTACCCCATCTTCCCAGTCACTGACCCGCTGCACCGGCCAACCTCCTATCTTCCTGTTCACTATTGGCACAGGTACGTTTACGAACACCTGGGCGTTGGGCTGTAAGGATGGACAGCTGCAGTTGCTGTCCAGGGCTCCAGAACCAGGTATGGCAGCCTTGGGCCAGGACAGCCACTGCCCCGGTTCCTCCAGCGACCAGAGCACTCCCTTGGCAGAGAGAGCATCTTCTCTAATGATTAGCACAGCCACCTAACGATGGCCAGGCTCAGCTGGCCCTGGCTGACACTATTTCAGCATTCAAGGCCCTCTGTCTTGTAGCTAAACACGTCCTTGTCCAATCCGGGTCTTCTCCACTTGGCTCTGAGGGTTTCTTCCCCCTTGCCTCACTCTCCCTACCCCCTACCATCACCCCCTCCCTTCCACTGCATTACAGAATATCAGAATTGGAAACCTATCATTGCTCTAACTTTCCTGATAGAGAGGCTAGGGGTGAGGTGACAGTGCGCTCGGATCTGCCAATGAGGAGCCTCAGCAAGCCTGCTATCCATTGGCGTGATGCCCTTGCTCTGAGCATCCCACATGAAAAGCCGCTGGATTCTCACACAGCACCCAGAGGCAGCTTCTGCCCTGTTGCCATGGATATGAAGCCCAGAGAGGTCAAATGACTTAGCCAAGATCACACAGTCTGATGTATGTTTGAGCCACGTTTCTACGTGGGGCTCCATGGTCCATTCCTCTCTGCTTCTTGTACCAGGGAGACTCAAGAATGGATGCCAATCCAGGGAACATACTACCAGCTTTCTCCTGGGGCCTGGTCTGCGTTACATGCTTTCTTGGGGACTGTCCCCTCCTGTCCACACCATTGGGGACTTCCAGGTTTATAAGTTCCTAGTCTACTGTAGCCCTGGACATCTACATACTGTAGATCCCGTCCATCTCTCAAATGAAGGTTAACCCAGGCATCAGCTCAGTCCGGCCTGCTTACGTACAAGTTCCTGTGGGCTTCTGAATGAAGCGGCCTCGCAAGGTTATGTAGGAGCTCGGCATAGACAGCCATGGGAAGGGAGTCAAGGGCAGAGAAAATAGCTTGTGTATCAGCCCTGGGAAGGCTGAGAGGGAGAGATGGGCCCCAGCTAGACTGAGTACCTTGGTTTCACACAGGACTGGGAACCATCTCACTGACCTGCATGTGTCCCAACAGACAGGCAAAGGGCCTGGCGTGGGGATAGGGGAGTACTGCTACCAGGTCTCACGGTTGCAGGTTGGACGCTAGGGACTGCAGGTTGCAATCCAGTTTGGCCCAGCGGCCCTCCAGACTGTGAGCCAGGTCCCATCTGGGGTGACAGATAGACAATGCCGGTGCCAGGCCTGAGGGGTGTTCCTCCATTTCCTCTCCTGACAAGCGATGGAACTGCAGATAAGGATTCTTCTTCCTAATCTCCCTGCTCAGGCTGGAACCGGAAAGCAAGCCGAGCCTGGCACTCTGTTCAAGGCTTAATCCTCCCCTTCCTGCGTTTAAAGCAGTCACGGGTTTTGGTAGCCATCTCTGGAGGATGCTGTTGATAGCAAGCCAACTAACCACACATGGGTCTCTGTTACAAGGACAGCATGAGATGCTGGGGAGGCCCCAAATCTGCTCACTGCTATAGAGAAGGCAGGAGCAGGAGCGGGGTTGGTGGGATCCATGTGGGAGTCACACCTGGGCTACACTGGGTTCCCAACTTTGTTCCTGCCAACTGTGTGACTTAAGGAAAATCACTTCCCCTCTCTGAGCTTCAGCGCTCTTCTATGTAAAATGGGGAAAATAAATCCTTCAAGATTTTTTCTTTTAAAGCTTGAGTAGATAGCAAATACAAAAGTAATTCTCTGGAAAGTCAAGTGCCGGAACCAGGTGAGCCGTGATTATTATTTTCCACAGGCGAGAGAGGATCAGAGTCTGAGAGTGAAAGGGGGCACAGGGGCTGCTGGGAAGGGTTTCACTCCCAATTCCAAGCCCCTGGAGGAGCTCCCTTCGAGTCCTCACTCAGGAGCCCCACTTACAACCTGGCAACATGACCGCCCACATCTTACCCGTAACACTTACCCACCTGTAGTCTTGCTCTGGCCTGGCCTGTCTGCTGTCTTGTCTAAGGACAGGCGCCTGCTCCTGGTTCTGTAGCAAAGCCCCCCCCCCACTTGACATTCTGGGGTCTTCTTTCCCTGTGGCTACCTGTGAAGATGGTGAGTCACTTCTGGAACACATAATGAAACACTGACCCTGATCCCAGTGCAAGGCTCTCTACATTTCTTTACATTTAATCTGTTTGTCTATCTATCTATCTATCTATCTATCTATCTATCTATCTATCTATCTATCTATCATCTGTGGCCTGAGGACAGCTTGAGGGAATTGGCTCTCTCCTCCCACTGTATGGATTCCAGGGATCAAACCCATGTTTTCAGGCTTGGCTGTGTGCACCTCCACCCACTGAGCCAACTTGCTGGTCCTCTAGTATGAGGTCTGAAGAGATGGGACCATATGGAACCTGTCTGAGGTGCTCTGTCTGCCCTCATGATCAGACTGATAGGTCTTAACAGATGTGATGGCCATCTACAGTCAACTGGACTGGACTTTAGACCCGCCTGAGAGACACACCTATGAAGAAGGTTCTGGAGATCATTCTTTGAGGAAGGAACGCCCATGATCAATGTGGTGACAGTGCTTCCGGTGTTCTGGGATCCCAGACTGAATTAAAAAGGGGGAAAGGAAAGCAGATGGGCACAGGCATTCCTGAGTCTCTCCTTCCCAGTTCTCAAAGACGTGATCAAGCCTCTGCCTCATGTGCCTGACCCCACAGAACCATCACCCTGAAGCTCTAGACACCACGATGGACTATGTCTCCTCAGAGTAGGAGCCAAAATAGACCTTCCAGAAGTTTCTTCAGGTCAGGTATTTGGTCACAACTATGAGAAAAGTAATGGATATAGTTGACCCCTGGGTTATCTGAAACCCGCCTGCCTCAGGGTCACTTTGGCTAGGTCTCACAGTCCCATCTCCTGCCACAATGTCCTGAGCTATTCTGGGTTCTGGCAGCAAGAAGGCCATCATCACTAGAAGTGGCCCCTTTACCTTGGACCAGACCAGAAATGAAAGAAATATCGTTCCCTTCTATCTCCCAGCAAGCCCTCTGCTGGACATAGCATCGAAAACTTCTAGTCGACACTAAGTAAGCACACATCTCCCAGTGCCAGCCTCTTCCCTAGGCTAGAGAACTCAGTAGGTTGGCAAGACCCTTGTCTCCTTGCCTCATATCCCACACTCCTGTCAACCCATTACCACCAGATGCTCACTCTCAACCTGTTGAGGTCATCCATGACTGCCATACCACCCAGTCCAATAGCTGTTCCCAGCTTTCACGTAGCTCATCCTCAATGGTATTTGAAGCCTTACGGAACAGCCGGCACCCTTCGCCTCTCCCATGATGCCTCTGGCTCTCCTTCAAAACCACAGCCTCTTCAGAACCCAGTGAAACACTTCACTCATTCCTGGACAAGCCTATCCTGGCAGATGGCCTCAGCTACCCTCAACACCGTGATCGCTGCCAACCTTAATGTTCTTGGTCTCAACTCTGAAGCTGAAGTGTGAGATCCAGGGCCACGTCACTTAGAAGCTTCTACTAAGCCTCAACACCAGCAAACAAGCCCAAAGTCACCTCAGTGAAAGACTCCATACGTGTCCAGTGTCTGAGCCAGAAGGCTGGGCTCCACTTGAGAGGCAACATCACTTGCCTTCCACCTGACCACCTGGCTCATCGATGCCTCCCACTTCTATCCCAACCAGGGACCAAGGTTATGGCATCACAGTGGACACTGGCTGCATTTAGCAAGAGAAACAGAGGCTGTGCTGGGAACAAGTGTGTGGGTGGGCTATGCCTGACACGTGCCTGAGACATGCCTACGGAGACACATAGCAGGCAGGTGCAAGGTGCAAGAGACAGTCTGGAAAGAACTCCAAGGACGAGCCCAGGCTGGGGACATAAATCAAGGCTTCCTCAGCTTGCAGGTGACATTTAATGCTGAAGGGATGCTGAGGTTGTGAAGGAGAGACAGAGCAGGCTCCGGGCACAGCCACACAAGACAGGAAGCAGGCAGAGGAGGAAGCAGGGAGCTGAGGGTCAGCCAAAACACTGCGGCATGGAGTTGACCATAGAGCAGACAGCAAAGCTGCTGAGAGGCAGGGGAAACTGAGGCACAGCAGTGCTGTGGCTGTCCTGGAGAAGAGTGTCATCTGTCTTCCCCATGGACTGTGTATCAGGGGAGGCGAGGGGGTCATGTTCGGTTTGATGTACCCTCTGCTCAGTTCATTCCACATTGTTCTCTGATGTTTGCTTATCTTCGACTTCCTGTTGACCATTGTATTTTAATTTTTATTTTAAGAGAGAACTTGAAGCTCGCCACAGTGCTCTCTCTCTCTCTCTCCTCTCTCTCTCTCTCTCTCTCTCTCTCTCTCTCTCTCTCTCTCTCTCTCCTCTCTCTCTCTCTCTCTCTCTCTCTTTCTTTCAAGCACTTGCGTTTGACTCAGGGTTCAACTCTAAACTAAAGCCCTGGATTTTCTGGATGGCTGAGTGGCTCAGTTGAGCCTTAGCTGCTACTTTCTGCTTCCTGTACCCCAAGGGCAAAGCCCTTGAGACCCCAGTGGCTTCAGGGAGGGTCTCCAGCCTGACTGCCTCCTCCTGGACCATGGACTTGGATTTCCCTTCCCCTTCTCTGCTAGATCATTAAAAGCAGAATTCACATTTCCTGGGACCGGCCAATGTCCTGAGGGCAAACACTGCTTCTCTGCTCTCTAGAGCCTCTGCCTTCTGTTTTCCCTTCAGTTTTGACCTAATAATTCCTGGTAATTCCTTACAAAGGGCTGGCTTGTCAGCTCTTTGATGCTTTAATAAGACGCTTTTTGTATTTTATCCAACATTCTTAGTTCCTTTTTGGCTGAAGGGTTTATCCCCAAACCTTGGTGCTCTGTTTCTAAACACCGAGATGGCTAATCTCTAAGACCTGGACCCAATATGTGGCATATTTTAATGGCTTCATAAATATGTGTTGGACTAGAGATGGAGTTTAGTCCGGAGAGTGCTTGCCTAGCATGCTGGAAGTCCTGTGATTGAGCCTTAGCACTGTGTACATGAGACATGGGGATGGTGTGCATGTCCGTGATCCCTGCAGCACTCTGCAGTTGGAAGCTGGAGGATCAGGAGATCAAGGTCATCCTCAGCCGCATACTGAGTTCATGGCCAGCCTGGGGTACATGAGACCTCAATACAAAAACAAGAAAACTTGAAAGTCCTTTACAGGTTTCAACTCTTGGTCCCCAGCTGGTAGAACTTTAGAAAAGCCCTGTGACCTTTAAGGGAGACATGAGCTGAAGAAAATAGGTTCAGGGGTGGGGCCAGACTTTGTAACTCATCCTGAACTAACCCTGTCTCATAAAACAAATAAAATAACTGTGTTGATCGAACGAAGGACACGAAGTTAGAATGGCAGCGTCCTGGCTTTTTTGTTTGTTTTTCAAGACAAAGTTTCCTCTGTGTAACAGTCCTGGATGTCCTGGAACTCGCTCTGTAGACCAGGCTGGCCTCGAACTCACTGAGATCCTCCTGTCTCTGCCTCCAGAGTGCTGGGATTAAAGGTGTGTGTCACCATGGCCCTGGACATCCTTACTCCTTAAGGGCGTGTCTCGACATGCTCAGGCCAAGATCCCAACAGAGCTGGTGGGTGGAGAGAGGCAGGACGGTGGTGGGCGGATGAAGGGAGGGGTGCTGGCTGGCAGTGGTAGCAGGAAGGACTAGGGGAACACACAGGTGGAGCTCGGTCTTAGCAGACTGGGCTGGGAGGGCATCTCAAGGGAAGGGAACCACGTAAGCCAAAGCCTGCGCTGAGGCCAGTTATGTGGGAGGGATGCAGAGGCTAAGACTGAGCAGAAAAGGGGATCATCCTGGGATCATCCAGGAAAAGGGGCTTGGGGGCCTGGGTGAACACAGAAGCAGAGCCCGGGCGGGCGGGGTAGCTCCCTGCTGCCGCTGGCAGGGAGGGAGGAGGAAGCAGCCTGTTGGAATGTGCGCATGATAATTGCTACAGAGGAGCCTTCCCTTTCGTTTGAAAAGCTTTCTGCTCTGCGTTTTCTTTGGTCCCAGTTTCAAAGGAATTTTAATTGCAAAGAAAATTTTGTCATCTCCCTGCGGGGAGAAGGCTCCACAGCTTCGAACAGTCCGTGCCTGATGCGGCGGCTTCTCCAAACTGGAGGTTTTCACGCTTTGGCTACGTGGAGGCTATCTGGTGGTTGGTCCCCGTGGAAACGGGGGGGCGGGGCAGGCATCCCTTCTTCTTTCCAGGGCTGGGCAAACTGGGTTCACAGCCTGGGATGGCCTGGACCAGGTCCTCCATTTAGTCTTTAGCGCCAGCCTAAGCATGGGCCCAGAGTACCTGTGCCCGGCCCCCTTTACCCTCCGCCTGGCACGTTTGTTTCATCACGTTAATGAGCTAGGGAAGGTGGCCTCCATCCACTCATTTTAGAACAAGCTCCACATGGTGGCCCATTTGAAAGCAAGGCCTTAAAAAGTTCAACAGGAAATTTTGCATAGCATTCAGCCATTCCACTCCAAAGTATCTACAGCAGAGGCAAGGGAACGTTAGCCCACACAAAGTCACAGCAGTCCAGATCAGCCAAAAACAGTGGAAACGCATCATGTCTCTGAAATGATGGTGGGTGGGTGTGGCAAATGTGGCCTGTCCCCACGAAAGGGGCCTTCTGAGAGCCAACATGGCGACATCTCTTACACACTCAGCTCCATGAAGGAAGAAAAGCCAAAAGACAGAACAAAGCCATGCCAATCAAAAACCTCCCTTTCTCGAAATGTCCAGAAAGGCAACTCTGCAGCAGCAGAAAGCAGATTCGTGTTGCTTGGGGCTGGTAATGGGGGTGGGGCTGATGAGATGGGCAGGAAGGGGTAAAGAGACAGCCTGATGGATGGCGGTGGCAGGTGCCCGAGAGCAATTTACTGGACATCATTATGTGTGCACTTACAATGGGTGAATTTTATAGTATGTAAATTATACCCAGTAAAGCTGTCAGGGGAAAATGGCCCTGTTCCTTTCAGAATCAAAGACAGAATGTCTACAAGGCCTTACATGATCGCCCTTTGACCTTTGTGACCACAGCCCCACCTCCTCCCTCCCCCTCCTCTGTCAAGCTTTGCTGACCTTGTTCTCACCTGAGGACCTGAGGGCACTGTCCATCCTTCAGGCTCAGTGCTCTTCCCCTAATATCTGCAGTATGCCAATGCACCTGGCCTTGAACACACGTGTCCAAATATCACCTTTTAGAGAAGGAACCAGACACTCTAAAAAGAGCAGCCTCCCTCTCGCCAAGCCTCCATCAATACTCTTGTTCTTTTCTGTATTTTATGCAGCCCTGATCACCTTATGCAGTCCCATAGTTATTGTACTTTTAACTGTGTGTGTGTGTGTGTGTGTGTGTGTGTGTGTGTGTGTGTGATGTGTATGCAAACAGGTGTCCAAGGACGCCAGAAGAAGACCTCAGATCCTTTAGAGCTGGAGTTGCAGGCAGTTGTGAGCCACCTGATAGGGGTGCTGGGAACTGAACCCTTGTCCTCTGGAAGAGCTGCAAGCGCTCTTAACTGTGGAGTCAACCCTGTAGCTCCTTTTTTGTGCTCTGTGTCTGCCTTGTTCCTCCTCCAGGTTACATTGTGTCACTGGGATAGAAATCCTTGTTTGTTTGATTTTTTTCACTCACATGCTCTTAGGACATAGAAGACTCTCTACCACAGGAAGGTGACCAACAAATATTTGTTGAGCATCTGAATTCATGAGGGATTCTACAACATCTGAGTCTCTGTGCCAGAGGCTGAACACATGGTACTGGGAAGATGAGTGCTTTGCCTCTAGAGAAACTGCCTATTAGGAAAGGGACTGTGGCAAGAAAAAAACCAAACCAGGGCTGGAGGGGACTGCCAGATCCCATCACTTAGAAATCAGGGTGGGCTAAATGTTATCAGGGCTGCTCTGAGAGCAGGGCATAGGAAACCGTCTTAGAAAGTGACATCTGTGGGATGTGTGGACTGAACTGAGAGAGGAAGGAAAGCAGATCTCTGTGAGTTCAAGACCAACCTGGTCTACAGAGCAAATTTTAGGAGAAGCTAAATAAATACAGAGAAGCTCTGTCTTGAAAAAACAGGGGGTGGGGGAAGGAGGAAGGAAGGAAGGAGGGAGGGAGGAAGGAAGGAAGGAAGGAAGAAAGGAAGGAAGGAAGGAAGGAAGGAGGAAGGAAGGAAGGAAGGAAGGAGGAAGGAAGGAAGGAAGGAAGGAAGGAGGAGGAAGGAAGGAAGGAAGGAAGGAAGGAAGGAAGGAGGAAGGAAGGAGGAAGGAGAGGAAGGAAGGAAGGAAGGAAGGAGGAAGGAAGGAGGAAGGAAGGAAGGAAGGAGGGAGGAAGGAAGGAAGGAAGGAAGGAAGGAAGGAAGGAAGGAAGGAGGGAGGGAAGGGACTCGGGCTGCGGAAACAGCATGTGTAAAGACCAGAAACAAGAGAGAAAGTATCTTCTAGATCAAGGGAGATGTAAAATGTCTGTTCTAGTTGAAGCAAACAGGGTACAGGACAGAGATGTCACTGATCCAGTCTACAGAGGATCTGAGCATGATGCATCGAGTCATATCAGCTCATCAAGGCACCGTGGAGAGGTGCTGGCTGCGTGCAGATGGGTGGCTCCCATCCCAGGGCCCTGAGCAAGAATGTCCTGGGCTTTAGCTTCAGGCTGGTGATCCTTGGAGCGCCTCAACAGGGGAGTGACAGTGATTAGATTTACCTTTTAAAGGACCACTCGGGCTGTAGAAGGTTAGAAGGGGCCGGAGTTGGTCCAGGGAGACTGGGTGGAGACTGTTAAGCCAGCCAGGCTGGGAAAACGGACAGTGGCTGTGATGGGTCTGATGTGGGAGGCCGGAGTAAGAGGGATTCTGGGTAACAGCACAACCACTGCTAGCACAGTGATCAAGGCCCACATGTTCAGAAGGGCTGCTTCCGGAGCTGGACAGGGTTGTGTCCTTCAAACCACCCACACACTGGGAGGAAGGGCCATGGTCTCCTCTACTTTAACTTAATTTAATTTTTTTTCTTTTTGAGACAGGGTTTCTCTACGTTGTTTTGGAGCCTGTCCTGGAACTCGCTCTGTAGACCAGGCTGGCCTCGAACTCACAGAGGTTTGCCTGCCTCTGCCTCCTGAGTGCTAGGATTAAAGGTATGTGCCACCAATGCCTGGCAATTTTTTTTTTTTTAAGCTTGATTTTATTTTGAAGTATGAGTGTCTGTGTATGTGCACATGTGTGCAGGAGCCAGAAGAGTTCAGAGGCATTAGATGCCCTGGAGCTGGGTTACAGAGGTTGTGAGTTGGGACCCAAACTCCACTCCTCTGCACGAACAACGCATGCTCTTCCTTCTGAGCCCCCCAGCCCCTGTCCCTGGAGCCCCAGGCTTGAGGGATGGGCACAGGACTCAGTCTGACAATCGGGGAGACACAAAGGGCCCTCTCAGGGGCCTGCATTCAGTTGGAGAGGTGCAGGAGCCTCCACAGAGGATCAGATCGGGGTCAGGTGGTCAGGGAATCATGGCCAGCGGGAAGGGATTTGGGGCCTGGCCAACAGCAGCCAAGATGGATTGGGGCCAGAATGAGGGGGAGACTGCAATCTCCAGCCCAAGATGGAGAGGGTAGTCAATTCCCCAAGCAGGCTGTTAGAAAGATCCCTGTAGCTCAGTGCTTCTCAACCTTCCTGATGCTTTGACTCTAACACAGTTCCTCATGTTGTGTTGACCCCCTCCCATCATGAAATTATCTGTTGCTACGTCATAACTGTAATTGTGCCACTGTTGTGAATCACGATGTAAATATCTGATCTGCGATGCAGGGGTGAACACTGACAGGCTGAGAGCCACTGTTGTAGAGGACACAGAAGGGCCAGTCAAGAATGCTGCTGAGGGAACACAAGGCTCCAGCCAGGTCGGCGAGGTACCCGCTCTCTCATCCTTTCTCTTTGTAGAGAGAGCTCCAATGTGCTATGTGCGGCACGCAGGCCACGTCTGTGCACTCTGAAACACATTAGGGAGACAATCACAAGTTGGCGGAACTTCAAGTCATTTTTATTTGTTTTCCTCTGTATTTATTTGTGTATTTTTTTAAAGTAATAAATGTTAAACAGATTAAGGGCTGGTAGAGGATACGATAGATGGTGAAGATGGCAGAGGAGTGGACAAAGAGGAGGAAGCAGATGGGAGGGGGAAGGGGGAGGAATGCAGAGCACAGGGAGGGCCCAGGTGAGGGGGGGGGGAAAGATCTGAGGTGAGGACAGAGTCTTCTGGATAGCAAGAAGGAGGCCGCTGACCTTGGGAGGGTTGTGATGGGGGTGGGGGGGACAGCAGATGGTGGTGGGCTGACTGAGCAGTGAGTGGGAGAGAGAAACAAGACAACTTGGTAATCCAAGCTTTGTGGGAGGGAAGGAGGGAGAGGGGGGATGTAGCTGCCGGGGACTTTGGGGCCCAGAGGGAGGGGGAGAGGTGTGTTCGACTGCAGGGGACTGGGGTGGGAGGCACTGGCCAAGGGCGGAGGTGGCACACAGGAGCAGAGGGAGAACTGGAGGGGAGTCAGGATGCTGGGAACAAGGATGCTGAGGACAGGGCTCCTAGCGTTCTCTGGGGATCTTCCCTCTTAGGAATGGCTCTTGGGGGACAGTGACTACTTTTGCTTCTTTGGGTGACCTCTGGCCTCGACCCATGTTCCAGTTCCCTCTTTCAATTCCTTGGGCCACAGATGGGTACCAGGTGGCTGCCTGGTGCTGCAGATCCATCCACAGATTGTGACCTCAGCGTCCTCCACACGCCCTCCAGCGTGTTTTCCTACAGGCCTTGTCTTAACTCTCTGGAGGAGGAGAAGAGGTGACTGCTGGGGAAGGGGCTGTGCTGGGCTGAGGGTGGCCAAGGGCTGGGCCAGGTGCCTTCCTGTCCCCTATGCCTCTGGGCAGGAAGTAGACCCTGCAGCTTTGCTGGGCCTCAGCATCCATTCTCCCGAGACCTGCAAAATTGGACTGGGTGTGTAGCTCAGCTGATAGAGTTACTGTGTACACAAAGCCCAGGGTTTGATCCCCAGCACCAAATAAAGCCAGCATGGTGGCTCATACCTGTCATCAGCACTATAGGGAGGGAAGCAGGAAAATCAGGGGCTCAGGACCACCCCAGTTACGTATATAGTAAGTTTGTGGTTAATGTGGGCAACAGACCCAGTCTCAAATTCAGTCCATCTGTCCATCAGTCCATCAGTCGGTCAGGCTTGTCAGATGGCTCAGTGGGTAAAGGTGCTTGCTACCAAGCCCGAGAATCTGAGTTCAATGTCTAGGATGCCTATGGTAGAAGCAGAGAACCAACTTCAATAAGTAGTCCTCTGACCTCCACACTAATGCCTTGGCTTCTGTGCCACCCCTATCCCTACCACACTCACACGCACGCACACACGCACAAGCACAGGCGCATATACACAGGAGAATACACAAAGCCATGTCCCTGAGCCTGGAGAAAATGACACGTGTTGGCAACCTGAACACAGATGACAGCCACAAACAACAGTCCCCAAAGTACTGTGGATAAGAAAGGGAAAAGAAAACATACCCCTCGTAGGTGGGGTGGTGGGTGGACAGAGGGTGGAGCTTAGTCTCCACCAGGACCGTATCGCCACCGATATGGAAGAGGTAAACACGTCAACACAAGATAGCTTTCAAAACATCATTGGAAAAGAAAAAGCAAATTGCACGGTGCTATACCCAGGATGAATGCATTTACATTAAGAAACGTAAAACAATGCTACTTATATGCTGTGGGTGCACTGAACGCATGCTGAAGTCTAAAAATGGTACAGGATGACACACAAGCTTGTCACAGCCCCAGCTCCTGGGGAAGCGGGGACAAGGCAAGACTGAGAGGTGATAAGGAAGGGGCCAAGTTGTTTCTAGTCTCCAACTCCTCAGAGTTCATGAGCTCTTCCTCCCTTCCCTTCCTCCCCCCTCCCTCCCCTTCTATGATATTTAAGGCTGGGTCTAGCTGGCAGCCTAGAGCTCACAATGACCCTTCTGTCTCAATGTTTCCAGTGCTGCAATTATAGCTATATGCCACCAGACCTGGTTGGAGTTATGTATTTCTTATACAGTTTTTTTTAAAGATATAGCATTTGTTTTAGTGTGCACATGTATGTATGCATACAGGTGCATGCATGGCTGGCATGTGGAAGTCAGAGGATAACTTCCAAGAGTCTGTTCTCTCCTTCTGCAATGTGATCGCCAGCAATTGGAGGTGGGTCCTCAGGTTTGGTGGCATGTACCTTTACCCACTGAGCCATCTTGCTGGCCCCATTCCTCTCAACTTTGAGTGACAGAGTATAATTTCTGATTGAGGAGGAATCTGGGGCATAGGGATGCAAACTGCATTATCTAGGCAACACTAAAGTCCTGGAGACAAGCTGAGACTCAAACCTGGGGCTGTCCCTATCCTTATGTGGCCCACTCTATTGCCGGAGTTTGGAGGGAAAAGGCCTTCTAAGGTCCACCTTTAGGGTAATGGTGGCCAGAGTGCCATTCTGCCAGCTGCTTCATGGGAGACCTGCAGTCCTTAAGCAGAAGTCCCACAGTCCTCTCTGCTGCATGGTTTAGGGCTGCTCTCTCTCTCTCTCTCTCTCTCTCTCTCTCTCTCTCTCTCTCTCTCTCTCTCTCTCTCTCTCTCTCTCTCCTGGAGGCAGTATAGTGTAGTACTGACTTTGTAGCTAGAAAGTGGGGTCTCGGCCCTGTCATTTACCAGAAAGCCCTACCAACCACCACCACTTGAGAGGCTTCCTTCTTCTGCAAATAGCCCGGTGTGCAGTGTGGGGGCAGGGGGTCCACGGTGAGCTCTCCCCACCCCCTCCCTCCTCCTTGGCTCTGCTTTATACTCCCTTCTTTTATCAAACTCCCATGACAGGCAGCAGGGACCCAGGTCACACCAGGTGGAGACTGACTCTCTCTTGATCCCTGAGCCAATTCCAGCGCCTGGCACGATGCAGGTGCTTGGGCTAGTGTGTGACTTCTGAAATTTGCGGTGTTAGGTTTGCCAAGGCTGACCAAAGCCACCACAGTCTAAGTGGGTGCCATACTCACCCAGGAGAAAGAGTGGCACCTAGGGTAAGGTCTTTGGAGGAGGTCATCTTTTATTGTTTTCTTCTCTGTTGTTTTGAGACAGAGTCTGACTGTGCAGCCCTGCCTAGTCTAGCATTTGCTGTGTAGGATAGACTGGCCTCGAACTTCTGGCTATCGTCCTGGCTCTGCTGCCTGAGCCCTGGGGTTATAGACCTGCACCACCCTGCCAGGCTCCTGAGGCCATCTTCAGCTCTCCCTTGAAGACAATAGGCAGCCATCGAAGATCGCATAATGGAAGTGACACCACATTGCCATGATTGACAACTAAAGTTCATCCCTGGAATCCCCATGCCAGAAGGAGAGAATGCAATCCCTCAGGTTGTTCTCCGACCTCTGGACACAAGTGTGCATAAACAAACACATACATGCTTTAAAATGTTTTTTAGCACACTGGGTGGAGCGCCCTAAAGCCAGGAGATTGTGTGTAGAGACATGGGGACCAGTTTGGGTGATGGGTGGTATTCTCAGCTCACTCTAGTCTTCGGAGCCATCTGGGAAGCTGGAGGAGATCAGGGGACAGCAGGGAGGCTGGACAGAGGTCCCCTTTAAATTTAAATGGAGATACTGTAGTTGGGCAGTCCTCTGTCTCAGGTTCCCTGGTGCTGGTACTACAGGTGTGTGACACCATAGCTAATGTGTCACTAGGATTTCTAGGCATTAGAAGAAACCATGTGCATAGGGAAATGTTTTTGCAGCCAGGTGGTAGTGGCACACACCTTTATCCCAGCACTCGGGAGGTAGAACTCTGTGAGTTTGAAGCCAGCCTGGCCTGCAAAGCTTGTTCTAGGAGAGCCAGGCCGTTATATAGAGAAACCCTGTCTTGAAAAACCAAAAACATAAGAATATGTTTTGTAACCAAGTGTGGTGGAACGTGCCTTTAATCCCAGGACTTCGGAGGTACAGACAGGTGGATCTACATATTATGTAGCCAAGGCTACATAATAGAGAGACTCTGTCTCAAAAAAAAAAAAATAAATAAATAATAACTAAAACACAGTAATAAAAAATTTAAAAAGGATATGTTTTGTAAGGAAAATAAAGATTGCCTTCTCCCGGTTGGCTGCTGTCACTGTGACAGCCTTTCTCGGGTTGCAACATCTTGTACCTTTGTATTCAGACAGCGTTGACACAGGTCTCCAGCAAATTCCCAGCTCACCTGAGTCACTTGGCAGAAACAAGTCTTTATGTCAACTCACAAACCGACCCATGTAAGCCCTCCGACAAACAGTGCGTGTTATTGCAAAGGCAGGTAGCCAACAAGGGAAGCGGTCAGCGTCCCTTCCTCTTTGTCACAGACACATCTGCCCACCTACACTTGGCATTCAGGATAAGATCACGCATGCCTGAAACTTCCCTCTCAGGGAGAAGCAGGAAGGGCGGGTAGACCATTGTCAAGATGAGAGGGGAGGTGACCACTCATGATCAAACAGCAGCTACCGTTTTCTCAATGCTGCCTGTGTGCTGGGCACAGGTGCTAACTCCTCTGCCCATCACTGACGTGGGTGCCGGGCTGCAGGTGAGGAAGAGTGGACCAAGGATCGAAGGCACCTTTGCAAGATGCTGAAGCCCACACTGCTGGGCTTAGACTTTTTCCAGCACCAGGGTCCACTGGCAGCTCTGATCATTGAATTTCATGAATACCAACGTTTTCCTTTTATCCCCATATATACTATATACCCTGATGATTTAATGATGCTGCTTCATTTATTCATGCAAAATTACATTATTGAGTGCCTACTCTGCAATCGGCAAGGAGGAAGGAGAAGGCCATGGGGAGGTGAGGGCGGGGCACAGAAATGGGTGCTATCAAAAATCTAGGCTTTGCTCAGGAGCAGATTAGCCTGCAGGGTGGGGAGTGGCACCAGGGACAGAGGGGGTCTATAAACACTGGGAGGAGATGGGGGTGGGGCCGGAGTGTACCAGAGCAGGGAAGGAGTCTTGCTTTCTTATTTATTACCACTGGGTTCTCAAATGCATGACTACCAAGCACAGGTGACAAAATAAAAAGGGAAAGGAAAAAATGCCAGCTACAGCCCGAATAAAATCAGGGCAAATAGAATAAAACCTGACAGCCAAGTATAAATAAATATTCGTAAAAGAGTTAAAGGACAGATTAAAATAAAAACACCACATGCAATTCTTACCCCTTGACAAATGCAGTGCGAATTGGGTTCTTTTAATCAAATGTTTGGCAGGTGTATGAATTATTTATAATTCAATATCGGGTGGTTAAATGGAAAATGGAAGATGTTCCTGTGGTCTTCTCAGAGCTTATCCACCTCCCGAGTGAGTTTCCCCCACCCAGGGGAAGGGAGTCGGGAGTGGGTAGGAGCCAGGGAGCCCAGGTGTGGGGCTGAGCCTGGAATCCCTGCCCACTGCTGGACATCACCATTTGTCTACCCAATCCCCTGTCACAAGCCCCACAGCTCAGAGTCTCAATCAGGAGGGAGGTCCTTCTGTGTTGCCGACAGGAGTGGGGGCACCTAGCCAGGTGCAAGAGAGCTGGGGTGCAGAGATGTGGGGTGTGATTTTGAGGCTTGTCCAGACTTGGTCATGTGCTCCTGCCTGACTTTGCCCTTCAAACAAGTTTATCCATTGCTCTCCTTTACTTCTCCAAGTCACATTCTGTTTGGAGTGCTACAGCATATAGCTCCCATCACACCAGGCCACCGTAAGAAGCACCGATAAAGTGAAGCTCAGAGGGAAGCCGGCCAGGTGTCCTCAGATGTTCTTGGGGGCACCAACCTCGTGTGTGGTCTAGGCTCCTTCACCTGGCCTCTCTGACCCTCTGCTTCATCATCTATACACTGGGATAATGGCTAAGATGCCTTAGGACCTCTTCGTCAGGATCAAGGGGTTGGAGTCATTGGGTGGACAGAGCCTGCCTTCTTCAGCAACCACACCTTGCAGTTAATATCATGGCTACAAGATATTCCACCCCTTTGACAGATGAAGAGACCCAGGCCTGGAGAGGTGGAAGGAGCTGCTTACAGCAACTCAGAGTTTGAGCAGCTGGGAACTCAGACCTCTAGGAGCATGGCAGGCTGGTTGGACTGGCTCGAGCCTGCCCTGCCAGGCACCCACCCATACCTGATTCTGACTTGCTTTGCCCCTTACACCCGGAGTCCTGACACAGAATGGGGTCTGTGGGATGGTCTGCCCTGTGTCCTGCCTCTGCCGGTCACAAGCGCACACAAGCAAAGCCAGGCACGTCAGTGTTGATGGGCTCCCAGGAGCAGCAGAGAACGAGCTTGCGGCTCACAAACGGCTGTCGGAAAGGTGGGAGAGTGAAGGCAATTAGCCCCCTTAATGCCGATTTCAGACTAATCTTTCACACTTAAGAAAATTGTTCCAATGATTTTCTTATTTTCAGGGGAGCTCGTTAAGTAAGAATTAGAAAAAATAGATACGGGAGGAGAGATAAGAAAATGGATTTTGTAATGACAAGCTGCCTAAACATGCTGAGAGGGGGCTAGCTGGGCCAGGATGGAGTGATGGATCCGGGTCGTCCTTGGTGTGTGACGGTCCCTCAGGGGAGGGTGAAAAATCCTGAGGATGGGGATACAGGGCTCGGAGCCTCAGCTGGGGCCTCTGTGGAGGGTGATCCATGCACTCTGGTTTGTAGGTGCTGTGATTCACCCCCAGGCCACTTCGCAGCTTCCTGTGCCTGAGTTCTGCAGGAAGGTGAGCTCTCACCACCTACACAGCTAAGTCCTTGCCAGCCCGGGAGCCTAATGTAGAGAATTCTGGTTTGGCACCTAGTGAGTCCTCTGGGAAGCTTTATTGAATGCCTACTGTATACACATCGCTGTCCTGGGCTCTCCATCAATTAGACCCACTGGCCCCTCTGGTGGATATGTGTAGCTACATGGTCTCAGTGAAAATGCAAGTATAGACCCAAGCCCACCTCCAGCCAGCCCCATTGGCTAGTCCGTGTGTCACCTGTTTCCCCTGGTAGATGCCTCTGCTGGGGTGGCTGGCAAGTACCTTGGATGTCGCACTGCACTTTGTTATGTGACTTGCCAAGGCCATGGGGCTGTAAACTGAAATCTGAAACGAAGCTGTGGCTTTTATGTCTCTGCTATCTCCATGTAGTGAGTCCTTTGAGAGGAGGCTGACTGGGGATAAGCAGGGACCAGATGGCACTGTGTGTCCTCAGCAGAAACAACATTTCGGATGGGAAGGAGGGCCCACTTTGCGGGCATCCACCTCAGGACCGCACAGGCCGTTTTCCCCCTCCTTACACCGCCCCATTCCTATCCTCCTGATTCTGCCTGATGGCATGCTCCTGCACCTGAACGCCCTGCCAGCCCTGATTACATACAGTTCAGATTTCTCCTTTACCTCAGAACCTAGGTGGGCCCTTGGTCTGCATGTGTGGCCGCTGTGCATTCTGGGAAGCTCATCTTTGTGTGCCCTCCGACTACCTTGTCTGTAGACCAGGTTGGTGACATTTACAGAGATACCTGGTGTTTGGTTCTGACAAAGAGGAAGTTCTACCGAGAGAGGCTGAAGGTGACATTACTTCTCTGCTCAGTGACCAGGTAACACACACACACAAGTCACTGGCCATAGCTCCAACCGCAATGCAAACCTTCCTGGGCAGACATTGTTCTGATCTCAGTGGTCCTCAATCGTGCAGGATTTTTTCTGCCCACAGAACATCTGCTGTATATAGAGACAGCTCCTCTGGTGACACCTGGGAATCTGAGGCTGGTAGCTAGTGAGAAGAGGCCAGAGATGCTGACAAACACCCCAAACCACACAGAACGCCCCCAACACAGAACTGTCCAATCTAACCATTAGTAGGACCAAAGCTGAGAAGGCCTGCCCTAGAGTAGTCTGATCCGTGTCCCCTTCAGTACTCAGAGCACCATTTATGATCTGGACCTCTTGGGAATAAAGTACAGGCAGGCAGGGGGTGGGGCAGGGGCCTCCAAGACAAAGATTCCAGGTCTGATGCCTTCTTTCTTTTCAATCAGCAAACGTGGTTGTGGTTCCTGCTAAGTGCCTGCAGCATCACTGGCTGGACAGCACATCCTCCATCCCCACAGGACAGCAGGCTTCAGGCTGGGTGTCGTGACACCCCCCTTCCTTCTAGCCTCAGTCTCCAGAACTATTAAATGGGCATGACATCATCTCTTACCCAGCATGGCTGCCAGGCCTTGGGTCATTTAAGAAATCAGATACAATTGTCTCTGCTTGGTAAACCAGAGTGTAGACTGAATGAGTCTCCTTCCAGGAGAGGCTGGGCAGGTGGTGGGGACAGTTTTTTCCCCTTCATGCAAAGATAAGAAGAGAAGAGAGGCTGGAGATGACCCAGTAGGTAAAGTGCTTGCCGCATAAACCCAACAGCCCGGATAAAAGTCAGGCATGGTAGCATGAGCTATGCACTCTAGTGCTGGGGAGGTAGAGTCAGGGCCTCCCTTGGGCTCGCTGGCTAGCCTAGCCTACTCAGTCAGCTTCAGTTCAGTGAGAGACCACATCTCAAAAAAGCAACCAGGACATCCCCAAGGGACAGCATCCCACAGGCAGGCCTGTGACCTTCACAGATCTATACACATGAGTGTACACCCTCACATATGTGTGCACATACACACTAGTAGAGAGACAAGCTAAGACTTCATCAAGCGTTGGCTCTATGCCTCCCACTAACTGCAACGCAAGCCATTTTCTTACCCAAAGTAAAAACGGGGAAACTGAGGCAGAAAGCAAAGAGCCCTGCTCGAGCTAGGGTGGACTCGGCTCTCCTCTTTTTTTCACCTCCAGACCTTTCTAAGATGGTTCAGCCGGGAGTTGAGGTCAGAGACGAACTGGGCCCGGCCCTCTGGCCTTATTCCCCAGCGTCCCTCGGGGATCCCCGTCGCACCCCATTAGCACTGCTTTAAAAAGCGCGGGGCCGACCGGGGCGCGTTATTGCCCACATAAATCAGGCGGCTCCCGAGTACCGAACACCTTTAAACAAACAGCTGATGGGAGTGAAGTTCCGGGATCGTTATTAATAGCTTTTCATTTCGGTGGCCGCTGTGCTGTGACATGCCTTCCCAGCAGAAGCCCCGCGCAGCCAGCCCCCATCAGCTGATCCCCCGAGTCCGCCAGTCAGAATGAATGACTGTACCTTTGTGTTAATTGTGGAGCCCAGCCGCAAGCAGAATGCTAATAGGGCCAAGTGGGAGGGGGCGGGTGCTAGGCCCGCCTGGCTGCCTGGCTGGGAAGGACCCCACCTCTGGCCCCTCCTCCACAGCCAGCGGCAGGCTCTTACTCAAATACTCAAATAAGCTCTACCCTCCTCTGCTCAAGAAAGCCCCGTGGCTCCCGAGGCCTGGAGCCAAGTCTCCACTCATCCCTCTGCTCTGGAAGCCGTTGGCTCTCGTCCTGTCTGTGGCTCAGGCCCCTTGCTGGCATTCCTACACCAGGAGCCCAGCGTTGTTTAAACCTCCATTTAGATACTCATTCACTCAGTCGAGGCTTTTATTCAACAAATATCCACTGAGTCCTCTGAGGGACCTGGGAGTAGGCAAGACAAGCCCTTGTGTCTAAGATCAAGGAGGAAACACAAGTGTCGGTGAGCCTCTGCAGTCATAGCCCAGGCTAGCTCTTTACCGTCTCCGCGAACTTGCACCAGCAGCGCTTCTGGATCTAAGTGTTCTCAGCCGCGGGAGGGAATGGAGCAGACAGGGAAAGTCAAACACTTAGCAGGCTCTGGATCACGGAGGAGCATTTAGTAACTGTCAGCTCTTGCCGTCATTAACTGGGGGCTCATGTACACAGTGATGACTAGCGAAGAAGGGGTGTCAAACAGAGGGCCAGTCTGGGGTCCAGCGAAGGGCTCCCCAAGGGGGTGACATTTTCTCAAACTAGGGGTAGGATGTTTGGGGAGGGCGAGGGCACCAAGTAAAGAGAACAGCAGCAGGTAAAGGCCAGGGCAGGGGATTGCACCAGCCTAAGAGGAGCCGGCAAGCTGAGTGACAGGCAGGAAGGCCAAGCTGAGGTGGGAGAGGAAGGAACAGGAAGATGGGGAGGACAGCTCACAGGATCCCACGAGCCTTGTTAAAGTTTAAATTTCACCCTAAGGACAATACGGGCCACCATTGAAGGCCACCCTTCCCCCGCCTCCCGGAGAGTCACAGTGCGGCTTAGAAACAGTGAAGAATTGGGGCTACACCCAAGGTGGCCTGGGACAGTGAGTGTCCGTGCTGTGTCTGGGGACACATAGGAGGCAGAATCCTCAAGACATGATCAGAAGGTTCTAGGCAGAGAGTAGGGAGAGGGACCACTCACGAAGAACTCCAAGATGACCTCTTCACTGATTTGGGAGAAAGAAGGAAAGCTATAGTCCAAAGTGCCGGGGACCATGCCCTCTGTTAGCCACTGTGATGGCTATAAGCCTTTGAGCCTTTACAATTGCGGTCTACCCTCTCTAGAATACCCACCAGATCTGGTTTGACGATGAATTTTTTTATTTCTTACTCTGGGCTCCACAGTCCCCTCCAGTACAAGAAACCCATCTGGCTACCGAGTGGCCTCACTGTCCCTGTGGCCTTACCTCCCTGTGCCTGTAGCTTGTGAACCTTCTGGTCCCCACCCCACCTGGTGCCCTGCTTCCTCTGATGTCTACTCATCTGCCTCCTAACCAGAGGGCCCCAGGCACCGCGCTCTCCTCACATGCAACTCCAGAGGTTCTCCATGTAGGCACATACATGTGTCTCCATCATATCTCTCCCCAAAGCCCCAAGCAGAAGAGCCACCTGCCTGTCCAGTGCAGAGGTGGAGAACATGCTCGAGACCACCATTGACACCATGCCCAACACACAAAGGACGATGAAATGACTCAAAGGTTAACGCTGCCCTCTTCCGCTGTCCTCTCTCGGCTAACTAGTGACTCTCTTACTCCAGCGGCATCTGCCAAAGCCCTGGGAGTCATTCTTGACTTTGCTCCATCTCACACCAGCACCCTATCCATCAGTGGATCCTGCCAGTCATAAAATAGAGCCAGTGGTGGTTAGCAGCTGGGCCACGAGAGTTGTCATCTCTCACCTGGGTTAGTGCGACAGCCTCCCGGCTTCTGCACTTGCCCCTGGGATAAAACACAATATCCCTTCCCCAAAAGTCCTTTGGCTTCTGGTCCTGCTCGGAGTGAAATGGCTCCTGAGAGCCAGGATTCTCTTCCTACATCCTTCTCCTCTATTCCTGTCACAGCAGGCTCTGGCTGCTCTCCAAACCCACAGCTACGATTCCGCCTCAGGGCCTTTGCACTTACTGATTTCCTGGCCTGGAGTTCCAGGCTCCCTTATGACCTCCTGGTTCCTGCTCTCCTAGCTTTTAGGAGTCTGCTTAAACGGCTGACCCCAGATCCCTGCAGTAACACAGTCCCCTCCCCACAAGCTGTCCCCTCACCCATGGGTTTCCTCTTCTCTCCACCCAGGAGAACAGCAAGCCAGACTCAGGAAAGCCCTGTTTCCCCCACTGAGCACTGACCCCTAACGCTGCTGTGTTCAGCTAGTAAGTGACAAGGGAGTCTTTGGTTGTCACAGCCTGACTGCTTGTCTGTCTCCCCAGAAGGCAGTGGGGCCACTCCCCTCCATTGTCCCAGAGTGGAATACAGAGTGTGTCGAGTGTTTGGATGAAGGACAGTGAGTTCAGAAGTTCAGACCCACCTCTCGAGGCCTGTCCTGCCTCTCCAGAGTCCCAAGTCCACCAAGACCGGAGGGTCAGGGATGGGATCTGGGAGCAGGAAGCAGAGCTGGAAGAGTCTGTTTTAGAATTAAAGTTTGGATTGGGAGGTGGTTTTTTGTGTTGTTTTGTTTTGTTTTGTTTTGTTTTTTGTTTATTGGTTTGTTGGTCAGGTTTTTGGTTTTGTGATTTAGTTGGTTTTTTTTTGTTGTTGTTGTTGTTTTTGTTTTGTTTTTCTTTCTTTCTCTCTTTTTTGTGCATTTGCATTGGGGAAGCCCTCTGCCTTTGAGCTACACCTCTGGATTTGGGTTTCTGTTTAAATTCCTGAAAAAGAAAAGTTAAGTTTTAGAAAAGTTAAGACAGGAAGAAAGCCGAGGCCTGGGGTCTGAGTTGAACTCAGAATGGGGAGCCGGCTGCTGGGATTTGAGGGCAGAGTTCAGTTCCTTGCTGGGCTGAATGTTTGGGACAGCAGAGACATGCTAGCACCAGCTGATTGGGAAACGTTGTCAGGGACAGGAACTCCAGTGGGAGAGGGGACAAAGGACTCAACTGGCAGGACACTGGTTGGGGTTACAAAGCCTCTCTCTAGGACACTGGGACAGGGCTCATATTTTACAGCCACACTCTAGCACGGTCAGTAGATGTCTGCCAGGGTGAGCTGGCAACTTAGGTGACAGTGGTGAGTCTGTCACTTAGGTGACACTTGTCTGCACACTTCTTGGTTGTAGGTAAGGAGGATACTACTGTCGGTAAGCTCAGAGGCTCGGTGGCCCTAACCAACCCACAGTGGCCTACTCCAGTGTCAAGAGAAAGCCCAGAATCCCTGCATTCTCTGAAGGGTAGTCAAGGGCTCATCTAACTGGGCCAGGGCTATGGTGTGAGACCTTGATGGCCATCTGTCCCTGGATCCCTGTGGATTCATCTTCCCTCCATTATCCCTGGCAAGGGCTGAACAAGGGGCTCTGAGGGTAGAGAGGATGCAGGAGAGGAAAAGAGAGAGCCAGTCCCAGGAGCTGAGGCTGGCGTCAAGCAGGGGAAGGATGCTGAGAGAAAGAAAGGGACCTGCCGTCTGGGCAGGGCAACAGAGGGTCTATAAGGCTATGGGGTGGGGACCTGCAGGGCGGCAGGGAGATGTCCGAGGTAGCCTGTGCCCCTGGCTAGTGCATTTCAAGAGGCTCATATTCTCATGACCACAACCATCTACATCTGCACAGCTCCAGCCCCAGCCTCACAACCCATTGTGTCTTCCTTCCTTTGTGTTTAGCAGGGTCTCATGGAGCCTGGGCTGGCCATGAACTCACTACATCTTGGAGGAGGATGACCTTGAACTTCTGAACCTCCCGACTCTACCTCCCAAATGCTGAGATCATAGGCCTGCCATCAGGCCCTCGAGGTGGACACTATCATCATCCCTGTCTCACTGAGAAGCCACGGAGGTTCAGAGAGCCTGGGAAACTCAAGTCTGAGTGGCAGGCTCGCTCTGAGCTGGGTCCCCTGACTTCCTATGCTACCGTCTGCCTTCCCGCCTCCCCCTTCATGTGCGTGCGTGATCTTGGCCAACCTCTCAGTGTGTGCTGGCTAGGTGTGATGATTGCCATCCTTGATGAAGCAGCCATATCCCAGAGAAGTCAAGTGTCTCTCCACACCTCCAGGTCTGCCCAACATCAAGGCCACTTGTGCTTCTCTGCGTGACAGCTGGGGAGTTCGTCTGCACAGCCAACCGTGCCCACTCTCACAGCTGCATCTGATTGTCACAAACAGGCAAAGATTTCTGTTTCTCCACCTCAGCCCCAGGGCTGGTTGGGCTGGGTCATTTCTTTTTAGTTGTGTGTGTGTGTGTGTTGGTATGTGTATGTCATGGCACAAATGTAGAGTTAGAAAACATCCTGGGGATTCAGGTCTTTCCTTCCAATATGTAGGTCCTTGGGATCCAACTCAGTCACCAGGGTTAGGTGCAGGTGCCTAAGGAACCGGCTGTACCATTGTGCTAGTCCAAGGGATCATTCTTTACTGTGGGATAATCCTAGTCCCAGAATAATGCTCAGCAGCTGTGCAGCCTCTACTGTGTCCACTAGATATGATGATCCCAGCTGTATCCAGACATTGCCAAGGGCCGGGGTAGAAGAAACTGATCCCTGCTGTAATGGGAATATTGGTTCCAAGGCCAGGCCCGGAGGAGAATCCTGCGACAGATGAGCATGGGAACCACAGATCAGAGAGAAGGCATCTTCCTCAAGGTCACTTGGGGTCAGTGAAGTGCTCAGTCCAGCCTTCTGCTGGAACTATGGTCCTCCAGGGGATTGTCCCACAGCAACGCTGATGGGAGCCAGCCCCGGCTGCCTGTCCAGAACCCAAACAGGTTTTCCCCCTCCAGGAAGGGCTGTAGCCCTGGCTTCCTGGCTGAGCTGAGGTGGACCTGTCCTTTGCCCAGCTAGGGCAGTGTGAAAATAGCCCAGGAGGCTCAGCAGTTAAGAGGAATCACAGGTTGCTCCTCCAAAGGACCTGGGTTCAATTCCCAGCACCCACATGACAACTCACCACAGTCTGTAACTCCAGTTCCTGAGGATCCTACACCCTCACATGGACACACACACACAAACAGGCAAAACACCAATGCACATAAAAACAAATGAACAAACAAATAGAAAATCACCCAGGAAACAGGCACTTTGAACCAGTACCTCTCACCTGTTTTCTCATAGGCCAAGGTTTCAGCAGCCAATCTTGGCTGCTGCCCCAATTCCAGATGACATTCCTGTCCCTACTGGCTCAGTCCCTTCAATTTGCCATAAGTTGTCAGATGGCCAACTCTCCAGGCACACAAGCCTCCAGGTGTCCCCTAAACTGTGAATGCTTCCCTGCCTCTGTTTACAGGTCTTCCAGTGGACAGTTCTTATGAGAGAACTCCTCTTCAACCTTCAAGCCTGAGCCCAAGCCATTTGCTCCAGTGTGTGTGTGTGCGTGCGTGCGTGCGTGTGTGTCCTGTTAGGCTGAAAGAGTCCTTGAGGGTGTAAGTCTGTAAGTCTACCTGATCCATATACCCTGGTGCCTGCTCAGAGAGGCAGGTAGTCAGCAACTACTGAGTAAGAACGAATGATTGGGGATGGAAGAGTAACAAGGCCTTGGCTGGCGGTGCTGCCCCAGGACTCCAGGGAGGGAAGCCAGCTTCTTGCTGTCCCCTCATTTTGCATTCTGAGGACTACCCCACCCCCAATGCTAGCCAGTGCCTGCCACCCCAGCCACCCACACAGTCTGCGGACTCAGAGAGCACCTTGGATGGAGACCAGACATTTTTTTTTTATGCTTTTTATCCTCTGTGAAGCATCCATGGGGAGCCGTCTGTCGGCCCTGCCTTCCTGCACGATCCCAGACACTTGTCATTCTTCAATCCATCCTACAACCTTCTGGGCACCTGTGCTCAGCACATGTGCACTTTGAATGTCCAGCCATTTCCTTCCCCTCCAGCCCCTGCCTTCCACTCCGAGCCATGCCTCTTCCTCCAGGAAGTCCCGACTAAGGACCCAGGTTTCAGCTCTTGCTTTGAGGATACATTCTTTCAGATCTATCCACTATTTTCTGAAGTTAGAAAAACACTTGCATGAACAGCTCTTCATACAGAGGCCTCAGTCTATTTACCTGCAAAGTGGGGAGAAAGATGGAAGATGCACACAAACTCAGGACTGCTCCTCCATGTGCCTGTCTCCTGCGTGGCCCTGGCCATGTCCCTTTCCTCCTTTGGACTTTGAGTTGCAAAAAGAGGATGCACACCCTATTCTAAGCTCTGACAATTCTACACCAACCCCAAGACTGGAGCCTGGCTAGGAGCTTGGAAGGGACAGGACTTCCGGGTGGGGAGGAGGGTGTGGAGGGAGGAGCTGTCCTAGCCTGAGTGTGAGAGACGAGTTAACAGCTCAATTGTTATTTCAATTACACGGATTATTTGAAAACAATGTTATGAGTTTCATCACTGACAACCCCGGGAAATGGCTGCTATGGCAACCGGGAAAAAGAATGGCGCTGGCCAACCAATCCAAAGTTTTGTCTGCAGTCCCAGTTTGTTGAAACTCTCCTCTGTGGCCCCTCCCATCCTCCACTGGGAAAGAAAGCAAAAAAACGGGCACAAGTGGTAGGACTCTGCAGAAGGGGAAACTGAGGAAGTGAGAAGAGAGCGTAAGATCACCTCTGGGGAGATTCGGGAGATGCTCACTGGGTAGGAATACTTGGTAGGCAAGCACAAAGACCTGAGTTTGAATCTGCAGCTCCTGTGTAAAAAGCCAGGCATGGTTAAGAGGTTCCGTGACCCAGCACTGGGGGAGGAAGGGCAGAGACAGTGGCTCCCAAAGGCTCTGCTAGCCAGACAGCTAGTCCAGGCAAAGTTTCTGTTTCAATGACAGACCCTGTTTCAGGAAGAAAAGTGGAGACCAATAGAACACACCCAGTGTCTGATCTGACCTCCACACACCTGTACACTCACATGCTTGTAAAACATACATACACACACTGGCACACTAAAATCCCCCTGGGTAAGGACATTGACTCACGGTACACCAGCGAGAACAGGGCTCTCAGCACCCCCTGACAGGGGGCTCTCAGGACACCTCCTCTACCCCTCTCACTCAGGGTGAGTTCCCCGAGGTCCCCTTCTGCCAGGACACACAGGCCACCTTGCCTCCCACTGCCAGAGCCTCCACCAGACAAGAGGAAAGGCAGATGAAGTCTGCGAGCTTCCTGGGGCCTCTGAGCACCCTGAAGCTCCTCCGTGCTTTTCTGCCAGAGCCACCTGTGTGGACACCTTCCCCTGCCCAGCCTTTCCCAGATGGTTGCCTGTAGGATCCAAAAAAGAGCCTTTGGCTTGGAGACCACCCTTGCTTCCCCGTCAGAAAGTACCCACAGGATGCCTACTCTGCAGAGCCTCACTGGAGAGAGGGCTCTGTCGGTG